>BMAU01020982.1:0-432500 GCA_019973935.1 Trichonephila clavipes
TCGACTGAGTATTTAGCCGCCATTTTCGGATTTGCACATCTTCTATCGAGCAGCAAAATGAGATACTGCAGCGCATTAAATTGTCGTAATGCAAAAGGAAAGTCTGACTGTAGGTCAAAAACCTTTTTTTTTTTCGTTTCCGCTAAAGGATCCATGTTTATTAAAAAGTGGTTGCAAAACTTGGGCAGAAAAAATTTCAAACCGATTAAGTATTCCTCAGTATGTTCCGAACATTTTGAAGAAGCATGCTTTTGTACCAGACTTTCACTAACAGAAGGCAATTGAAACCGAATTCAGTGCCCACAAAATTCTGTTTTTTTCGAGCCACCATCTAATCAAATTTTGCAGAGAAGGAATAAATCTTCAATGTCACAGAAATTAAAAGATGTTCCAAAAGACATTTCGACCGAAATGTGATTACTTTTAATTATTTCATTTTTCAATATTTTTTGTTTTATCAAATACGCCGACGATATTTCAAGTTTCAAAAAGTGATATATTTTCTGAGCATTTCGAATTCGTAGAATTTTAATTTTGCAAACGTAAAGAAACACACACAGATTAGGGTACCACTTCTGTTATCTATTCTGGATGCTCTGTAACTGGTGAGTAAGTATGCAGTTGATCACCATTGTTTTTTTTTTTTTTTTTTTTTTTTTGTCATTTTAAGATTATTTTCAATAACTATGGAGAAGTTCTACTTTGTAAACAACAACATTGACCTGGAGCCCAACAATACTTCCGGTGTAATGTTCAGTATCTTTGCAAAAATACCTTTTAAACTTTTTTGTTTCATATTATTTAGAATATAATTAGATACACTGCATGTACTTATTTTTACATATAAAACTTCATTATAGATATAGTATTAAATTTTTTTCCCTATTTAACTAAAGAAAAATAGCTATATAAATATGTGAAAAGTACTTATTTTCATTTTGTTAATTTTTGGCTGGTTTAAGATTAATCAGTGTGTTTAATTTCTGAATTGCATGCACATATTTCACCTTAATAACTTTTTATAGTGAAAAATATTGATAAATACATAGAAAATTCATTTAAGTACCTTTATTCTTACTTTACTGTTGAATTAGTTAGTGTATTTAATTGCTGAGAGAGAGAGAGAGAACTGTCTCATCCACATCAAATCCAAATTCTTTCTTGTACTTAAAAAACTAATGTTTGAAAAATTTTCATTTCAATTTTGTTTAATTTTATGCAAATAAAGATTAATTATGCTAATTAAGATCAGCAATAATTTTTAATAGTTATTTAATCAGTATTCTAAATCTATAATATGTATTGTATTTTATAAATTATATCATGTTTAGAAAAATAATATATGCATATTAATATCTTAATTTATATGATTTGTAGATAATGTCGAGTGATTATAAGGAATTGGAAACAATATCAAAGGCTAGATATGATGAAAAATCAACATGCAATGGGAACAAACTTTCCGATCCATTTGTTCAGAGAGACAACAAAACATGTATATAATGAAAAGTTATTGTTTCCAATCACTTTTGGAGACATTTATATGCACTTCGTGGAAAAAGAATGTACTTATACCGGGGGGAATAGACTAAAAATTAATTTCATTCCTGTATATTGTAATTTAAATATGTATATAATTTTGTACAGTCAAAATTCCCTCACGAGGAGCTGCTAAGAGAGGAAATCACTGCAAAGTAGCAAGTTTAGGTAGTGATTATGAGGAGAGAAGCACAGACTTAATAGTGTCAATGAACCTGCTCTCTTGTACTTTTAAAGAATATTAGTTGCATGTAATTAAATTCATTAGTTTTGTAATGCTGGCCTTAGTCATGGAATTCTGTCAATGACAGATTTTTTTATAAAAGATTTTTACAAACTGCTTAGAAAGTTTATATGTACATATAAATAGATTTCTAGACATAAAATGAAATAAAAACATTTTTAAATTTTATTTGGTCATCTTCATAAATAAGACAAAGATAAATACACTGTTAATTGCAATAAATTAAGGTTACATAATATTAATTTACGACCATTTTGAACAATACAATGACATTATTTGCATAAATTGGAATAATATGTTTTTTATTTGTAAGTATTTGAAGTATAAAGTGATTATTTGTCAAGTCTGAATATCCATTTAACAGTGGACCTTCCATTTTTGTGGTGAGTAGTCTTCTGCAATCTTGACCATTGGAAATTTAAAAATTGCTTACTTGCCATTGTTTTGAACTAATCAGTGTTTATTTACTATTTAAACTACATATTTTTCTATTTGTAATTGTTTGAATTACATACTGTTTACTTGTAATTATTTGAATTACACACTGCTTATTTTCAGTGGTAGGATTACACAAAGGTAGAATTTAGAAGCTCAAGTATTTAATTTTTAGCACAAATATCACACCTAGATGCTTTCCTCAACATTTTTTTAGAAATATAACTTCTTCCATGAAAGTAGTGTGTGTACTCCACTGTTTATTTTTATTTATTTGAATTATACAATTCTTTGAATTGCACAAAGTTAATATGTGTTACTTCAAGCAGTGCTTATTGTAACAATTTAAATAGCTTAGTGTTGATCTGCATAAAGTTTTTATTTGCAATTATTTGAATAGCACATTAATTCTTACTTTGTAGCCAAGATGTAGTTTGCATTATGTTATCACATTTGTATGTTGAAGTTCCTTTGTTTTGAAATATTCTAATTATATCAATGCTAATTATGTCAACCCATTGATATGTTTTTGGTAAAATTAAGGATTGGTATGTCTACACACATGTACACAATAGATTACTAGAAATTTTCATCGTAACAGTATTTCAAATTTTTAATTTGGTTACAATAGTTTTTCAAGAAACATTTAAATTATGAGACACTTTTCCTTACAAAGAAAACTGTTTTGGAAACAATGCCAAAAATTTTTTTTGTTTGAGAATAAAGGTTATAGAGTGATCATTGACTATACAGAATTTCCAATTAAAAAACCTAACCGTCCTTTACAGCAACAAAGAACATTTAGTCATTACAAAAAATTGTAATACTTTAAATGGTATAATAGGTATTATGTCTTCAGGGGCTATCTGCTTTGTATCACATTTACATTGTGGCAGAAGTTCAGACAAGGAACTTTTCTGTAAAGTAAAAAAATGAATGAACTAAATGATGTTTTTATGGCTGATAAAGGGTTCTTAATTGAAGAAGAGTTAGACAAAATTGGTTGTAAATTAAAAAGCCCCCTTTTTTTCAAAGATAAAATTCAATTTTATGATTCTGAAATTGTTAGTAACTGCAAATTGTCTGACAAGCGAGTTACTGTGGAAAGAGCTGTTTCAAGAATCAAACAATATAAATATTTTGATGGTGCTCTTCTATATGAGAAAGTTAACACAATGTTGACAGTTTATTTATTATAACATGTTTGTTGTGTTATTTTCATGACACTAACAAATGTAACACAAGAAAGCTCTTAATATAATGTTTCACTTTAACTATATACTTATTCTATGTATATATACAAACATTGAAACTAATTAATCGATAATTGAATTCCAAATATGGTAATAAATTCAGGCATTAAAATTTTCAGATTAAAATGTGTGTATAGTAAAACATAAATTTGTGTCCATATATAAAGTATAGAAGTCCTGTACATCCTTACATGATCAAAATAAAAAAAAAGCCATTTTTGAATCTAATTATCTTACAAAAAAATAAAAATTGCAACATATTTGTGTGGTATTTATGAACACAACATTTGTGTTTTTCAGGAGTTTGAATGTGGTATAAACCTATCAAACAAATGTAGAAATTTTTTACTATATATAACAAATATGCATTTATTGGTTTTTGCACAATTTGAAAATTTATCACTATAGATTAGATTTATTTTTGCATAAATATAAAAGTCTGAAAAAAGACTCATGTATATTGATATTATCCTGCTTATAAGTCCTGAATGAATTTGTTGCATTGAGTTAGTTACAAGTATTGACTCAAGAAGAGAACTTGGAGCAATTGTATATTTATCGAGAATTAGGATCATGAAACACAGTAATAATATAATTTTTTTAGGTTTACTTTTTAACTTTAAAGTACTAAAATATAGTACTACACACTATATTATCGTATAGTTTGGTACATCATGAAAATATTCAGTTTTATCAGCAATACTAGAATTCAAAAGTCTAATTGCATTATCAGCTGAGGGTGATTTTTAGATGCATCATTTTCAATAGTGTTCCATCTCTTTGAAATATTGTTTCTCAACAAGAAAATATTAATGATAAAGCTTCTAAGTTATATAAACAATTTTAAAACAGAAATTGGCCTTGAAATCAATCTTGATTAAATAACTATGTGAATTTAAAACATAATCGAGCAGAAATGCTTTTAGTAATGTTAACCGAAATAATTAATCATTTCACACTGCAAGAGTCAATTGTGCTGAAAAATATTTTTCATTCAATTTAAGAGTGGAAAATTGATTTAAAATGAAACTGAAATCAAAACCTAAGCTGTAGCCTTAAAATAGTATGATTTGTACCAATACAGTGTGAAACCTTTAAAGATATGTTATAAAATAATAATAATTGACGCTTTGATAGAGTGTTAGTAATTATCACCTATAAATGTTTGAAAATTATTTTTTATAAATCATTGTCTCCTTAGTTGGAAAAAAAGAAATAGAAATGAATCATACTAAGATATGGGATTATTTTTAGGAATTGTTTGAAACAAACTATTACACTATAGGGAAACATCCCAAGTTATTTTCGAGAAAATTTTTGTTAGATAGCTAGTTTAAATTAGTAATTAAAATTTATTTAATATGCATTATTTATCAACATTTAATTTTAATATTACATGATTATAATACAAGTGAAACATATGAAAATTTTATTTTTAACTAAGAAATTCATTGTAGTAATTTATAAAATGCTTTTATCATATTCTGTTGAAAGACTATCAGTGACATCCCTTCATTGTGTACTCATGAAGAGTATTTTTCTAAGATCTATGACAAAAGAGGTTTTTTTGTGTCAGTTTGAAACTTTATTTGATTTAATATGGATATATAAAGCTTAAACATTGTTATTGTGTACTAATTTTTTTGAAACACAACTGTTCTATAAAAATTCCCAAGACATAGTAAGATTTTTAGAAATATATGATGACTCTGTAATGAAATAACATTTGCCAGCTTTGATTGTCTGACTTTAATTAATAATTATCATTTATGAAGGTTTGAAATTTCTTTTAGAAATGACTGTCTTCAAAGATCAAAACAGAAAATACTCTTAGTTCAAGAAAGGAATCATGTTAATACATAATTTTTACAAATAATGACTAAATTTTATTGGATTATTCTTTATTACAAATTATTTCTTATGAGTTATTGAATTACATATAAATTGTCTAATAGATGTAAACCACACAAATATTTCCATACACTTTTAAAAAATAAATCAATGAATAATATTAAGTTTTGATATCCTAACAATAATACTGAAATGGATTTTCAAGAACAGCAAAAAGGAAACTTTATATGAATATTAAAAAATAACAAATCAGGCTATTTTTTTTTCATAATTACAAGAAGTTTCTATGTAAAAAAATATGATAAAATTTGCTAAGGAATAGGTTTACTTACAAAGAACGAATGAATATATTTCAGCCGATCTGCTCTGAAACAAGACATTTTAGAATGTAAAAATATTGTTCGGAGTTCCAGGATTTAATGCTATCCAAAAGAGCAAGGCAGTCTTCAGTAGCGATGAAAATTTATTGTTTAGAATCCTTAGAAGTGCCAGATACAACTCTAGACATACAAATAACTAATGTATTCCATTAGCAGTCACTCGTTCTATTCAACAGCAGAAGTATTAAATAATCGTTGGCTGACTTTTCAGTAGTCAAAACAATACTTTGTTTTGGCGAGCACCACGCCCTATTTAGTCTGCTGGAATTTTTCTCAAGAATTTCGTTTATATCAGAGACTGTGATATTAGTAGATTTCTTTTTAGAAGTATCAATATATGTTCGCCAGAAATGATGCCAACTTGGCTATGCTTCCATTGAATCGCCATTTTTATGTAACGAACGGAATTGCTTGCGATTTTAACATAAAATAAATACAACAGAAAGTAATATTAACGAATTACACATTCAGAACTAATTATTTACACCATTTTTAGCGTTCAGTGCACAAAATTTGTAACAATATATACATATTAAGTAACAGCAACAAATAACTTGCAAAAAGAATAATATAGCTATACGAAGTAACAAAACAAAGTACGAAAGTGTTTTGCGTTAGGCGGGAAACAATTTAAAACAAATATCACTAGATCATAATGTCATATGAATTTAGTCCATTATAATATTTTACATTTTCAAATAAGTAATGTAAAAAAAAAATTAAGACTAACGTAAAGAGACTAAACGTACTAAAAAGAATATAAAATAGCAAATTCGAAAGTTAGCGCACAACCAGAAGTGTAAAACGATCGGCTGTTATTGTTTACTTAAACGCACATGGAAAATCACGTGTCATCGGAAAGATCGCAGCGCCCTCTAGTGATGAATCGAGTCCATTGTTTTCATCAGTGTATGTATACTAATGAGTTTCAACTATAAAAATATATTAAACGGTAAACTTTAATCTTTTATTTCATTATTTTTTACTTACTTAATAATAAAATATGCATAATATTCGTAAAATATTGACAAAAGAAATCTTTGGATTACCGTTATTTGAGGAGGGAAAGAATGTAATGATTCGGATTACAAATATGTAAACTTGAATTACTCAGACCATTGCCGATAAATGATTTCTTTCCTCTAATATTACAAATAATTGAATTATCCAAACAAATTCTTAAAATTGGACCCCTTTGCTTCTCATTAAAGTATAGATATGTAAGTGCATTAATTTGTTACAAAATAGAAGTCAAGGGAGAACTGACGCCCATTACTATGTCACATGATTGTTAGTCTCGAGGGATGTAAGCCCTCAATATATTTCCCTCACAATAACTTTATAGAAAAGATAAATATGTCTTTTTTTGTCAAATTACTATTTCTTTCTACTTCTAATTCTACGTGGGTCAATGCAACTTACCAAAATCGATACAGAAATTAAAATGTGCAACTTACATTTCATAAAACTTTATTTCATGGCTGATATTTATGAATTTTGACTTCTATGAAAGAATAAAATATTTATTAATGAAATAAAATTTCACAATATACTAAACATATGTTTGCAGAAACAATTTTTAAACTTTTCATAAATAACCTATCGGGAACATTTTGTAACTGATCAGTGTCTCTGAACTTCCAAAGCGTGCCTTGTGTCTAGTTTGGACTAAAATTATCTATGAATTTGGCAAGCAGAAGTCGCGAGGAATGACAACGTTGGCTCAAAAGCCCCAAAATCAACATGGAGTTGCATTATGGCACGTTGTTTTAGTTATTTATTATCTGTAGGTAAACGTTGGCTATCGTGGTCTTGGACATATTTGTGGTTACTCTGGCTTGCACTTGTTGTGTTCGTCATTTACGTTTTGCGCGGACCCCTGAAGATAAACGAAAATTTTAACATGGGTAATAATTTCCTTCAAATTAGGCATTTATTTAACTAAATTATATCTATTACATATAAATATTCATTACAAGGCAAAATATTATCAGAATTTCACAAATTTGTGTTAGATTTTAAGGCACCATATTGACAGACTCAGTCAAGATGGTGACTTTCTAGTGAATATGTTAATATACATGTTGTTTACTCAAAACAGTAGTTTACTTTAGTTTCGGATTCCAAAACTTCTATTTGATACTTGGGTATTTGATTTCTGTGGAAAATCTTTTTTCTTTTCCAACAATTTAAATTCTATATTAGCGTCAACTGTATTCTTGCCGGCACAAACGCTTTTAAAATTTTGATAATTTTTTATTATTTATGTCAAAAGAAATGCTTAAAAAATCATGTAATTTTTTAACAAAAATAGTACAATTTAGATTTTACTTTGAATTCTGATGGACTATAATTGTTTTGTAAAATGTCTGGTGATTCTTTGACAGGACGCCATTTTACTATTGACAGATGTTGAGTCTAAGATGGTGACTTTCTAGTGAATATGTTAATATGCATGTTGATGTTTACTCAAAACAGTAGTTCACTTAAGTTTCGGATTCCAAAACTTCTATTTGATACTTAGGGTATTTAATATTTCTTTAGAAAATCTTTTTTTCTTTTCCAACAATTTAAATTCTATATTAGCGTCAACTGTATTCTTGCCGGCACAAACGCTTTTAAAATTTTGATAATTTTTTATTATTTATGTCAAAAGAAATGCTTAAAAAATCATGTAATTTTTTAACAAAAATAGTACAATTTAGATTTTACTTTGAATTCTGATGGACTATAATTGTTTTGTAAAATGTCTGATGATTCTTTGACAGGACGCCATTTTACTATTGACAGATGTTGAGTCAAGATGGTGACTTTCTAGTGAATATGTTAATATACATGTTGATGTTTACTCAAAACAGTAGTTCACTTAAGTTTCGGATTCCAAAACTTCTATTTGATATTTCTTTAGAAAATATTTTTTTCTTTTCCAACAATTTAAATTCGATATTAGCGTCAACTGTATTCTTGCCGGCATAAACGCTTTTAAAATTTTGGTAATTTTTTATTATTTATGTAAAAAGAAATGCTTAAAAAATCATGTAATTTTTTAAGAAAAGTAGTACAATTTAGATTTTACTTTGAATTCTGATGGACTAGAATTGTTTTGTAAAATCTGTCTGATGATTCTTTGACAGGATGCCATTTTACAAGCTGTTGGCGTATTGTTTGTAAACCAGTCGAATAACTTGAATTTTTATTTTAGAATTCGATATTTATGTACAATTGCCTTATGCTGTGAAATAGCGTGAATTCATTAAACTTATACAGTTTCATTATCTTTTAATTTTAATAATATGAGGCTTTAATGATATTAATTATTCTCACACCTAATTTTATGATTATGCAGCTATGGGCTAAGAGATTAGCCGAACTCATGTAACCACCCAGTATTTCATGAAAGGAGTTTGAGCTTCCCTGCGGGAAGCAGGTACTCCAGTAATCCATCAACTTATAATGATATTAATTTATTTCCTAGAATGAAAAATGCATTTTTGCCACAAAAAAAAAAAGCAATGAAATTTATAAATGAATTATTTGTAATTTATTATGTTATTAATTTTGTTTTATTCCACAAATAAAATTTTTCATTGGACCAGTCTTAAAATTAGAAGCATCTTAAAAAAATACTTTTATTCAATTAAGTTCGATTTATTATAATTTTTTTATTGTGAATTTTATTCCAATATTCTATGAAGTTAAGTTAAAATCAGAAATATATGTATTTTAAAGTTCATATCTATTAAATTTATTGTATATTTAAATTTATTTTAAATAAAATTTATATTTTGGATTTCATAAGTTGACTTTTTATACAGAAATCTTGTAAATTAAAAAAAAATGTAATTTAAATGTGAATTAAAAAAATATAATTTAAATGTGAATTAAAAAAATATAATTTAAATGTGAATTAAAAAAATATAATTTAAATGTGAATTAAAAAAATGTAATTTAAATGTGAATTAAAAAAATGTAATTTAAATGTGAATTAAAAAAATGTAATTTAAATGTGAATTAAAAAAATGTAATTTAAATGTGAATTAAAAAATGTAATTTAAATGTGAATTAAAAAAATGTAATTTAAATGTGAATTAAAAAATGTAATTTAAATGTGAATTAAAAAATGTAATTTAAATGTGAATTAAAAAAATTAAAAAATGTGAATTAAAAATGTAATTTAAATGTGAATTAAAAAAATGTAATTTAAATGTGAATTAAAAAAATGTAATTTAAATGTGAATTAAAAAAAAAAAAAAAAGGTAATTTAAATGTGAATTAAAAAAAAGGTAATTTAAATGTGAATTAAAAAATTGTAATTTAAATGTGAATTAAAAAAAAATGTAATTTAAATGTGAATTAAAAATGTAATTTAAATGAATTTAAAATGTAATTTAAATGTGAAAAAAATGTAATTTAAATGTGAATTAAAAAATGTAATTTAAATGTGAATTTTAAAAATGTAATTTAAATGTGAATTTAAAAAAAATGTAATTTAAATGTGAATTAAAAAAAAAAATGTAATTTAAATGTGAATTAAAAAATGTAATTTAAATGTGAATTAAAAAAGGTAATTTAAATGAATTAAAAGGTAATTTAAATGTGAATTAAAAAAATGTAATTTAAATGTGAATTAAAAAAATGTAATTTAAATGTGAATTAAAAAATGTAATTTAAATGTGAATTTAAAAAATGTAATTTAAATGTGAATTAAAAAATGTAATTTAAATGTGAATTTAAAAATGTAATTTAAATGTGAATTTAAAAAAATGTAATTTAAATGTGAATTTAAAAAAATGTAATTTAAATGTGAATTTAAAAAAATGTAATTTAAATGAATTTAAAAAATGAATTTAAATGTGAATTTAAAAAAATGTAATTTAAATGTGAATTTTAAAAAAATGTAATTTAAATGTGAATTTTAAAAAAATGTAATTTAAATGTGAATTTTAAAAAAATGTAATTTAAATGTGAATTTTAAAAAAATGTAATTTAAATGTGTGAATTTAAAAAATGTAATTTAAATGTGTGAATTTAAAAAAATGTAATTTAAATGTGTGAATTTAAAAATGTAATTTAAATGTGTGAATTTAAAAATGTAATTTAAATGTGTGAATTTAAAAATGTAATTTAAATGTGTGAATTTAAAAATGTAATTTAAATGGGTGAATTTAAAAAAATGTAATTTAAATGGGTGAATTTAAAAAATGTAATTTAAATGGGTGAATTTAAAAAAATGTAATTTAAATGGGTGAATTTAAAAAATGTAATTTAAATGGGTGAATTTAAAAAAATGTAATTTAAATGGGAATTTTAAAAAATGTAATTTAAATGGGAATTTTAAAAAAATGTAATTTAAATGGGAATTTTAAAAAAATGTAATTTAAATGGGAATTTTAAAAAAATGTAATTTAAATGGGAATTTTAAAAAAATGTAATTTAAATGGGAATTTTTAAAAAAAATGTACCGTATTTTCCTGTATATAATCCGCAGCGACGTATTATCCGTGGCAGTTTTTATGCCGAATAATCCAAAATATAAACTGCCGATAATAAGTGTCATATAAGATAAAAAATACACAATTAAAAATAGAAGTAAGAAATTGTACAGAAAAAATTTTTTTATTATGAAACGTCTTTTTAAATATGTATGATATTTTTTACGATAATCTCAATAAAACAAAAAATTCTTTGCTACTGCCATCTATGTTTTGAGTTAAACAAAACATTCCACGAGGAAAAAATCTTACTTTTTTTTAATTTAGCAAGTTAACAGAAAAAAATTAAGATCGCGACTGCTTTCCTATTGTCCCTTTCTTTTAAAATCCATTTATTTCTTCCTCTCTCTAATTCTAGCCAGTGAGGTTTTCCACGATGAACGGCTCTTTAATATCGATCACAATTTTCGAAGTTGGTATTGTTTTTCTCCACAAACGAATACTCAATTCCTCAACGTTGAAAAATCTTGCAGCTTTCCGACTTCGTTAGCCTTCTCTATAACTTTTAACTTGAAGTTTGCAGTGTAACTTAACGCTTTCGCTTCAACATGTGATGAAAATTTTCAAAGGGCGTAATAGCTCTAGTCAAGAGAAAATTGGAAATGGCACCAGCGACTAGTAATCGTTTTTTCCTTTCCAAGAATCGAATTCGTTTTTGAATGTAATTGGTAAAAAATTAGTTATGGCTGAAATACGTCATCCGAGTCATGAAAGCGCCATCTATTATTTATTTTATAAAACATAAATGGCATTTCTTTCAAAACTTTATTGTTAGCTTTTCTGATGGAGAATGTTTTTTCTCAGATAATCCGCGGTGGCATATAATATGCACAGCAAAATTTGAAACTTTTTTAACACATAATCCGCCAATTATATATAGGAAAACACGGTAATTTAAATGTGAATTAAAAAATTGTAATTTAAATGTGAATTAAAAAATGTAATTAAAATATAAATTCAAAAAAGTGTAAATTTAAAAAAAATGTAAATTGAGAAAATTTATTTTATCCAACTAGAAAAAAATTTTCACATCATTCAGTAGTAATAGGAACATGTTGGGTTTATTTCATATATTCTTTGACTTTTTTTATGCCTTTTATTTAGCTTCAATGTTTTTGAATACCTTGACTCCTAAGTTTTATGTTGCGTTGACTGGAACGTCATCTCTGATATCAGGTCTGATATTGGTAAGTATTGTTTTTTGTTTTTCAGGTATTCTTTCGGTTTTCTTAAAGTACTATATAAATTTAATTTTTGATATAACAATTTCTAAGTATTTTTCACGTTGATTTGTAAAGTTTTATTAAAATTATTTATTTGATAATTTAAAAAAGTACTTTTAAAGAGTGTTGTGTGAAAAAGCAATTAAGCTAGTTTGAATCCTATTTTATTATCTTTATTTATTGCAAACTTGTCAAATTATTACTGTATACTAGAGAGAAGACCAATGGAGAAGAACGAGCAGTTGATGCAATCATGCATAGTTTTTCTTTTTACCCTCATAAAATATAAGAAATAAACTAGGATTTTACCACTAAGTTTTTTAAATTTTGATTACAAGAGGGATATTGAATTTTGTTCAAGAGGATCTAACATACAGAAAATTAAAATACTACTATTATTGTTTTTAAAGGATTTTCTCATTATTGAATTCAATATTTTCAGCAGTGGATGTCTTTCCTTTATTTTATGTGTTTTGTAAGCCATTGTCAACTGAGCTGAATGAATTTAACATGAATAAAAAGGAAAAAATTCAGATAAAAATGAGAAAGAATTATTAATAGTTCTGACTAAATAAATATCATTCTAAAATTTTTTCAAAAATTAAAAGCCAAGTAATTTAGTTAAATTTTGCATACAAAGACTTATATCAAAGGACAAATATGTTTAAACTAAGGTTTTGCAGTTTTTGAGCTATATTTTAGAACATTAGTTATTTTAAGATTCAAATACATTTTGATTACATGCGAAACACATTTTTGCAAATCTTGAACATATAATTTTAACAGGCAGTTGTTTTAATGAATGTGGATCTAATACTACAGCATTAACAGGCAAAATAAATAAAGTAAAAATAGATACAGGAATTACTTTCATTTACTTAATTTAAAATAGCAAATCAATTTAATTATTACTGTAGTTACTCGATACCTATCCATTGTTACAGGTGGCCGCGGTAGCCGAGTGGTATAGGTATCGGACTGTGGCTTGCTTTGTCACAGGTTCGAGCCCAGTACCACTAAAGACCCGCCGTGTAGGGCAGCGATGCACGTTAAATCTGTCGAGAGCTGAAACGTCCTCCCGTTGGTGTGGTGTGGTAGTTAGGAGAGGGGGGTGCCAGCTCAGGTGTCGTCCACGTCACTTGACCATGGTTCAAAATTACGTGGTCCGTCGCCAAAAGCCCTCGTGTAGCTGAACAGTGCGACATTAATATTCAATCAATCAATCCATTGTTACAGCACTGAAGGGCTTTAAAATTAAAATTCAGTTAACATTATTACCCTCTTCAACTACTGAGAATTTTTTCTGTTTGATTCTTTTGCACGCACATGGATTTCTTTAAAATTTATTTATTCATATATATCATTTTATTTATTTATTTTTTTAAATTTCCTACAGTATTTTTTTTTCTCTTGTAGTTTATTGAGACAAGTTTCCTCTAGTAAAAATTAGTAAATTTGTCAACTTTATTTGTAGTCACATGTTTAAAGGAAATATGGATACATTGCATCAAGCTCATTAAATAAGTATGTAATTTAAAAAGTTGATTTTCTTAACAAATGCCATACTAATTGCTTCCTTTATCTTACATTCTAAAAAATATTTTGTGAAAGTGTATTATTAAATTTAAGATGCAAGTACTTATTAAGATACAACAGTTCACAATCCATAGAATATGGAATGTTAAAAAAGTTGCAATCACACACACACATCTTTAAATTTCAAATTCATAATATCTCAAACACACCTTTAAAAGTATTTTCTAACTTCTTACAAAAGCAAACAGAAAAATCTTATTTCATATGTGTTCCCTTCTAAAAAATAACAATGTAGTATATCAAAATATATATAATAAAAAATAAAAGGGAATTAGTTTGATATCCGGGGTAATGGCGCCAATCGTTGCTTGTTGCTGGAATGGAATCCAATATGATAACCTAGAGTGGTAATTTAATGATGCACAATAATTTTAAAGAATTGTTTTGAAATACATTTAAATGTATTTCAAATGAAAGATATAGGAAGAGATTGAGAATAACGTAGATCAATCCATAAATAATGAATATAAATATAATATAAGAAGTAATATGTACTAATAATAGTATTATAAGCAGCATTTAATAATACTATAATATAATTTTATCGTAATTATATATAATATTCATATAGTATGATTTAATAGCAATTATTATATATAATAATCATAATATAATTTAATAGTAATTATAAATAAAAATAATCATCGTATTGTAAAAAAATAAAAATGCATAAGAATGCTTGTATTATTTAATTATAAATAAATAACATAAGAATAGCTATAAATTATTTAGAGACAATTATAAATAATGAATATTATGATTATCCCATATAGTAAAAATTGCATTTTTATATTACATTATTAATAAAAAAACGTAATGTATGTTAAAATTAATAATGAATATCAATTACAAAGTACTGAAAGCTTGCAATATAAAACTTGCACTGCAAGTTCCTTCAACGAATTTCATCCAACAAAGAACGTAAAAAAAAAAGAAGCATTTTTAAAATACAAAATAAACGATTTATAGCATTAATTAAAAGTACAACACATTCTTTTAAGAAAAAAATATTCTAGTACTCACTCATATTAGAAATATCCATATTCAAAAATAGCACAAAATAAAATGGAAACAATAGAACAATTACACTGAAAATGATTAAATTTTTAAAGAAATCGAATGAAAATCATCTGAAATTAATAGGGTTACTGCAGGAAAAAACTAACAAAAGTTATTTCTAATATACGTTATCCCCATGGCAACCACATCAACAGACAATAAAAATATCAAGGTAACCATATTGTAATGTTATCGGCCATCTTAGCGAACATAAACAACAACTTGGCACTATTACCCCGGATATCAAACTAGCACCAATGATATCTAGCATTATGATCGTGTATGCATTTCTTGAATTCTATACTGATAAAACAGATAAGATTAAGATAATTGACTTTCTAAAATTTGAATCAAATTCACTAGTATTGCAAATGTAACCAAAGAGTTAATTGACTACAATCCAGTTAATTATTCGCAGATTAGATTAAAACTAATTGTCTGGTAGTAAAATTATGACAAATGCTTATAAATTGAAGGTTTCTACATTGTATTTTTTGAAAACCAAAAGACATCAATGCCTTTTTTCAAAGAAATAATTTGTCTTGCAACATTAGAACATTGTCAGTTAAACATCTAAGCTTTTTTTTATTTAAAAATTGACTTTGCATCTCTTGTTATCAAGAACATCATTGCATTATAGTTCAAGCATTGCCATGTGGTTGATGTAGTATTTTACTGATATTTTTTTTTCTATATGTAATGGTGTCATTCGCCTTATAAAAGAGTTGATGCATATTAAATCTGTTGTGGATCAAATTTATCATATTGGGATGGTGTAAAAATTTGGAGAGTATGTGAGGGTGGGGCATCTCAAATATCATTCTCATCACTTGCTTTGACTCAAAATAATGAGATTCATTACCAATAGTCCTCATGTTTCAAAATGCTGCATCAATGGACATTTAGCAATTATTTAAAAACGGTTTAAATTTTAGGGGGAAATAATGTAATGTATTTTAAAGCCTCTTTTATGCTGAATTGTGGAATATTTTTATTTTTAAATAGCTCGATTTGGATTGAATTATTTAAATTTATGTATGGCTGATCTAGATAAAAAAAACAGCATTTATTTTTTATTTATTTTTGCAGTTTTAAACCTTTAGAACTCAAAAAGGGGCAATAGATTAATTAGGCAATGTTTTAGATAATTTACTACATAATTTGATTCTCATGTTGACCTGATTAGTAATTTTGAGCAGGGGTATTAAAAATTCAAATCACAATTTCATCAAAGATCATTGTAAGGAAAATGAAATTTGCTGAATGTGAAAGTCATGCTTGGACATTCAAATCCTTATGTTATATGGTGGCTTAGAGGAAGAGATTATAGTGCTGTGTGTCTTTGTCATTTAAACATATTTTATAAAATTTTGGTGCAATGTCCATTTTGTAACTTTATTGAAATTTTAATTCAAAAAATTAAATCAATTAAATGTCATTGTTACAATATGTTTCAAATTTGTCTTCAGATTTTTGAGTGGTGGTACTTCAGGAAATATGGAACCTCTTTCATAGAGCAAGTGTCTCTCAATCACATCTCTCCTTGGTTGGGAGGTGGAGATACCAATGGAGAAACTGCTTCTAATGGCTCTTCGAATAATAGTAATAATGATGGAGTAGTGGGAGGAGGAGGAACTACCAACAATACAAACACCAGCTCCACCAACAGTCAACAAGCAGGTTCTGTTAAAACATTAATATTATCTATGTTAAATATTCAGTATTGTAAATTTTAAAATTTGCATGTGCATGCTATTTGTTTCCCACTTTCATTGAAAGATATTTTCAAGCATCTTTGAAGGATAGATTACATTAGTATTGATGTTTGCATAGGTACTAAAAAAGTCCTTTTGCACATTTTAATGAAAGCCATTGAATTTGGTTTTTTACTTGCATGTTATTTTTTAGCATTAAGTACTTTTCCCCTTAAAAAAATATTTTATGTCGTGTGTTGCATGAATGTTAAATCAAAACTAATTTATAAAATTTGTCCTGTAGTATTAGTTTTTTAAACTTTGCTATGTGCTTTTATTTGTAAAGTGCAATGGCGTAACATGCACTCCCGCATTGTGGGGGGACAGATTCTAGGGGGGCCTAACCCTGAGTGAGGCCAAGTATGTATTTGGGCTTGGGGCCCAAAACCTGACTTTGCAGAGGGCCCTAATATTCTCTGTTACGTCACTGGTAAAGTGTGTTATGTTATGATACAGTAGTTGAAGTGTTCAATTTAATAAACATCAAAGTGACATACTAGTATTATTTTGTATTTATTATATAGTGATAATATTTGCTTATAAACTTTGGCTGAAGGACTAGAACATGTTATCAATTTTTAATCATTCATCTGTTAAGTTGCTAGTTCCCCTTTCCTACAGTTCCTAGGGAATGCCACATACCGTTTGAAAATCTCGTACTTGTAGTGAAATGGGGTCATTGTAGTGGCAGGAAAGATGTGTAATGGTGTTGGATCATTCCATATCCCTCCCCATACAAGGATGCCACTCTCATCAAAGTAGTGAACTTATCAGATGTTTGTTGGTTGAAAACTTTCTCCGGGCTATTTAAGATTAAAATTTATTTGTATGTAGAATCTCAACTCATCACTGAACAGGACATGAGTGCAAGCTTGCTTGTGACAGGACATGAGTGATGTCCATGATAGTTGAGCTATCTAGTGACATTTCATGAAGGACAACAAACACCAATGATTACTGGATATAAAAGGTCCCCTCAGCTAGCAGTTAGTCAGAACCCAATTTGTTTCAGTTGATTATAATACTCAATCACACAGATCTGCATTTCTTAATTATCTGGAGGAAAGGGATGTGGCCAACAAGGTTACTTAACCCCCTATGGGGGACATTTAGGATTAGTCTGACCAGTCTAGTGTATCATACTTTGACCAATGTTGTTTGAATATCGCTACGTTAACTCCAGCAATTTTGATATATATTTGTTTAATTCCTTTGCATAATTTTTTTTTTTTTCACAAGATATCACATTTATATTTATAATCTTAATTTTGGACACCAGTGTATTTTGTATGTCTTATATAAAATTCAGTATAAAGTTTGGAATATATATAAATGAGTAATAATTTATTTGAATAATTTTGCTACATGATTTAAAAACTTATTGTCTGGTTTGTGGAATGTTTTATAAAGGGAGAATACTTTTTTTTATTTCTATACTTTTTTTATTTTCTTTTTTTAAATTGATGTCATTCAATTTAAGAATAGTTTGATAACTTATTGCTGTTTTTTTCTCAGCTGAATGCAAGGTTTGGAGGAATCCTTTGAGTTTGTTTCGTGGTTCAGAATACAACAGATTTATGTGGACAACAAATAAAGAGCCTCTCACATATTATGATATGAATTTATCAGCTCAAGATCATCAAACTTTCTTCACTTGTGAAGCAGATGCAAATAAGCCTGAATACGAGAGTATGTTATTACAGTTTAAATTTATACTTTAAGTACTTATTGACTTTGTTAATTATGTACAACTAAAATGAAACAAGCAACAACAATAAAAAAAATAATTGGAATGTAAAATTAAATTATGTGTCGGCTGTTTTTCAATTATTAAAACCAATAACTCAATTATAAGTTTTTAAAATATTAGTCATTTTTGTAAAATCTCAATTTTCTTTTTATGTATGACCATTTCTTTGATCCACTCTCCCTTTTTTTAAAACTGTGTTTATGCCTACTTTAATTTAAAATATTCAGCTGAAGTAATTTGTTATAGTAGTTGTAGATTTTATATTTTAAACTTTGTTTCTCTATGTAAAAATGTTGAAAGCCAAAAAGCTAAACTTTTAAAATGATTTTTCTTGGAAATATTTGGCATAATTGGTATAGATGAATGCATGAATGCTGTAGAACATTTTAGATGAGGATAGTTTTGTAAATTTTAACAGATAAAGCTAAGGATATAAATTAAATTTTTTAATTGGAAAATACCCTGAATTTTTTAAACAGTAATTTGGAATATTACAATGCTTACAAGACAACAAAGGATTGTTATTAGATTAGTAGTCTTTAACTTTTTTCCCATTGTATTGCATAATTGTTTTAAATAATGGCTATTTACCTTTTTTTTTAATTGTTTGTTTTAATTCTTCTAATCTAGTTATGCAAACTGCTTGGAGAGAACGAGATCCTGAAGCAAGAGTCAAAGCTGCTCGTCAGGCTCTAGAAAAAAATCCAGAGTAATTTTTTTTTCTGAAGAATCTTTTGAAATCTTTTATTAAATCATTACATGCAATTAATTTTTCTTGGATATTAATATTTTCAATACCATTAAATTTTCAGCATTGCACATGTGTTTTTAGAATTTTATGAAAATGAGAAGAAGGAAAATAATTTTATGTGCTGTGTAAGCATTTTTTTAGATGGAGGCTTTCGTAATATCATATCCCTGTTTACAAAAATTTTGAAATTTTTTGTACTGTAGAAAAAATGATAAAAAGTAAAAAATGATTGAGATTATATTTTTTTTGTAACATAATTTAGCTTTTTAAATTATTTTTTGAAATTTTTTAGCAAGTTTTCTTATTTTTTTAGTGAAAATAGTGTCTCGATATAGGGATATAAGAACAAATCAAAGGTAATTGTTCCCTCTAGTTCCTTGATCTTAATGTCATATAAATCCAGTTAGATATGATTCAAGATTGTTTGTTATTTATTTCACTTCATTTTTATTAATTATTTTGCTAACCTACAGTTTTGACCTGATGAGTACAGTCGTTGATTTCCTGATTTGCAGAGCTAGATGTCAGAATGGGTTGTACTCCTTCTTCATAGATTTACTTTAAATTCAACATCCTCATTTTTAAAAAGTTAGATTTATTCTGAAGAAAATCTATATAGAAACAAAGAAAACCCCAATGTTAAAAATGGCGATAACAGGCTATCAGAATTTATTACACTTTGTAACTTTCTACTAATGAAATTACAATAATATTGTAAACACTAAGTATAATTTTTTAAAAATAAAATAAAGAAACAATTGCATCATTGCTGTAAGTTTTGAATCTTGAATTTTATTAAGTTGTAACATATGAAATGTCCGATTGTTACAGTCTACTTTAAATAAGTATAACTTCTTATAGAACAAACTTTATTAATCAAAATAGGAACTGTTAGCTTAAATGCTGTTTCAGCAATCCATTGGATTTCTGAAGCATTTCTCCTGTAGGAAGTTTTCTAGATGTTTGAAAAAGTGATAATCCATATGTGAGAGGTCAGGTGAATATTTTTTTTGGGGGGGGGTCTAGAGTTTTGTAGTTAATGTGTGGAACATTTGAGAAGTGATCATTGAAACTTTTAGAGTCTAGCATTGTAGAGAAGAATTGGGCCTTTCCTATTGACTTAAACTGGCTGTTTACATGCAAGTTTCTGGTGCATTTTATGGATTTCATTATAATACTTATCCGTTGTGTGTGTGGTTTTAGATAGTTGTGGAGGATCAAACCCACTGAGGACCATTAAGCAGTTACAATAACCTTCTTTTGATGGAGTTTTGGTTTTTGGAAGTGATATGGAGCTGTGTCAGAGCAGCTACTGCGCTGCATGTCGCCATTTGTCATACAGAATCAACTTTTCATCATGTCACAATTCAATTGAGGAATGGATCATTTTGGTTGTGAAGAAAAAGATGCTGAATATGTTTCAAAACATTTTTTTATATTCATCCAGTTCATGAGGAACCCATTTATCTATTTTTTAAACTTTGCCAATCATTTTAGTTGACAGGAAATGGTTGTAGGAGTTACGCTTAATTCTTCTGAGTAGTCTGTTAACAGCATTGCTGGGATATTTTTCAACTATCCACTCATGGGACTTCCTTTTCCACAACTGTTTCTGTCCTGCTTTGGTCTCATTTGTGAGACTCTCGTCACTAGATTTGAACTTTAAGTATCATCGTCGAATGACGTTCATTTACTGAGCCATCTCCAAATGCGGCATGAATGTTTTGGGCAACTGCTGCAGCATTATAATCACTCTTATACTCAAACAAATATAATACTCTAAAATTTTGAGAATTCATCTATCCTATTAAACATATAAGATTATAAAAAAAATTCTAAATATTTAATTAAAACATATCAAATGAGATAGAGCAAGGTTTTAGCTTTCAAAATGATGTATAATATGAATGTATCAAAAGTCTTATTAGATAAACTCAAACACACTGGTAGAAAATAGACGTTTCATATGTTACGACCTAATATAAAAAGCTATCAGTGAAGCTTTTTTTAACAAAATGTTCATTAAAAAAATTAATCTTGAAAATATTAAGTGAGTAATTAAGGCAGAGATATATTAAACTTTTCAAAAGTTGTTTATTATATACTTAAAAGTGCTTTATGAAAAGATATACTGAAAATATTTTTCAAGCATCGAAACTATTTTAACTCTTTGTGCTCTTTTTGTTTTCAATGTTTGGTGTAGAAATGGATTTTGAATCAAAGTAATTTGCAGTGTAAGAATTCAACAATTTTTATTTATTTTATGTATTATAATAATAAGGTTTAATTTTTAAGTATGGAACTTAAAACAATTTCCAACATGCTAAAAAGATGTCTTTTGCATGCATCACAACCATAAACCGTTGTCTTCCTTCCATCTTTGGCCTTTCTATATAAGCAGACCATGCAATCGTTTTTTCATTCAGGATGAGATACTAAAATGTGTGGTTTTTATTGATACTTCAAAACTGAGGTTGTGGTTGTATTGCTGCTTGTTTGAATTCTCCTATTAAGAAAAGATGAGTTGGGAATACCATACCACCAGGATATAAGTAAATTCAACTTTGCTGTCACTATTTTTGATGATTTCATAATATATTTTTGATTGGGAGAATTAATGTACGTATATACTGAACTAGACAGGGATAAAAAATGCATTATTTAAAAAAACATTAATATAGAAATGTTTAAAATTGTACTTATAAATTATCTGATATAAAGGGTGTTTCTTTTAGAGGTATAGAACTTTAAATTGCAATAAAACAACGATGTATTATTCGATTGACATGATTTTTTTTATTCGAAAGATAATCTTGTGGCATTACATTTTAAATATGATTTCTGGCATATGACTGCCATGGTTGGCTTGGATGTAGTCCAATCTGGACATCCAATTTTCTATCCGCATAGACCAATGACTTTACGTAGCCCCACAGAAAATAGTCTAGCGGTGTAAAATCACAAGATCTTGGAGGCCAATTCACAGGTCCAAAACGTGAAATTAGGCGGTCACCAAACGTGTCTTTCAATAAATCGATTGTGGCACGAGCTGTGTGACATGTTGCACCGTCTTGTTGGAACCACAGCTCCTGGACATCATGATTGTTCAATTCTAGAATGAAAAAGTTAGTAATCATGGCTCTATACCAATCACCATTGACTGTAATGTTGTGGCCTTCATCGTTTTTGAAGAAGGATTCCACCAGCCCTTAAAGCGCACCAAACTGTCAGTTTTTCTGGATGTAACGGTGTTTCGACATACACTTGTGGATTAGCTTCACTCGAAATGCGGCAGTTTTGTTTGTTGACGTAGCCATTCAACCAGAAGTGCGCTTCATCGCTAAACAAAATTCGCTTATGAAAATCGGGAACAACGGCAATCTCGTTTTGGGCCCATTCGACAAATCTACGCCTTGCTTGATCATATTTAAAATGTAATGCCACAAGATTATCTTTCGAATAAAAAAAAAAAAAAACATGTCAATTGAATAATACATCAATGTTTTATTGCAATTTAAAGTTCTATACCTCTAAAAAAAACACCCTTTATATGCTAAACTTTTATAAACAATAAATCATGCTTAATTTTTTTAAATAGTCGGACCTCTATTTATTGAAGTCATTAAATCCTGAAAAAAGTCCATTATATGGAAAATTTGTCACATAGAGGTTCATCTTTCAATATACTTTATAAACCACATAAAACAAATTTTAAAGTCATAAACACTATACATTAAAAAAAAGTAATTATTCACAACTTTTTGTAAATTAATATCTATTTCTTTTATATATCTTTCCTATCAAAAAAAAGAAAGAAAAACCACAAGGAGAACAAGAAAAAAGAATGTTGAGGAATACGTTGTATTTTCATCATAAAATAATTTTATATTAAAATTAATCAACTTCAAGGACATTTTCTCATTTAAAGCATACAAGTAATTTTAAACGCATTATTTTATAACTAGAAATTCTAAACATACATTACCGCTTGTGTCCTTAAATTTTAATTACTCAAAATCTGTTAATTTTGTTCGAGTTTTTTGTTTGGAAAAATGCTTCGTTTCATAATATGCCTCTTTATCTTTGCAATGCACCAAATATCCATTCAAGTGTATTTTCTTCACATTGTAATCCACGTCAAATTGTTTCAAGTGAATTTCATTTCATCATACAAAGATTTCTTTATTTCTGCATTATCATGGTTTTCATTTTCATTGCAATCCATTGCTGCATTGTTTTCACTTTTAGCACTGTTCAAAATATCTGATTGAGTTAGTGTTCCAGAGGTTTCAGCTTCAGAATCAAGAGAAGGAAAATTATCAAGTAACACATCATCCACAATTTTTTGTTTTTCCTTTAGCTGTTTCCATATTTTTTTTTCTATTCTAAGGGAATATTGTCTTTGTCCTCCATACTTGCCAAACTCACTGCTGACAAAGAGTCCAGCTTTGACAAAACTGGTATGAATGGTACAATCTGTAGTATCATGGTTCCACGCTTTCAAACTTTCTGAAATACTTTTCTGTAAGTTGATATTTGGCATGAATTGTTTTCAGAAGCAGTGATAACTTTTCACAGTAGCTTCTTGCAATATTGTACTTTAAATTTTTTTATCACCCCTTGATCCATTGGTTGCAGTTTTAATTGCAAGTAAAAAATGTAACACTTTTCAATTTTTAATTCGTTTCCTTTGGATGGACGGGGGAATTATCCAAAAGAAAAGTAATTTTGCGACGCTCTTTAACCATACATTTGTTGAACCTTTGAATCCAATTTTCACTAATTTCTGACATCTAAGATTTTTTGCTTAAGTTATGATCAACTTCCAAAGATTTTGCACCTTAGAAACATCTTGAAGTTTTACCTCTTTCTATAACTAGTGGGTTTTAATTTCTGATATCTGGTCATATTTGCTCCTAACATAACAGTTATTCTTGTTTTGCTATGCTATTCTCCCAAAAAATGTATAGTTTTTAAATGTTAATGCTTTTTGAAGTAAACATTAGGGGGGGAGCAGTCTCATCTGCTTTAAGGATGTTTTCTGACTTTTAGTCTTAAAATTTTACTCAGTGTCTCTGTTATCTAATTTTTAATATAATTATCATCAATATCATTACTTTCTCTAGATAATACTTTTGCTACAATTCCGTGTCTTTTCTTAAATTTTTCTAGCCATCCATTGTGACCTAGCAATTGACCTTCGCAAATTGAAGAGCTTTCTCTATTACGAAAGGTCCAGAGATGATAGACATCTTTGTAGACACATGTTCTTGAACGTGTTGAACAAGAATTTGATGAATCATAACTTTGTACTTTATCTAGATTTTTTGTAATAGTTGATAAGCTGTTTGGAAGAATACCAAATTTTAAAGCAATATCCTTTTTCTTGACACCTTTATCCACTTTCTGAAGAGTTAAATTTTTTCCTTTGATGCTCAAGTACTTATGATTTGACATTTTCGAACTATAAGAAACGAAGTTGCCAGTACGACTGATCAACACTACACACAAATGAACTGAGGCTTGTTCAAAGAATCGAGACGACTTCACTGAGGGTGGTAGGGTACATCGAAGATGTTTCAAGTGAACTGGACAATGGGGGCTTCCTGTATGAAACACCCAGAATTCTATTGCTCTTGTCAAGTTAGGCACCTAATAAAGTTCAAGATTTATGATCACCATAAAATGTGTTAAAAGAGAAAATACCTTGAAATGTCTGGAAATACTTTAAAAATTGAATTGCTGATGAAAAAGTTCATTTTATAGGAAATGCACTTCGCTATTGGAAGGTTATTTTGTGAAGAAAATCATAAAATGTTCTTGGTTCCAGGGAATAATTCACTACAGTAGAACGTCGTTTATCCAAATCATTTGGGAGTGGACACTGTTCAGGTACTCGATTGTTCGGATAACTGAAAACCGAATGCGATCCATGCAATATATGAAACCGGGCACTATATGAATATTGAAAATCATCATATGCGGGAAGTATGCTTGATGAAAAAGCAAAACAGGTGTAAAATGTCGCAATTTTACCTTTATTGTGGAAAATTATCGCTTATTTTTTGCTGTACCATTGAACACTTTCGTTTTTTCACTACAAGTTCTCTAATTCTCTTGAGCAGCAGTAGTTGAGTAGGACAGCACTCTGACTGTTGTTCATACTACTCCATAACCACATGTAGAGTGCATGATCAAAAACAACATCGTTTGCTTCCCTCGTGGTTTTCCTTTTCTTCAAGTCATCTTCCAAGTCAGGTTTTGACGCAAAATTTAAAATGGTTTCTCCGCTTTTTTTATGTCAGAAATTGTTGACTTTTCAAGATTATAAAACTGTGCAAGAGATGCTCCACTTTTTTCCTTTGTGAAATGGTTCAATATTTCAAGTTTTGTCTCTATGTTCAAGACGTTGCGCTTCCGTTTTGAATTCAAAGCCATAGCAGTTTACAACTCAAGAAAAGAACATGTATACACCCCCTCACTTGGAAACAAACTGACCTATTATTCTGCGCAAATGTTTACCAAATCATACAACTGAAATTTCCCAAATATCCCTGACCTTGGGTTTTCCAATCACTTTTGGCCTCACGCAAAATAACTGTTAAGCCTTGCACTGTTTGAAAACGTATTTATATACAGTACATGTGGTTGACAAAAAAAAAATTGGTTTGGATATTTGACGCTCTGGATAATAAGCGTTCAGATAAACGACGTTCTACTGTATATAGAAAAATTCACAATAAAGAGGTTCAATTGTATATTGTTATAAATTGTAAGCTAATAAAATAAATTTTTATTGTTCTATGTAGGTGTGCTCCTGCATATATTTTGTTGGCTGAAGAAGAATCATCATCGATCTTGGAGGTGAACATTTAATATAGTTTATGCATTTATTTTAAAATTGGTTCAATAAATTACAATGTTCTAAGATATTTTACACATTATAGTAAAGTTATGGAATTTTAATTGCTTTTTAAATATTTTCCTTTATGTGCAGTTCTGACCTTATTTGTATTATAAATTTTAAGGAAATATACATATATTTTTTCAGTATTTATTGTGTGTTTTGTAATTATACTTTAACAGTAATCATTTTCTGTAAAAAATATATAAATGAAATACATTTTATATTTAGTGTTGGGTAATGTGGATTAATTTAATAAATGGTAATTCCTTTGAAAATTTGAAATTTATTTCTACGAAGGATAATCTGGTTTTGCGATTTCATTTTATTAGCATTTCACTAGTTAGCAGCATGTTTGTTTTATTTTTGTATTATTTTTCTTAATTTTGTTTCAAATATAATTTTCTTTATTTAAAAATTGTTATATAATGAAAGTTTTTATAACGGAATTCTAATTAAAAATTCTCATAATAGTTGTTTTAATGTGTATCAAATATCATATCCCCTCTATATGATGGGCATTTAACGCATATAATTTTGCAGGCTGAGAAAATTTTTCGACAAGCATTGAAAGTTGCTGAGGTGAATTATAAACGTAGTCAGCAGTTTCAGGCACAAGGACCTTCTCAAGAAACTTTACACAGTAAGTAATTCTTTAGACTTATAATTTATATAAACTTCACATAAATTTTGATAATGTATTTCGAAATACTGCAGTTTTAAAACTGCTATGTTTAGCATTTTATTTTAATCTGTTCATCTTCAAAAAGTATAGCATATAATGCACTTCTTTCCACTCATATAAATGTCAACTTGGTCAACACTAAGGGATTAATTTATCAATGTCATTCCTCAGCATTGTTCCAGTTGGTTTGCTTTATGTTATTCAGTTGTACATTGCTGCTTATTTTGTAGGAAGGGATACCAATGTTGTTGTGTATATAAGACGAAGACTCGCTATGTGTGCAAGAAAACTTGGAAAACTGAGAGAATCGATTAAAATCATGAGAGATGTAAGTTTATTAATGTAAATTTTCTGTATTATTGACAGTTTAATTACTAATTTGAACCCATTCTTTTGTTGTGATAGTATATTTGTGTTGATATCTATGTCAGCAATTAATATTAGTTGTGAAGAATACTTTATATAGTTTGGAATATATTATAAACTTGCATTAAAACTTGTATTAAATTATTTAAGCTGACTTTTCTGACGATGTAATCAATGTTTTCAAAAAACATGTTCCCTCGGATAAATTTTTATTGAAAATTAATCATTTATGTATGCTTGTTGTTCAATTATTAAGCAGTGTAAAATTAACCAGATCTTTAACAATTAATTTGTTAGATGTTGAAGAAAAAGTTTTAAAGTTCACTGCATGTAATAATATTAATCTCTAATGTTTTTGTGTTTGGTTCACAAATCTTTTTAGTTTCCTCTGGAACTAAATTTATGTTTTAGCAATAAAGTAATCAGGTGGACAGAATCCTATTTTAGTTCACACTGTTGGAAACAGAGGTAAAAAAAATATATCAAATTGCCAATTTTGGAGTATGTGAACATCAACGTCCAATGTATCTATCCAAAATGTTGACAATGGTCCATCAAGCTGTGGGGAAAAGTTGTTCTAAAATAAAACTATTCAGTTAGGTACTTAATACAATTTATATTGTCCTAATGAAATATAATTGTTTGACATGTGATTATTAAAGTGTGCTTATAATGTAACAGTTATGGCATATAAAAATTTTCTGATGTATTATGCTGTCACATTACTTTATCAACTATGTTTTTATAGCATGACAATTTCAAATTTATTGTAAAAGCATACTTTGTGCTATAGTAAAATAACATATAACTAGTTTTTAAGATTTTTTAAATTCAAGTTGGAAACTTGAATACTTAGTATGTTTTTACAAGAATCAATTTATGAATTTCATAGAAATTTAGGGAAAGCACAGTTCATACATCAGATTAGTTTTGGCATGTTTTGTTTTTATTATAGTTTTGCCTGTTCTGTTTTTAATTTGTTTTCTTAAAGCCTTTATCTATAGAAAGACTGTTTGTTAAACTAAAGTTACTGTATGTAAGCCATTTTGCCATGTTAATTTAATCATAAAAGATCTTTATTTATAATGTGTTTAGTGATTAAATATGATTTCTATATCAACTGCATGCTCAAAAAAGAAAATTTTATTTGTTAAATGTTCCTTTTTATAGTTTCATTTTTATTCTTTTATTTTGCGTTTGATCATTTTGCTTTCTCGGGCTTTAGATTATAAATTTATGCATGTTCTCTTGTTTTATGTTCTCTAGGAAGAAAGAGCTTGATGTTATTATTAAATGATGGCTGTGCAGGATTTTAAATCTAAAACTTATGCTTATGTAAATGGTGCCATTTCTCTGATTTTTAAGTATAGATTTTGTTTGAGGTAAATATTCTTGCCAATGCTAAAGTTTTTTTTATTATTTTTCAAAGAAGTACAGTGAAAATCGTTTAACACGAAACTAAAGGGACGGAAATATTTTTCGTGTTAAAAAATTTCATGTTAAAGGATATTGTAAAAAAAACATAATTCAAGAAAATTGTTTATTTTTGCACATTTATATATATGTATACTGTTTACATATATAAATTATTGATATCTAGCATTGAGAATTCGATTGTATTGAAAAATATATTTATAGCTGTAACTCTTGACTCTTGATATAAAAAGGACATAAATTATAATATCTAATTTATATTTAAAATAGAAGTAGAAAGATTTGTTATGCTCACTTAACCTAATAATCAAGTGATTTTCACCAAAGCAACTTTCAGTGGATCTCTACTCCATAAAATAAACGCGTGCTAAATTTCAAGTCTAAATCTAACAGAGCAAAAACGGAATTTTTATCATCAATACCTCATTGAGAGCATAGAGCATTCTTAGCGGATTCCAATTCAACAGAATTTTATTATTATAGTCTTAGCAGTTCAAAAGCGGGAATTTTGCCTATCAATACGCCCCAATAACTCTCTCCGCTTCCCCCTGGAGTTGATTTCCGTAAAATCCATTCTTAGTAGAACTCTATTCAACTAAAGAAACGTGCTCAACAAATTTCAAGTGAATGGATTAAATTCAAAAACACAGGAATTTTTCTATAACACGCCGTAATCCCTTGCAACCCCACTCCTTTAAGGGTCTGTTTTTGCAAAACTCTTTGTAAAACCATGAACGGAGCATACCTTCTAATTTTCAAGCAGGTGGGTATATTAGTTGAGAAGCGTAAATATTTATTACGCCCCTTAATCCCCCTCAATGACCCTTGGGGATCAATTTTCCCCAAAACTATTTTGTAGCGGATCTCTACACCATGAAAGGAATCCGCTTATCAAATTTCAAGACTGTACGTCTAATAGTTTAAAAATGGAAATAATTATCTATAATGCCCCTTAAGCCCCTGCATCGCCACTTAGGAAGCAATTTTCACAAAACCCATCTTATAGCAGATCTCTACTCGATGAATGGAATCTGCTTACTCAATTTCAAGATTTTATGTCTAATAGTTTAAAAAAGGAGTTAATTGCCTATATACATAACACCCCTTAATTCTCTACAACGCCACTTGGGAGTCGATTTTGAAAAAAACCCATTTTGTAGCGGATCTCTACTCTATGAAAGGAATTTGCTTACCAAATTTCAAGACTGTAATCTAATAGTTTAAAAATGGAAATAATTATGCATAACGCCCCCCCTTAAGCGCCTTCAACGCCCCTTGGAGGTCGATTTTCGTAAAAATTATTATGTAGGGAATCTCTACTTGTGATGAAAGAAATTTGTGTACCAAGTTTCAAGACTGTACATCTAATAATTTAATAGTGGAAATATCTATAACGTCCCTTAAACCCCTGTAACGCCCCTTGGGGTTTGATCCGTTCTTAGCTGGTGTCTACTCCATAAAGGGAACCTACCTACCAAATTTCAAATCTGTAGGTTGAATAGTTCCGGAGATATCGTGATCAGTCAGTGAGTCGCTTTTCTCCTTTATATATACAGATATATGTAATGAAAATCAATGGAACAAAAACATTCACAAGAACTTAATTTTTTTAAAAAATAAAAACTTCAGAAATTAGATGTTTTTGTGGTTGCAGTTATAGGGGGTGGAGGGTGAAAGTAGATTAGGTAAACAAAATTGACCCACGTCACATACTATTCCGAGAATATTTCCAAGCCAAGTTAACCTCATTTCTACAAAACATGTGAAGCAAACTCTTACATTTCACACCCTTCTTAAATCTCGACTGTTTGGTTTGTGTTTTCCAAATTTTATTCATTCCCAGAAGGGAAAATTTTCGTGTTAAGTGATTTTCATTTTGTGTTAAGAGAAAGAAAAATGCATGAAAATACGTAGTAGTTTGTCAGGACCATTGTATTATTTCGTGTTGACCGATATTTTGTCTAAAACATTTTCGCATTAAACGTATTTCACTGTATATATTTTCCGAGGAACATAATTATTAAATTTGTATATTCTAATAGAATGCATGTATTTGTTTGAAATTCCTTGTTTATATTTTAGCTAATAAAATTTGCAGTTTATAAGTTTTTATTTATTAAATTTTATTCAGAATATAATTCTCTGAAGCAGCTAATTGTAAAAAAAAATTCAAACATTCTATATATAAATAAGTCTATGGGGGTGTGAATAATTGAAAGAACATTGAAAGATTTTTATAAAAGGGTTTTAAGAATACTTGAAGACAATAGCTTTCTGTAGTATTCATAATTTTTATTAACTAAATAAATTCTCGAGTTTCACTTATTTTTCAGCACTTGCAAGTCCAAAAATATAAATAAAAGGGATATTTTGAACATTGAATACATTTGTTATATATATATATATATTGTTTTTAATTTATTTTTATTTAATGAGATGCTGGTATTTATTTCATGCGATATTTATTCTCTCCAGTAGTAATTATAAAATAATAATTCAAAATTTTTTCTTAAATTTCATTTTGTACCTTTTCTTATTTAATAAAGTATCAAAAATTATCTAACATTATTTTAATTTGACTGATTTTAAGACCTTAGAAGCCAGATTATCATAGTTGCCAATTTGTGGCATGTTCAAATCCTGGGTCTAACATAGACCTGTTTAGCAGGGCTAATGTATATTTTATCTATAAAGGCTCATGTTGATATATGGCTGGGGTTGTTGAGTAGTCATATTCACAGACTCATTGCTGGCATTGTTGAATGGTCATATTCACAGACTCATTGCTGGCGTTGTTGAATCTCAGTTTCAAACCTAACTCAAGACCTGCCATATAAGAGAAGCTGATGCATTTTGAATCTTTTAAAGCTCAAAGTCCTCCTATTGGCTTGGTGTAGAAAGTAGGAGAGGGAGTTGTCAGCTCAGATGTTTTCCTCATCACTTTATCATGCTTCATAATTATGAGGCCCGTTATCAGTAACCCCCTCATGTAGCTTCAGGGTCAATAAAGAATTCAAATTGAATCATCTGGTTAGTATGATACAAAAAAGGGGATGTGCCAGCTTTCAAGTGTTGTCTTTTTTTTACTGGTTAAAAATTACCAAGAACTGCCATTAATAGTCCTCATGCTATTTCTAAGTGCTAAGTTAATAAATTGTCAACCAATTTTAATAGTCTATTTTAATTCACAATAACATTAAGCATAATGTATAAGAAATTATTGTTTAAAAATTGTTATAATGTAGACATTGATGTCATAATTTTTTACATTTTTTTCTCCTAATTGAATTCACATTTTTATGATGTGTCTTAGGTTTTTAATAGTGGTTCTTTCACACAAATTTATTGTAAAGTATATAATATTGTCTTGATACTTTTTGTTTTTAGTCAGATTTATAATACGGTCAGACCTCTATTTAATGAAGTCGCTAAATCTCGAAAAAAGTTTGTTACATGGAAAATTTGTTATATAGAGGTTCATCTCTTTCAATATACTTTGTAAACCACATAAAACAAATTTTAAATTCATAAACACTGTATATTAAAAAAAGTAATTATTCATACCTTTTTGTAAATTAATATATATTTATTTTATATATCTTACCCAACAGAAAGAAAAACTGCAAGGAAAGGAAGAAAAAAGAATGTCAAGGAATATACTGTATTTTCAGCATTAAGAAAATAATTTTATATTAAAATTAATGAATTTTAAGGTCAATTTTTAATTTAAAGTGCAAGTAAATTTTTCAAACATACATTCTTTTATAACTATAACACATGCGTCCTTAAATTTAATTACTCATAAAATCTGTTAATTTTGTTTGAAAAGATATTTTGTTTCATAAAATGCCTCACATCTTTGCAATGCTCCAAAAATCCAAGAATTTTATTGCTCTCGGCGAGTTAGGCACCTAATAAAACCAATTCAAGATTTATGACCACCATAAAATGTGTTAAAAGAGAGAATAACATGAAAAGTCCAGAAATGCTTTAAAAATAGGGAGATAAAAAAAATTGAATCTCTAGAAAAAAAGTTCATTATATCGAAAATATTCTTCCCAATAGGGAGGTTATTTTATAAAGAAAATCGTGAAATAATACTTGGTTCCAGGAAAAAGTTCCCTATGTAGAGGTTGGACTGTAATGTAGCATAATGTTAATTATTGGAGATATATAAATTTTTATATGCAATCACTTATCAATTGTAGAAATTTGATTTTGTATCATACTGAAATTAGTTGTAACCAATTATATTGTATTGACTACCTTTCAATGATAATGAATAGAATTAATATTTTCAAATGAATTAAAAAACTTTATCTATTTTTTTCGATTCATCTTTATTGCATGCTATATACATTTAAATTAATTGTCAGTTATTTTTTTTTGTAATTAATTTGTTAATATTTAAGCAATTCGTGGAATTCTTTCTGATGGTTGAAATAATATAATTTTGTTTCTTTCTAAGATATATATACAAGTATCATTCATTAATAAATATGTAACAAATTTAAAACTAGGAAAAGCTTTATTATTTGTCTTTTTTTGCATTCAATTAAATTTGTAATTGTTTATCATAATGAAAGAATGGGTTTGAAATTTTCCCTGGCTTATAAACTTCATATATATATATATTGTTTCTTCCATTTTTAATTATGTATTCTAGTTTTTCATGTAGTTAATTTATTTAAGTTCAAATGATAGTGGTGTATATATATATAAAATTAATGTATATTTGCAGCTCATCAAAGAATTTCCGATGATGAATGTGTTTAATATCCATGAAAATTTAATAGAAGCACTCTTGGAGATGCAGGCATATGCAGATGTGCAAGCAGTACTGGCAAAATATGATGGTTCATTTTATTTTTAATTATTTTAAAAATCCTGCTATATATATAATTATATGTAAAAAAAAATCGTCCCTGTCTATTAAATCTCATTTTGAATAGAGTAGTTAATTTTATCACCCTGGGTTTTTTTAAAAATATTTTATTTTCAGGAGGTAACAGCCTATAAATTAAGCAAATAGTTTTAAAATTGGAGGGAAGAGTTAAATAACTTTTAAAAAGTTTAATTGAAAGCTGGAGTCTTTTATACTTTATTTGTTAAATGTGTATACGTTTATTACTGTTAAATTTCCCTTATAAAAATATCTTTTGAAAACTTGTTAACAATTTAACTCTTTAAAATTTGTTAAAAATATAAATTTATCAAAAGATGTTTATTTTCGATGTTCGTTAAAAAAAATTTTAACAATTTATATTAAATACAATTGAAACACCTTTTTTTCTTTCCACTATTAGAAAATGTATTGAATTTCATAGTATGTAATAGGTATTAAAGGAAAATTTTCTTTAAAAAATATATTTGCATAGTATAAAATTATTCAACAAAGGAAATTGCAAGTAAAATACTAATTTCAATAAATAAACAAAAGTCATAGTAAGTATTTTTAAAAGGGAAGGGAACAGTCAAGTTAAACTTGTGTATTTTTAAGCAGAGCTTATTGGTTAGATTTTATGGTCTTAGTTGTATATATTGTTTTGTTTAAAAATTTACCATTTTTAATGATTCTTTGTAAATGATAAATCTTTTTAATAAATAATGATTGATAAAAATCTCCAAATTTGATTAAAATGTATGTTGCAATTTCAGATATAAATCTTCCTAAATCTGCTACAATATGTTATACTGCTGCTCTTTTAAAAGCAAGAAGTGTCAGTGATAAGTAAGGGTTTATTTTTTTGGTTGGTGCATTGCATTTTTTTGCAATTATTCATGTTCCAACTATGTAAAAATATTTGTTCCATGTGTTTTTCTTTAGGTTTTCTCCTGATGTTGCATCTAAAAGAGGTTTGAGCACAGCCGAAATGAATGCAGTGGAGGCCATTCATCGAGCAGTTGAATTTAATCCTCATGTGCCAAAAGTATGGCTGTTTGTATTGAAAAGTTTTTTTTTTTTTTTTTTTCTTCTATTCAAGATTATATTAGTGAAAAGTAATTTTTTAAAGTAAAATAAAATGTAAAAAAAGACATTCAACATGTATATCCCACTCTTTGAAATTATATCATTTCTAACTTAAAGAGAATTTAAGTGAAATAGCTTCAAATTTGTATTTGTTTTTAATAAAACAAATGAGGAATTTTTGTTTGTGAAAAACGATAATGACCAACTGAAAATATTTGAAGAAGCAAAGGCTGAGTGATGTATTTTTTTTTCACACTAAGAACTTCATTAGCTTTCTTAAGAATCACATGCTTCATACCTAGCAATATATTTGAACAGAGGCTGATAGACTTGTCTTTATAACAGGGTATTGTATATTATGTGACTGATCATAATTTAAAATTGCTAGACAATTAGATGGTAATTCTAAAAGTTAAACCTATGCTGAAAATCTTTAATACAATCAGGTTAATGTGACTCTATCAGGCCAGTTTGAAGCAAAATTTAAATATGTTTTTGATGTAATAGTCTCATCTTTTAGTTATAAGGATTGTTGTAATTAAAGTAATTTTTCCATAAACCAAGAAGTTTAATGTGTACTATATTTCTATTGTATTTGATAATGAAATATTTCTATTGCTTACAGGGTTTTTTTACAGGAAAACACTTGATTGGCAAAAGAATATTACTAATGTTTGACCTAGCTGTGTAGGACTCCTGTTAGAACCAATTCTTTTCCTCTTAAAAATCATTTAATTGCTTGAACCGATGCATTTTTCGGATTTCTTTAGTTTTCTGCATACCGTATTTCCTGCATATAAATCGCGGATGTGTTAAAAAAATTTGAAATTTCGCTGTGCGTATTATAGGCCACTGCAGATTATCTGAGGAAAAACATTCTCCATCAGAAAAGCTAACAAGAAAGTTTTGAAAGAAATGCTGTTTATGTTTTATAAAATAAATAATAGATGGAGCTTTCATGACTCGGATGACGTATTTCAGCCATAACTATTTTTTGTCCAATTACATTCAAAAACGAATTCAATTCCTCGGAAGGAAAAAACAGTTAAGAGTCTCTGGCCCATTTTCAATTTTCTCTTGACTAGAGCTATGTCATCCTTTGAAAGTTTTCATCATGTTGAAGTGAAAGCGTTAAGTTACACTGCAAACTTCAAGTTAAAGGTTATAGAGAAGGCTAATGAAGTTGGAAATCGGGAAGCTGCAAGGTTTTTCAACGTTGACGAATTGAATATTCGTTTGTGGAGAAAAAACAAGACCAACTTTGAAAATTGTGGTCGTTGTAGAAAACCTCACTGGCCAGAATTAAAGGAAGAAATAAATAAATGGATTTTAAAAGAAAGACACTAGGAAAGCAGTCGCGATCTTAATTTTTTTGCTGTTAACTTGCTAAATTTTTAAAAAAAAGTAAGATTTTTTCCATGTGGGGATGTTTTGTTTAACAACTCAAAACATAGATGGCAGTAGCAAAGAATTTTTTTGTTTTATTGAGATTATCGTAAAAAATATTATCATACATATTTAAAAAGACGTTTCATAATAAATTTTTTTCGGTACAATTTCTTACTTCTATTTTTAATTATATTGTATATTTTTTTATCTTGTATGACACTCATTATCGGTAGTTTATATTTTGGATTATTTGCTGTAAAAACTGCTGTGGATTGTACTTTTTTTTTTTTACTCGCAAAAAAGGCTTTGTGGATAATACGCAGCTGTGGGTTATGTACAGGAAAATACGGTAATTTAAAATATTTTTATATTTGTTTCAGTATCTTTTGGAGATGAAGAGTCTCATTCTTCCTCCTGAGCACATTCTGAAACGTGGAGACAGCGAGGCTATTGCATATGCCTTTTTCCATCTGCCACATTGGAAGAGAGTTGAGGGAGCTCTCAATCTCCTCCATTGCACATGGGAAGGAAGTGAGTCTGTGCTTTTTTTTCTCTTTATGTGTTTGATAATTTAGAATTTTATGAAGTGGGAGAGTCATAAGTTGAAAGTGGTCTATATGAATTATCTATAATAACCCATATATAAAAACTTTGTATCCTTTATGTGCACTGTGTAATATCTATGTAATTGGCTAGGCTAAAACCTAGAAGCCGGTAATAAGTTAAAGATTTCTTAAATTCTCTTACGTTATATTCTCAAAACAAGATTGCTAAGGACTAGAGATAACCTTAAATAACTGAAAACTTGTAGGACCTCTTAGTGTTTAATACAGACATACTTCTGTGCCTTCATAATTCTTGTTTCAAAAATTTAGTCTGCATTATTGTGTAAAGATTACAGCAGAAAAAAATTCAAACTACTGACATATTTATATCAACTTAAAAAAAAAAAGAAACTTGTGTGCTACTACGAGACTTTTTTTTAAAATATGGATAAGATTTTTATATTTGTATTTGACTTAATTATATGAAGAATATGGCATGCATCTGATGTGCATTGAATTGAGTAGTCTTGTCATATTTCAATTTATTGATTATAGAACCTTGATTTTGTCTGCTATATATCTTTACTAAGTTATTGTTAACTTGTACATAGGTTTTAATCACGGCTTTTAAATTGATACATTTTGAATTTTTTTATGTTGAAAGCATTATTTTGATTTAATAATTGTAAGGATTTTCATGAAATACTTATTTGTAAATTATTAATATGAGAAGTAATCTTTTTTTTGTTTCAATGAAGAAAATGTCATAGCATCAGCTTTTTTGGCCAAATAGTTATGCTACGCAGATGGAAGTAGAAAAGTAGTGCAACTGAAGTGTTCTGTTATTTGTGTGATGTGATTTAATTCTTATGCTTTATTTACTATTGGGCTGACAAATTTCTGTCAGACCAATGCTCAGGTAGGCAACAAATTGAAAAAGTAACCATCAATCCATTGTGCTTATAACTGAAAAGTACCCAAATATGTACATTTTTTTTTTTTTTTTTTTTTGCACTGTTGACTTTTGAAATACCAATATAAAGTTGATCAACAACATGGGTGAAGCAAAACTTCTCAGATACAGACCAAAGGATTTTGTCCTTAAGAATTTTGATGTTCATAACAAAGCCAAGTTGAATCACAAATTGTTTAAATTTAACTAGAATATGTGAGGGAATGATAGGAATCTTCAATATGAAAATACTTTTAAAAGTGGCGTGTATGGTAAGATTAGTAGCTTCATTAACATTAGGCCTTACAAAATGATTAACTGTCCCATTATGCAATAAACATGCTTTATAACCACATAAAACATAAGGAATATTCATAAAATAATTTGATGCAGTTCATAAAATAAATGTTACAATATAAAAGAGCCTTAATCTGAGAAAAATTTCAGTAACTTAAAGTTATTTAAAACATAAAATATGCTAAGATGCAATGGAACAGTATCATAAACAGTTCCAAACACACAGTATACATACATATATTTAATAAAAAGTCTTAAACAATCAGAAATTATAAACCATAAAAAGCATGTAAGCAATCAGTATACATCACTGTAAACTACAATTATTCCCAAGGAAAGTGCTGTTCATAAAATAAATAAATATGATGCAACTTATACTGAAAAAAATTGCAATATTAGCATCAATGAAAATAAAAACTTTATGAAAGCGAATAATCAAAGCATTTTAACTTCAAGATTACAGAAAAAAATAAAAGGCATTTAGTTGTGAAAAGCTTCAAAAATAGCAGTGTAAATAAACCCACAGTGTCATACCAAGGATGAAACTTTTGAAATAATACTTTTTACAATGATTTATTGAAAAAAAAAGCCACAAAGAATAAATAAACGAATAAGTACAACCATAAAAAAATATATAACAATATCCTCAAAAAATTGCTCAAAGTACAAATGTTCATTTTCAGTTATAAAAGTGATGTCATGTCACTGGTTTGTTGAAAAATTTCCTTAAAAATTGTATTTTAAAACATGTAAAGCAAAATCCAAAAAAATCGCTTCCAGATGCCCAGCATCATGATCTGTAGTTTCAGCATGTCAAGTTTCACACGTCTGTGTTGTTTAATTTTTGTGCTACATTGAAAACACATCCAAGCTTTTCCTTTTATTAGTATAGATTGCTGAAAATGTGCATTTTTTAACAAATTTTTACATACATATCCTTTCCTTTATGATTTTAGATTAGAGAAAATAGTTCTCGATACTTAAAAGTTTTTTTAAAATGTGTATATAAACCAGATTTGTAATTAAACAGCTTCTTAACTGATTTTGGGTTCTTTCAAATTGACATCTTTTTCACACATGAAACGTTTTCAATGACAAAGAATTAGCTTAGATATTTATTTTTTAAGTTTTTATATTTGACATATATTTCTCACAGTGTACTAAAATACAATTTGTAATATATATTTTTAATTTTATTTACAGCATTTCGAATGATCCCATATCCACTGGAGAAAGGACATCTCTTCTATCCCTATCCAAACTGCACGGAAACTACTGACCGGGAACTTCTGCCATGTAAATATAATGCAACATATTTATTTTAATAATGAGAATGATTTTCTTTGATCCCAAAAAATAATATAGATTGTATTGTCTGAGGTTTAATTTTGTTATAATTCCGTGTTTTAAAAAATAGAGAAAAAATAATTGTTTTTTTTAAAAATTAGTTAAGAAAATAGTAATTTTTCTTATGTGTAATAAACTTTTAAAATGTTTCTATTTAAATCTGCAATTGATTTTATCACTTCAATCAAAAATATTAATACTCACTGACATTTTTCATTTAAAAAAATTATGTAGGTTGTCTAAAATTTGAAGGGGGAGGGCAGAGAATACCTTCATATTACTTAAAATTGTAATCTAAAATTAATGTTCAAAAGCTTTCCAAAAAATTTTATTTGTATTTTTATTATATATTTATCATGAAAGGAGCAGAGCTTTATATATAGTATAATTTACTAGCTCATTAAGAGAAAAAAAATTTATAACAGTTGTGACAATCTTGATAAAAATTTTAAGAATATTTTAAACATATAATTTTTTTTCTGTTTAATGATTAATAAGCTTGAGAATATTTTACTGGTGTGGAACTTATTTGAATCAAGTTATCATTTAGTGTATAACATTCATAAAGAATATATGTAGAGTTTGGGGAATGTGTTCAACTTGCAGATTGGAAAGTGAATGTTACAAAGCAATCCCCCCCATCCCACTTCAAAGATCTTTGATACTATCCCTAGATATATTTAATTTCCTTTAGCTATTCTATTGAACTAATTATAGTTATAAATATTGAGAAAATCTGCATTATATTGCTTTAAAATAAATGTCTACATAAATGATTTCCATTAGCTTTCCATGAGGTGTCAGTCTACCCTAAGAAGGAGTTGCCATTTTTTATCCTCTTTACAGCTGGTCTCTGTTCATTTACTGCTTTATTAGCTCTACTTACCCATCAGTTCCCGGAACCCATGGGAACATTTGCGAAGAATGTAAGTATTTGTATCTCAAGATTAACTCTTATTTTTGCTTAAGTGAATGAATATTGTGGCCACCATTTAATTTGGTGCTGTCTACTTTTTTTATGTAAATCTATGCAATCAATTAATGCTGCCTTAATTGCTTATGTTATGATATTAATATTAAAAAATACATTTATGATTCTCAAACTTGGAATTCTTATTCAGACTGGGAAAGATGTTGCTCCAAATCAATAAAAATTTTATGCTGTTTTATTATTCTGTGTCTTAAAATGTTTAGCTTTATCCTAATCATATATCTTTTAAAAATTTTATTGTCAATCAAAGCAAAGGAGAAGAAATTATATGCTGATAAAGAACAGATATCAAACAGAAAGGAAATGTTACATTAAAATATGTTAATAATAATATTAAGTGTTGAGAAAATTGGTATGTGTATGTATTTCTTCATAAAATAGAGTTCTTAATTAAAAATAAACCAAGGATATTCATGGTATTTTTAACTTACCCTTTCGTGAATAGATGGATGCAAAAAATTTGATTGTGTTCATTTCCATTTGAGATAACAGATACACATCTATATATGAATTAACTTTGAATGAAGAGATTGAACAAATTTCACATTTTAACAATAGATTTAATTTCAAAACATTCAGAAGAGTCAATTAATTCATATTAAATGTATTTGTATAATTGGTTTGTTTTTAATTACTCAATAAACATTTTGTTGTCTTTGTCGCACATATTTTATTTAACACTGAAAATTATCATAAACTATTTTGCATAGTGTATCACAGATAAGGAAAATTCTTTTAAACTTATTTTATTATCTGTGTGTCACCAAATTTTGAAATTGCTAAATGTGTACTGCAATAATAAAAAGGTTGAGAATCACTGGTCTAGGTTTTAATAAAAATAAAAACTTATTTTTATCACTTTATCATCTTACAATAAAAAGCAAATGTAGTTCGAGTAGCTTAATGAATGTCATTTAATTTCTTTTATCCAAGAAGGTTCATTCATTGTTGAAGCAATTCTAGAACAAGGGATTGATAAATTAGGTATATTAAGAATTTCAACACTTCTAACTGTTTAAATATACAAATATGTAGTAAATGTGACAGTTTTAAGAAATAGATTTGAGGAATTATGTTGTCACAGATTTACATTATATATTACTCAAATTTTTATACTAATCTTACTGCTATAAGATGTGTAACTCAAAACAACAACAAAATTGTTTAAATATTTAAACGATTTTTTTTTTTTTTTGTATTGTGATTTGATTTCTTAAATTATATTTTAAGTCCGAATAATTGTTTTTTGATTTATATAGAAGCAAGATAAAGTTAAATTTATTTTGTCTTCTAAATTTAATTTTGAATATTTACTATGCAAAGTATGTCACATCACAATATCAATATATTTTTTTCTTTTGAGAGAATCTACTCTTCAATATCCCTCGACAAATTTTATGCACGTTAAATCTGTCGAGGCTCGAAGTCCTGCATTAGTGAGGTGTGGTACATAAGAGAATGTGGTACCAGCTCATTTATCTTCATCACTTGCTTCAAAATTAAAATGTCTGCTTGCCGGTATCCCTTGTGTTATTCTTAAGTATGACATTAACAACTTATTAATTAATCCGTTTTACATTTGTTCCCAAAACTTAACATATTCCATGAGTATTCTGTATCAAGAAGAATTTCAGATCCTTATTACATTCCCGTATTTTATTCCTTGCTACTGCCATTTTCTTAGTCCATTGCAGAAGGCCTGTAAAGGAAGCATTTCATGTCTGCTTTGGCCAAATAATGTCCTGGAAATATCGAGTGGTCATAATCACAAACTTGTAGCCAATAGTACTTCTGTCGAGTTGTGGGTGTCATTGAAAACTCACAGTGTAGAGGGACTGATTAATGTTAAAGCAGTAGGAAACCAAATTCTCTTATTGGCAAGGTGTGGAAATTTGAGGAATTGTGTGCCAGCTCAAGTACTTTCTTGACTAAGGTTCATCACCAATACTTTTTGTGCAGGATATAAAGAATTATGTATAATGAAAGGGTTGCTTAAAAATATGTAGTGTATATTTGTACATTCTCTCGAGGGTATGCTATCATTTCAATGTAGTTTACTTATGTGGTATGTAAACACTATGCAAGAACCAATAAATACAGAAAAAAGTAGTGTTTAAATGTTACTATTTTCTTGGAGCTATAAATTAAGAATTTTTTTAAAAAGTATTAGACTTTCTTAAGTTATACTTCTCAATATATCACTTTTAGACTGAAATATGTTTGTGATTATTTCTTTAATGTATCCCAGCATTATTTCATAAATTATAATATTCAAAATAGAAGATATATGTGCAAAACAATTAATTAAAAGTGCTTTTAAGAAGAACCTCAAGCAAGAGTATTTATTTTTAAACTTTTAATTTCCACATGTGTAGATTTTATTTTCATTTTTAGATGTTTAGTGACTTTTCCATTTGCTGTAACAATGGGGGATTAAAAGCACTTTAATTCAGAGTTTGTCAGAGGAGCTCAATTTTTATTTGGTATGCTTTAACGTTTTAAAATTCCCAACTTTGCTGTAATTCATTTCTATATTTACTTATATGAAAGGTGTTTTGGATTTCTAAAAGTTAAACTGTGGAAATGTGGATCAAGATAAGTGTTATGAAATTGAAAAAAAAAATGGATCGTTATTTTATTATTTTTTTTAAGTATTGTCATACGAAAATCTTAGCTTTCTTTTTATTTGACTCAGCAGTTTGGATTGCATTTTCAAAGAGTTTCTTATTAGACTAATTTTATTTAATATACTTAAAAGGAAAAGTGAAGCTTATACAATGAAAAGGTAAGCTAAAGATAATAAAGTGCAGAATTCATATTGTTGTATTTAAGTAAATTATTGCATCAAGTAAATAATTTTTCTATGATATTGTTACGTTGATCGGGACTGGAGGATTTTGTGCAAAACAGTCTGAGGGGAAAAAAAGTTATAAGAGCGATGAGAATTTATTGTCAAAAATCCAATCCTCGAAATACAGGGTTCAGCAGCAATATTCACTGAATAAATCTCAGGAGGTCTACACACCTTCAACAGAACTTGGACACAATTAATAGTGTCTAAAATACAGGTATGTAAAAGATTATTCGCAAGCATAGTCGCTAGTCAAAACAATACTTACTAATCGCTGGTTGAAACAAGACTGATTCGTTACGGCAAGCATCGATCTATTTATAGACCCATCTGAAACTTCGAGAAAAATCCACTTGCATCAAAGATCATGAAATTAGTGTATTTTTCCACAAATTTCTATAAGAATCCAGAGAGTCACAAACTCGCCAAGTTCCCATTGAATCACTCTTATAACGTAAGGGACGGCGTTGCTGGTGAATATTACAATTTTTTAACATAGAGTAATATAAATGATTTATGTATACAAATACAAATTATTTACACAAAATTTGTAACAATATTTTTAATATTTTATATTGGTTTGTTAGTCATATGACAAAGTTTTGTTTGATCAGAAATAAATTCAGATTATTATCTCGCTAGTTATTTAAAAAGGAAAATGGTGTTAGAATTTCAAAACATGAAGGGGGTGGGGAATTGAATTTGAAAAACGATTGAATATAAGAAAAACCATATGCTTAAATTCATCTGTTTTTCACAGTAGCTTTACTGTTCAATGAACAAATCCTCACTAAAATACTCGATAGTTGTTTGCAAGAAATGCTGCTTATTCAAAAACTAGATGAATTAAGTTTGAAAGATTAGATGAAATATAGGTAAAATATTTTTGTTTATTCCTAGTTAATACCTCTATGCCTCTAAAAATTATATTTAATGCAAGAAAAACTAAAAACTACATATTTTTTTTATTCTATTAGAAATATTGATTTATAGTATTGAAAATTCAATTTACAACATAATGATATGTTATGAATTATACAATTTTTTTTTCCCTCAGGCTATCGGTTGGTTATCCCTACCCTTGGGCTATATGCTAGAAAAGGTGGAAGCTATGTTACCTTCAAGTCTCTTGCATCAATTGTCTCGTATTTGAAATGTGATTTGTGTATTATTTGATGTAATCATTCATTATTTATGTGAACTAAGTGTTTAAACCATACATTAAAATATAGTAGTGTCCTCATTTGTCTATCTTCTTTTACTTTGTTTCATGTTTTCGTCAAAATAAATTAAAACTAAGTTGTAAAAATGTATTATGTAAGAAATCATTAGCTGGAAGTTTTTCTTAAGTAGAGGATGCGTATAGTGTTAAAATTGCTCTATAAGCATTCTGCAACAAACACAAGTGAGCAAATTGCTTCCTTATTTGACATATAGACTAAACATGAAATATGCTGAAGGAGTTTTTTAAAAACCTTACTTTAAAAATGCCTTCTTATATGCATTTTTTGTAGAAAAAAGCAAATTTAACACAGAAAAGGGATTGTATGAACAATTTGGAGCAACATTTATAAACAAGTAGAATAAAAAAACCATGTCCATTGGTAGAATAAGTCCATCAATGCTAGAAAAAAGGACAATACTAGTATTTGACTCTATATGATTTCTATTTAAGGAATGGCCTCAATAAACTAAACTGCACAACAGCCAATAGAGAGCCAAGGTCTACTGTGCCCATCTTAGTTTATGTGACCTTAGGCGCTGAGGGGCATGAGCAGGTGTTCTGCTCAGGTATTCAGTGAAGCAGAACCCCCAGGAAGAAAGGCTAAGTCGACTTTTCCCTGCCTGGGGATAGAACCGTGGACCTGTGGTGTGGAAGCATGAAATGCTACCTCTCTCGGCCACTGTGCTTATATTGGCCTTAATAAACAATGTACTTTATCGTAGAGTAATGACACTGACTTGAAGAATTCTGCTCAGGGGTGATATTAATTTCCCTGCCTCTATTCATTGTGCCTAGATTACATGTCAAAAACTAGACACTAAATGTTAAAGGTTGCTTATACATTTTGTGTGTATAGTTTCTTTTAAAATTTACTCTTTTTTATATACAAAATATTATCTTATAGAATTTTTAAAATTCCTTAAACATATTTTGTGTCCATGTATCAAATTTGATGGTAGTCTACTTTAACTGTAAGAAGTTGGCAGAGATGCCGAAGATGGGCGTAGGATTAAAAAAAAACTTTAACTGCAAGATGTTATGAAGTTTTAATTATACACTTCTTAGTTTTATACTTTGTTCTACGTACTAAATATTAATTAACGTCTTGTGCCATACTTTTTGATTTGAAATAACTTAAAAATACAACGATTTTTATAATTTTGCATGATACATCTTTTTTAAAAAAAAGTTTGTAAATATAGAACTTTTTGCGTACAACATTTCAATTCATTCTTTGATTCAATTTTTTAGATAATAAACAGCATCAAAATAGGAAAGATTTTGTAAAAAATAAAAAAGGTTGTGTATCTTTCTCTTGCTCATATACATTAAAAGAGAAGTTTTGTTTAAAAAAAGATAATTTAAAATTTTTACCATTTTATATATGAATGCTTTTTTGAAACAAATTTTAAATATATTTTTGCCATAGTTTAGATCAAACTCTTTTAAACCGTAGTCTTTAAATGTGTAGCTGATTTATATTTATTATTTCATAAAAGGAGAGGCACGACTAAGGAAATTCATTTGAGGACGAAACTTGGTGTAATAATAGTACTCCCCTTTAGGATGTTCAACCCTCTCAATGTATTAGCGCCAAATGGCTAGTCAATTCGGAGAAAATAGCCTTCGAAATTCATGCTTAGCTTTTATACAATAAAGTTTTAATTTCCTCCAGTGATGCAGTGGCATAGTTGATAGTAGGTGGGCGGATAGGGTTCGAATCGCACAAGCAACTTTTTTTTCAATTCATTTAATTATTTTTTTATATTAATTGTAAAATAATTTAATAATATGTGTATTTTTTATTTTTAATATATTGTATTTCACATTATAAAACTTTTTGTAACTAATTTCTATATAAAATATAATATAGATATTTATATAATAGAATTTTTTTTACTTTATAAAATACAGTCGAAACTCTGTATTGCGAATTTTTCAATATAGTGAACTTTTTCCTGGAACCTTGAACATTTCACGATTTTCTTCGTAAAATAACCTACAGCGAAGTGCATTTTCTATGTAACGAATATTTTTCTTTTGTGATTCAATTTTAGTTCTTCCTTTTTTAAAAGTATTTCTGAAAAAGTTTCAAGTTATTCTCTCCTTAACACATTTTATGGTGGTCACATAAATCTTGAACTAATTTTATTAGATCCTAACTCGCCGAGAGCAATAGAATTCTGGACGTTTTAAACCAAGAAATGCAACCTTTAACCCCATTGACTAGTTCACTAAAAACATCTTCGATATCCTCTTTCACTCTGTGGAGTTGTCCCCGTGTTCTAATTATAAAATAATGTATGTTTAATATTACTTATATGCTTTAAATTATAAAGTGTCCTTAAAATTCATTAATTTTAGTATAAAATTATTTTTTCCTAATATTAAAAATACAGTGAATTCTTCGACATTCTTTTCTCTTGTTTTCCTTGCAGTTTTCCTTTCTTTTTTGAAGAGTAAGATGCATAAAATAAACATATATTAATTTTAAAAAAAGGTGTGAATAATTACTTTTTTAATATCTAGTGTTGATGAATTTAAAATTTTTATGTGGTTTACAAAATATATTAAAAGACTAGCTGCAAGGCCCAGCGTTGCACGGGCTATCTCTACTTTTATAAATTTTCCCTTTCACAAAATCAGAACTTCTAATACTCATTTTTAAAATGACTTCCTTTCTCTTTTAGTCATGACACCAACATTTCTGTGTGTGTTTGTACGCGCACAATGTGAGTGATTTCTAAAATTGTGTCAAAAAATTTCCCTTTTACGAAATTTGTTCCATTCCACTTATTTTTGATTTGAGACAGGTTTCTTTCCCCTCTATAGGCCGAACACAGTTATTTTTTAGTGTAAAATTATTGTTCTATCTTCCCCTCCTTCTCACAGATAAGATATAGCTTCAAATTTCGATGTATGACTTACAAAAAAAAAATATTGCGTTAGAATTAAAAAATTATTAATGTGAAGCAATAAAAAGAAAACTATTCTGATGCTAAGAAACAAAAAACGTTCATTTTTTAATAGCTAGCTTCTAAGAATCTAAAATAGATTTTCATCAATCAATCATTACATATAGTATAGTTAGCTTAAAAATGTCTCTAAAATGTATTTTGATCCAAAATAATAGACGATGTACTTTTTAATTAACAAAGAATTCATTTCGTAATGAAATAATCCTTTTAAAAAAACATACATATATTAAAATCAAGTTACTATAAGTAATAAATGAAAGAAAAATTAACAGATAGTTATTGAAGCGATTGCTTTTTTCTGAATGTGTGATTAAATATATACCAGTTAGAAAGAAAAAAACAGTATGGGGGAAAGCCTAGATATATATATATATCTCCGTGCGCTCCTTCAGGGAAGAGCAGTAAAAATACCTTTGAAATACATGTACTGAAAAAAACCGATCTGATAAAAACATTTTGATATTTTATTTTAATTTTTTTTAACCTTCGAAAAATGCAACAAAAATAGTGCTTAAATATTTCTTGCAAAAAGGAGATAAAACGAAAGTATCTTTTGAAAAATTGTAAACAGAAAAAAGTTTTTGAAATTCAATTTTGCCTTATCAATCTTTACGTATAATATTATTCTACACACGGAAAAGAAGTTTCGTGTGATAATTTTTATAAATAAAAAAGTTATTAAGTATTTAAACAAAATTTTAAGTATTTTTTGAAAAATCGTAAAAAAAACAGTTTTTGATATTAAATTTTTAAATGACTGATTCTAAAGGAAAAAAGCATGAACTTTTTTAGTGTGTAATATTTTTTTCATTAACGCGAAAGAAAGTTCATGCGAAACAACTTAGAATTCGTATTCAAAAAAGGAACCGATTTCGACTCATTTTAAAAAAAATCATAAAAAATACAAAATATAATTATTTTGTAATATAAATTATAGCATATCGTGGCGAAATAAATGATCTTTACGAATATGTAATGATTTTTTGTGTGAGTTTCATGAAAAAAATTAGATCGCGTTTTAAAAGCGTCTGGAAAGTTCCGAATTTCCCCAGGCGGTGAGAAATGGTACTAAGTATGCGTTGTAAGGTTTTAAATTAACATCTTTTTAACTAACTGGAATATCGGAATATATAAATGGTCAAAACGGATTCCTCGGATCATTCTCGAAATTTTGGTACCTTCGGAGAGTTTCTGTTTCTTGTGGTTCGTGAGAAAATTGGGCTATATACCTACATAGATACCTTTGTTTACCTACGATGTGTAGATGAACCTCTATATAACGAATTTTCCATATAACGAACTTTTTTCTGGGATTTAGTGACTTCGTTATATAGAGGTCCGACTGTAATTACATAAAAAATATATCATTTAATATTTAATAAACCTTTCATAAATAAATTTATTTTTAAAAGAATTCCCCCACACACACAATGAAATGGAAAAATAGATGCTCGCGTGATTCGAACCCTGTTTGCCCGCGTAGAAAGCAGGCGTACTAACAACTAAGTCACTGGAGGTAATTGAAACTTAATTCTATAAAAGGTAAGCATGAATTTCGAAGGCTATTTTCTCCGAATTGACTGGCCCTTCCACGGAATTGCATTGAGGGTTGAACACCCTAAAGGAGTACTACTATTACACCAAATCTTCATTCCAAAATGAATGTATTTAATCGTGCCCTCCCCTTGTAAGTTTAACAATACCTTGTATAGAAATGTTGTTAGAAGTATCTTTTAATTTAGTATGTATTAATTGTGTAGCTATTAAAAACAGATACCCAAAGTGCTTCATCTGTAAAAAAAAAAAAAAATGCCTTAAATATTGATTTATTCATCACTGCTGTATCCCATATATATCTCTGAATGTTCTGGTGTGTTGGTGATTAATATGGCAAAGATTATTTCGATGACGTGTATCTTCTAGAACTTAACATGATTCAAATAATGTATACAATCACATGTGCTACACATTGCATTGTCCTGCAAATTACGCCTTGAAATAGTGTTGATACTCAATAGTTGCTAGAATGAAAATTCTCATTAATTTTTTAAAATCTACCTTAATTTATTGTGGAGTCATCTAAAACAGTGCTCCCCATCCCTTATATCGCCGCGGACCGGTCAACGTTTGATAATTTTACCGCGGCCCACTGAAGAAGGAGGACGTTGATTGTTTATATTGTAGATTGCTGTTATTTAATAATTTTAGTTTAATTGTATTTAAATAATACAGTTACAACCAGAAATTAATATCAAGTGAGTTAACATGGTATATAAAATGATTACCATAAAACCCTAGAGAAATACACCACAATTTAATATTTAATTTAATATTCCTTGTACAGAGACCGGCACTATTTGGTTCACGGACCGGGGGTTGGGGACCAGTGTTCTAAAGCAATTCAGTCAATGTATGGATTGACATAAATTGCCTGAGATATTATCCGCCTGTTCACTAAAAAAAACTTTTTGAATGTCTCGAAATGTTACAATAGGATTGCATATTACTAATGTAAGAAGCACAAAATTAAATTCTATTATCCATTCAACGAAGTCATTCCTGTAATTTAGAACAGTGTGGTTTAAATTCACATCAGATGATAAAGATTGAGAAAGCCAACAATGAATATCGGAGCGATCAATGATTTTAAAAAAAGGCTTTGATTAATATTACATTTAGTCTCTGTGAGCTGTAGATATTTACAGCACAAAATAATATTCTTCTGATATCTATTTATTGCAAGTATTTCTGTCTTTCATTTATGCGATATGTATGGGAGTTTGTTGAGGAGAAGTATTTGATGAAATAGATATACTTCTATTACATCACAACCCTGATCTAATGGAGTCCCCCTTTTTTTTCTGAAAACGGTTTTTCTAGGAAAACTTAATTTCGTTTAAAATCCCATATCTGCTTGTGAAAAGAGAACTTAACAGAAAGGGCTAATGTTTTTAAACTTCTACAGTTCCATCGTAAAAATTTCGTAAATGTAAAAAAAAAAAAAAATCACTAAATATATTTTAATTTTTTCCTTCCCTCTCCTCCTTTCGAAGAAAAGATATATGTATAAATTAATATGAGAACTTTTGCGCCCTCAATATAAGTTGATAATTTTTTTAAGAAAAAAAATTATTTCGTCATTTTCCATCCGTATTCTTCATTTTAAAGTGTATGATTAATACCAGAAATACAGGGAATATGATTTATAGAACACTAATATTTTAAAGGATGTTTTATTTATTTATTTTGCTTGGGGTGAAGTACATCCCCCAAGCAAATGAAGTACATGACCCCCAATGTAATACAGCGTTTCTCAAACTGTGGGGCGCGCCCCCCCTTGGGAGGCGTGATAATTCTACGTGGGGATCGCGAGCATATTGAAAAGTCGAAGACAAAAGATTATTTTTTTAAAAAAGATTAATTTACACTGAAAGTAGAAAAAAAAATACATTCTGGCATAATAAAAAGTAAAATGCACATTTACATTGATATATACTTATAAATGTATCAATACTGCACAGTGTATTTTATAATTAATTTAACAATACAAAGTTAAGAACATTAATTATACCAATGATCCCATGGGCTTGTCATATCTTTATATATAAAAATCTTCTGTGCGTGTGTATGTAACTAAACTCCTCCTAAACGGTTGGACCTATTTTGATGAAATTTTTTGTGTGGGTTCAAGTGGATTCGAGACTGGTTTAGATTCACAATTTGGTCTGATATCGCAATTAGTTAAAAAGATATTAATTAAAAACACTAAGAGGAGTTGGAAACCTCTCTCTATATAAACCGACAATGTTAAATTGTCTGTCTTCGATGCACCTTTTCTCAAAACCTGTTATATGTACATGCTTGAATTTTTTCATGCAATTTAAGTACACCTTTCTCATTATACTGAAATAAGCTTTTGGCTAGTTTTTATTTTTTTTAGTTATTTATGAAATATTTTATCAAACATTGCGAAATTTGATTCATTTTTCACATAAAAAATTTGTAAAAAATAAATTTTTTAGTTTTTTACAAAAAGTTCATTTTAGTATATATTAGGCATCTTTTTAAATATATCATAAAAAATTTACATACCTGTGAACAGTAGTTTCTCAGAAAAGGTACATCGAACATCAAAATTTACATTTTGAGATAAATTGATTTTAATGTATACAGTGAGAGACTTCTAATCGGCTAGGACAGTGTTTCTCAAACTGTGGGGCGCGCCCCCCTTGAGGGGCGTGACAACTCTACAAGGGGGGCGCGAGCCTATTGAAAAGTCGAGAACAAAAAATTATTAATTTATTGAAGGTAAACGAACAAAATACATTCTGACATAATAAAATACACATTTGCCCTGATATATTACACTTATAAATATATCAGTGCTACTCAATGTATTTTATAATTAATTTAACAATTCTAAGTCAAGAACAAGTTTATTAATTACCAGTGACCCCATGGGTTTATCATACATAGAACTTATAACAAAAATTAACACTTATCTTGATAATTTTTGTACGGTTTATAATTAAACCTTGACTGCCGATCATAAGTTTCGCCCAATGCCAACCGTTTTCCACGTAGGCACGCATATGTGATGTACTGGGGAAGGGGGGAGGAATAAAGGAGCAAAAATAATCTGGAATAAGTAAATCCTTCGCAAACATTGTCAAGGTCCTTTTATTGCATTCCAAAGTCTTGGGATAATTTTACGGATAGCCGTGCACAGAAAAAAATCGTATTTCGGAAAGACGTATATATACGTCTGGAGAAATAAAGGCTTTGGCTTAGCGAGACGTTTATACACACGGGGACGTTTATATTAAGAGGTTAAAGTCGTATCGTAGTTTTAGCCTCAAAGTATAGTATTATTGAATTCAGTACATTGTTATTGTATGGGGAGGGGGCGATGGAAATAATGATTGAATATTGGGTCGCGAGCATTGCAACTTTGAGAAGCACTGGGCTAGGAAATAAAAAATAAAAGGCTCAATTTACAATAAAAGATAAATGTTTTGGCTTGTAACAGACTTTCAACTTTTAGGCAATAGCGAAATACTTTGTTTACGTTTTTCGCCATTTAAATGGGTATGGCCCAGTTTCAAGGATTATTTAAAAATAGGTTTTAAGGGCTTCTAATTACCCTAGAGGTTAAAGTAAGAAATTTTTAGAAAGGTTAAATCTATCCAATTTGTGAAAATGTAAAGATCTCACAAATTGTCAAAAAAATATGATTTTAACTTTCCAACACCCCTTAAAAACATTCAACTCAATATTCACCTGCATTGTTGTAACAACGTTATTGTTATAAAAATGACGTAGGATGACGTCGAAAATCGATTTTCAGCCAAACGGGCCAAACCGGGTCTTCATTGTTACAAAAATGCAGACGAATCATGCTTTTTAGGGTTTTTAATTAATATCTTTTCAAATAATCTTTATATATAAAATTCTTCTATGTTTATGTATGTGACTGAACTCCTCCTAAACGGCTGGACCGATTTTGATGACATTTTTTGTGGGGGTTCAAGTGGATTCGAGAGTGTTTTAGATTCACAATTCGGTCCAATATCGCAATTAGTTAAAAAGACATTAATTAAATACCTTAAAACGCATAATTGTTTTACCCCTGTGTGCTTTTTATTCTGCTAATGCGTGGCAAGAAAAAAAAGAAAGAAGAGAGGAGAATTTTCCTATATTTTCGCCGTTTTTGAAATTGCAATCTAATTTTTCTACTAAAATCAGACAAAAAATAATTACAGAATCGGAAAGATTATTCTTTTCACCACGATCGGCATATATCTTTATATATATATATATATATATATATATATATATATATATATATATATATATATATATATATATATATATATATATATATAATTCTTCTGTGCGTGTGTTTGTGACTGAACTCCTCCTAAACTGCTGGACCAATTTGGATGATATTTTTTGTGTGGATTCAAGAATGATTTTGATTCATAATTCGGTCCGATATCGCAATTAGTTAAAAATGTGCCAAAATTATGAAGGGCGCGCGATTTTTCATAAAAAAAATCATGGGTAATATTCTTGAGACCACTATTTTGAGCGGCAAACTTCAAGGTGAATTTGTACTTCTACCACAGATCCCAATGATTCTTTCAGACTCACCTACCCATTCAAATGTTTGCCATTTTCCAATTCGCTTGGTATTTGCTATAACCATTAATAAGTCACAAGGTCAAACAATGACACTATGTGGCTTAGATTTAGAAAACCTTTGCTTTTCGCCCGGCCGATTATAAGTTGCATGTCTGAGGTTTGGGAAACCATTGCATTTGTTTGTTTATACCCCTCAAGGATTAACCAAAAACATTGCACATTCAAAAGCATTACGTTAAGCCAGTGCTTCTCAAACTTTCAATACTGGCGCCCCCTTTTCAATCATAATTTTTATCGCGCCCCCCTTATACATTAATAATGTACTGAATGTAATAATAATGCACTTTGACGCTAAAGCTACTATACGCGATCTTAATTATAAACCATACAAATTAATAGCATAAGTATTACAGTTTGTGTGTATACTACTTTTTTGCAAAATAAATAAATTAAGTAAGACAGTGCTTCTCAAACTTTCACTACTGGTGACCCAATTTTCAATCATAATTTTCATCGCCACCCCCTCCCTCAATAATAATGTACTGAATGCAATAATAATGCACTTTGAGTATTAAATTTTGTATACGTTACTTTTATATAATATATATATATATTAAGCAAATTACTTTTAAGTAATAATTATAATGTTATGTTATTTTTCCTTTCTCATTTTTTAAATTGGGACAGATTGCAGAATGACATTTAATTAAAAATTTATTTCGTCCATCATGCATTTCTAAAAGTACAAATGTCATTAGAACAAGTAATATAAAAAATAAATTTTAAGTCAATTCCTACTTAGGCCAACAAAGAAAAACTTATTTTAGTTACTTTTTATTAAATAGTTTCAATTAATACAAATATGTAATACATATGACAGAATCACAATGTTAAGCGACAAAAGAGAAAGCGATTTTCCTTGCAATTTTTCCTTTTCTTTTCTATATATGGGGTATTGGAATATTCTTTTTTCGTTACTATTTATTCATTAATTAAATTTAATTAGTGTAAGAAAATAGTAAAGTAAAGAAGAAATCACACACATTCTTAGAAATTAGGCCATCTCGGATGGAATTCGAACTACCGTCCTTAAGATTAGAAGCCCAGCGCGCTATCCATTGCGTTACAGGGGACAGCACGAAAGTTTTCCTTTCTATAAATACTTTTGGACTATAATTTTTGTTTGTTACTATTTATTCATTTTTTTAATTTAATTAATGAATTAAAATTTGAAAGGACTGTTTTAACATGAAGTGTCACCCACTACAAGTTTTTAAAAATGTATTTGAACTTGAATGAATGAATAGAAAGTATTTTATCAACGATTGAAAATTTGAACAAGATATATATGAGAGTGAACTTATAGTAGAAATTGAAAAATAGTCTACTTTATATTGCGCTCTCTCATATCCATCACATCTGGCATTCTCGCGAGCGTCTGCGTGAGTCTGGCCAAACTATCGGACTTCTGCGCAAAACATGTAATAATGCTGTACCTCGTACAATTCCAATCAGTCTTGGTCCATTCGATGCTTCTATAGCTACCAAATCTTGAATGTACATTTTATAATTTGCGCGTTAGTTGTAATTCACACTATTAAGTATTACTGCAGAAAATTGGAACAAAAAAAATCATGGATAAATTTTTAAGTCATAAGCGAACATTCGACGATAATAAAGCATCAACAAGTGCACAGACGAGCATAGTTCCGAAAATTAAATCAAGGAAATATTCTCAAGAATACTTGAATTTTGGGTTTACCATTACTGAAGTAAATAGAGAAGGAAAGCCCCTGTGTGTTATTTGCTCAAAAATATTGGCAGCAGACAATATGAAACCTAATAAACTTAAAAGACATTTCGAAACGCTTCATGGTGAGTACATTAACCTCGAGAGTTCTTTGAATCAAAATTAAAATCATTTTTTAAAAAAACTTTGTCAGTGAATGAAAAAGCTTTACTTACTTCTTACAAAGTATCATATAAAATAGCCAGATGTAAAAAGCCTCACACTATTGCCGAAGAGCTATTTTGCCTGCAGCAATTGAGATTGTAGAAACTATGTTTGGAGACAATTTTGCCAAAGAGTTGCAGTCCATATAGCCAGATGTAAAAAGCCTCACACTATTGCCGAAGAGCTTATTTTGCCTGCAGTAATTGAGATTGTAGAAACTATGTTTGGAGACAATTTTGCCAAATAGTTTCATTCCATATAGCCAGATGTAAAAAGCCTCACACTATTGCCGAAGAGCTTATTTTGCCTGCAGCAATTGAGATTGTAGAAACTATGTTTGGAGACAATTTTGCCAAAGAGTTGCAGTCCATACCCTTATCAAATGATACTGTTTCCCGTCGAATTGATGATATCGCTGAAGATGTAGAGCAACAGCTTTTCGTTAAGTTGCGTGATAAATTGTTTTCAATTCAGCTTGACGAGGCAACAGATAGCAATAAAGATGCTCATTTCATTGCGTATGTTCGATTTTGGGATGGTATGTCAGCGGTAAAAGAACTACTTTTTGTAAACCAATAAAAACTTAAAGCAACAGCAATGGCATTATTTGATATTTTAAATAATTTTATAAACGAGGCAAATATAGAGTGGAAAAATTGTGTCGGAATATGCACCGATGGTGCTCGCATAATGTCAGGAAGATTTAAAAGTATACAAGCACTTGTGAAACAAAAACTCCACTGTGCATCTGGACACATTGTATGATCCACAGAGAAGCTCTGGCTTCCAAAGAAATTAGTCCTGGCCTGAATATTGTGCTAATGACAGTTGTGACTGTAGTAAATTACATAAAAATGAGACCCCCTAAAATCAAGAATCTTTTCTGGACTTTGCAAAGACATGGGCACAGTGCATTCATCGTTGCTATTTTATTGTGAAGCAAGATGGTTATCACGCGGGAAATTTTTACAACGTGTTTATGAATTAAGAAATGAAATTACCATTTTTCTAGAAGAGGAAAACCTACCGGAAGCTGAGAAATTTCGAGATGGTTTATTTCTGATGAAGTTGAGCTACTTAGTCGATATATTTGAAAAATTAAATATATTGAATCTTCAACTTCAAGGATCAAATGTACATATGTTTGACACTCGTGATAAAATTAATGCTTTTGTAGAAAATTACAATTATGGAGCCGAAATTTAAAGCAAAAAAACCTAGAAATGCTTGAAAATGCGGATAAATGTGTAAAAACTTACAAAACTGAAGAACAACATGTGGAAGTTGTTTATAAAACTATTGAATATCATTTAGCTAAGTTAGCAAAAAATTTTAAAAAATATTTTTTTGCTGAGGACAACTTGATAGCAAGTTACGAATGGGTGAGAGATCCATTTCAAAATACCCCAGAAGGATTCTACACTACCGAAGAAGAAAGTTTCATAGATTTCACATCTAGTGGCGAAATTAAAAGACAATTTTGTAATAAAACTCTTTCAATTTTGGGCAGAAGTAGATGATGAATTTTCTGAACTGAAAACAAAAGCATTTCGTATACTTTTACCGTTTTCAACATCGTACCTTTGTGAAACCGGATTTTCTGCGGTGGCTGCTTTGAAGACAAAATATAGATCTCAGCTAAATATAGAAAAAGAACTCAGAGTGTCAATTTCTAATAATAAGCCTTCATTTGAAAACCTTTGCTCTGCAAGACAAGCCCATGGAAGTCACTAATAATTAAACTTGCTCTTAAGGGGACTTGGCACCCTTTGAGCAAACTTCTTTATTTACGTATTTAAAAATTATATTTAAACATTTTATACAATGTTTCTATTCAAGAAAATGTTACCAGATGAAAATTTTCATATATTATTCACACAATTTTAAAAATTTAAATTTTTTGAAGAAAATTGGGAAAATTTTAAAATCCTACTCCTTTTGTAAAAATTAATTTTTTGACCTGAAATTTTTTATAATATTCTTATGGGTGTTCTTAACTTTAGGGATCGATTTTAGAATAATTTCATTCGTTTTCGAGAAAAAAATAAAATGTTGATATACAAGCTAAAAATCAACGAAAAAGCCAACGTGTCTTACATTTTATTTTTTTTAAAAAAAAGTATTCAGTTTATAGCAAAACGGATCCCTAATTTTATTACATGCTTTATTTTTATATTACATGCTTTATTTTTAACACGCTGGAAAAAAATTGAAGTGATTGGTAAATAATTGTCGAAGGAGTAGCATTTTGAATGCACTAAGGTTTCGAAAAACACAAACTGAGAAAAACCACTTTAAAGTTTATAATTCGGAAAAAAATTATTATAAGCTTAATTAAACTTAAATTACCACTTTAAGATATTACTTATACGTTTTTCTTTGAAATAATTGCATTTTCATATGTTTTCAACCCACACATTTTTATAAATGATCAACTTTTAGAGAGTACTAATTGCACAAGAAAACTCAAGAAAAACTTCAAAAAAATTTTTTTCTGTCACGACAGAAATTTTAGCTGTTTTTCTTCTTATAATATTAAAGTATTACATTTGTATGAAAAATATATCAGGAATAAGAACTGAAATTATAAAATTATTAATATAAAATGCCTTAATTTAAAAATTTTACATGCAGACATTTCACAAGGAAGAAAAATTACATTATTGTATTGCCTCGGAAATATTCTGCTTTTAATACTACACATTCTTTTTATAGTTATTATTTCTATTTATAAAATAGATTTTTTTTTTTATCACAACACATTTTTAGCTTTTTTTTTTCTAAAAAGGGGGTGTGGCTGAATTACCTAATTTGTTTTCAAATGAAGTTTTATTCAACTTCTAACTATCCGACATGCACAAGTAATATATCACTCGGAAGATAATAATGCAAAGAATAAGATTAAATGAAAATAAAAAAAAAAAAACGATAGTTTTGTGATTTTTAGGGTACCAAGTCGCCTTAAATTAGTATTAATAAATTAGTTATAAAATACATTGTGCAGTACTGATACATTTATAAGTAGACTGGCTGAAGTATCCGTTCTGCGATTATTTTTTTAAAAAATAATGCATTATTCTTGATATAATAGCTTAATTGTAAGAAGAGTAAAACCAAGTGCAGAACAATGCATACAAAAATATAAAATGATTTTAGAATTAATATTAAATAAGGAAAACGCATGAAAAATTCCAATGAAGAATAATTGTGTTATTTTTAATATTTAAAGCGAGAAACCTTCAAAATGTTTTAACCCGGAAGCAGGTGCCCACTCCACACTAACCTTAAGGGTCGCGCGATCACTTCACCAAGTCACCCCAATCCTTTTTTTTTTAATTAATTTTTTTCTGTGCTCGATAAAAATCACAATTGCAGCGCGAATAATTTAACTAAGAGAAAATGTACTTACCTACTTTAAAGGACTTTTAATTTTTCTTTGATGATTTGAGAAAAAAAATCCAATAAAACTAATGAAACCGTTCCAAATGTGCGTGACCTTAATAAAGAACATAAATCATAGACACTTTTCACTAACAATACAAGAACATTATTTGCAATCAAAACTGTCATATTTTGCTCACGTTATTGTAATTTTTCTATTCTTTGATGATCTACAAATAGCATGTGTAACCTTTTCTTGCTTGTGTCTTTTTGACATGGCGAAGTGTTACATTTATGGCTTCTTAGTTTTCTTGATATCTTAATTTTCTTGATAGAGTTCTTTAGGCAGCATTTGAAAATTACAATTCAACTCAAACGTTTCATGTCTATCACTTTTGTCATATTTACTTTCGCTATCACGATTAATCTGCATTATTTCATCAGGTTCTTCAATTGCTTGATCAGTTTCATCTTCCTTCAATAGAGAGATCACAGATGCCCATTTTTTTATATTCTGCTCATTTACATTTATAAACCATAATAAGTTGTACAACACAGCAATTAAAACTACAACGTTAATCGTAGGGGAAAGTATAGCATATTCATAGAAAATATTTCTGAACAAAAGTGGTCGTGAAGGGAACTCTATCAAAACAAGTACCTTGATTGTAAAAAACCGTTTGCCACTCTCAAAAAAGAGGCATAAATGTGACAAATTCATTTTAGTTTCCATTAAGACTGTCATATCGGAGGATACTGTCAAGAAATTGTTAACGAATAAACAGTTTTACCAGAATTTGGAGTGATTCAGCGCCTCATGCGACCGCTCTCATGAAAAAAAAATGTATTTGATACAAAAACATCGATGTCAGTTATAAAAAAATAATTATGTAAAACGTTTTTTATAATGCAATTTCAGATTACTCATAAAATACATTTTGGCCAATTAATCCTACAAAGTGCTCAATATGCTTATCCATACATCATAAAACTCATTTACGTGGGGGGAAAAGCAACAGAAAAATATTATTTACAACTTTCCCAAAAGAAAAGTAGACGGAGTTAAGCATACCAGTAAGTTTGAAGGTCAAAGAGATGATAATCAAAAGTACTATTCTAGAGGTTACAAGAAACGTAGTAAAAAATCTCTCATCGCGGGATTACAGCAAAGCACAAACAAAATATCTCTTTTTATTTGGTTTTGGGATCAAAGATAGCTAATGAGCGTTTGAAGTGGAATCTTTTGAAAGTGGAAAACCAGATGATATATATAATTTATATCAGTGTAAATGTGTATTTTTTATTTTGTCAGAAAGCATTTTGTTTTACTTCATTCCAAAAAATAATTTTTTAAGCCTTTTATATTTTCAAGATGCTCGCGCCCCCCTCGAAGGGTTATCGCGCCCCCCCCCAGGGGGCGCGCCCCACAGTTTGAGAAGCACTGCGTTAAGCATATTTTTTGTGCATTAAAAAAATATACCTGTTATGAAAATAGCTCGAGTTTTATCTTTTTTACCCTTTAATCAAAACAAGTTCAAGTTTCTGTTTAGAATAGCTTCTATATTCAACTTAGTTCATAGTAAATACATATTCACACGCAATCGATAGGTCGAATTGTGGTAACTGTATATATGATGATGTCAGGTATTGTAATAACTTTCTTTACAAAAAATTTCATCGAATCTGTCCAGATTGCTGCAACTTATTCAAAAAAGTTTTGTAATTTTCGGATTTGAGACGTGTGTACAGGACAACGTCTGTCGGGACCACTAGTATTATATAAAATTATACGTAAAAATTAACACTTATCTTAATCATTTGTAAGGTTTACAATTAATCCCTTAACTACTGATTAAAAATTACGTGATTCTCTCCCCAATGCCACCGTTCTCCACGTAGGCGCGCTTTTGTGATGTATTGGGTGGGGGGAGAGAAAAGGAATAAATAAGAAAACACTGCGAAAACACTGTCAAGGTCATTACAATGCCTTTCGAATAATTTTATCTTTAGCAATGCACAGAAACTATCGTACATCGGAAAGGCGTTTATGCACTTTGGCTGAGTGAGACGGTTATATACGCCGATGGCACTTACGAGATTAAAGCCATATTGTAGCTTTAGCGTCAAAGTATCGTATTATTGAGTTAAATACATTGTTATTGTATGGAAGGAGGGCGTGATGAAAATTATGACTGAAAATTGGGTCACAAATGTTGAAACTTTGAGAAGCACTGGTGTTAATAGGCTTTCTTCCTTTTTTTCAAATTTCTTATCTGTAATATATTTTATATGATTTTCTGCCGTATGAGTTCTTAGAACATTAGAAATAGTTTCACGAAATAGTCGTCGTGCTTCGTTCAATGTTAAGTGTTGCCTGCACATTATGTCTATTATTTGTTTTTCTTTAATGAAAGTCTAGAAATTTACGGATGATCAGCCTTGCAGTTTATGCAGCTCGTAGTAATGAACAGTGCTTGACTTTCAATAAGAAGTTTCCCAGTGGCGTACACAAGTAGAGGAGGGGGTGATCGCCCATAGGACAACAGATTACTCCTCGGCGCTTTCGTCTACGCGTCTTTTGAATTTAGCTGTAATAACATTATTACTTTCTTAATTACTTCTCAAATCAATCAATACAAACATAATTAAATCTTGATTAAATATAATAACCAAATAACAATCAAACTACAATGTCTGTCGTTTCTCAATTCAAACACAGTCCCAAGAGACTATCTCTTCTTCTTTCTTACACCAGACCACGCCTGTGCGTCAGTCTCTCACCAAAGGAATTCTATTTTCTCTGGCCCAAAACAATTCAACGCTTCCCGCTTTCAAAACACAAGGGACTTTTCCTTCCCTCGACCGTACTCTCCGGGGTCGAAAAACCCTCTCCCCTTGTCCATTCCGTTGCAAAGCCTTCTCCTCCAAAATACAGCAACCCCTCTGAAGTCGTACCGATTCGCGCCAACATTCCTTACTCTTTCTCCAACAGTAGTCTCAGACACTACAGTAGTCCTCTCTCCCTATAAGAGTCTGTGTTTTGTGAGCTTTGTAATGCCTCTATATTGTAGGATTTTTAACAAAATCGAGTTGAATATGATTTCTTAGATTGCCGTTTAAATCACCATATTAGTACATAAAGATTTCATATAAAAGGGAACAGGATGTAATACCCTCCCACATGATACTCGTATGAGAGCCTGACAGAACTAAATACTTCTATCATATCACAACGATATTAATCTGAATATTTATTAGTTCTAATGATAAATTCTGTTTTGCATAAATTGCTTCCGATGTCAAGAATCTTATTTCCCATTTCTAGAAAATAATATGTTTGAAATATTTTCATATCTTTGAGTTCTGTTCCTAATTTCTGTAGACAGTAGCTGCGAGTTGGATTTGGGAATGTATGAAGATTTACATTTTTTTCTCTAAATTAAAATCTTCCTTTAAAATCTAGTTTTTCCTTTTATCTACTCGCAATACGAGTTCCTTTTCAGACCTAGATTTACAAAAATGTTTTACATTCCTGGGTCCGTTATTTTTTCATTGGTATTTTTACTTGATATTCTTCAATAGTAATGATCTATGAATATCTCAGCTTGATCAATTTATTATAACTAATTCCTTATGAGAATATAAATAAATACAAACTGTGTCCTTTTTTCTCAATATTCAAAGGAAGAAAATCTCTCATATACTAATGGAAGACCAGTGCCTATTTAAGCTAATTTCGGACTAAGCGTAGAAAATCTAAAGGTCCCCATGGCATTGGCGGACAAAATTTATATCCAGAAAATCTGATTGTCCAGCATATCCAGACCCCAGGGCCCTGGATGTCCGCCTCAAGTTCTCAATGGATAAACCGGCAATGCGGAAGATGAATTCTAAGACTGGCTTTGGATTCATTGAGGAAGAAATATAACATTTACATTGTGCACGATTATTTTTGCATGCAGTTAAGTTTATTATATTTATATCTGTGCAATCAATAGGATTATTTTCCCTTTAGTGTTTTAAATATTCAAGATTATTTTCTTTTGCTTAATTACTACCAAAATTAGATAAATAAAGAGCCTAAACAATGGGAAAATCAAGATGAATACTTCTATTTACAACAGATTGTTGTAAGTAAAATCTCACATGAATACTATCAAAATACTATCAAATTTGACTTTTTAACTAAGAATAAAACTTTTGATTTCGACTGATATTATAATTCTTAAGCACAACATAAACCTCTTTTGAATTTAAAGAAGAATAAAATCTAGGTTTTTGTGACTCTTTATAAACTGGTACTAGGCATATAATATTATAAACATTTGCCACGTGATCAATAAAATGGCAATTTCAAGACACCTGGTGCCATGGTTTTATATCTTTCTGTGATTCGTTTCAAGTAAGGAGGATCTGTACTGTCGTGAGCAGTTAGTTCATCCTGCTTGTCTTGCTCCGCGACACCTTGCTACGAAATACTGTTTTAAATCGAATGCGGTGCGGTACTATGGCTGCAGTAGTCGGCAGATTACTTCGAAATGATTTTATTCGTCTTCAGAATTCATATCATTCCCGAAAAGTGAGTGATTAAAGTTTTTTCTTGATAAAGTGCAGTTGATGATTGAATCCATCCAATACTTTTTCTATGCATGGATCAATGTTTGACCTTGCGATCATTAAAACGTGAACTTCTCAATGAAATTATCAGATTTAATATTTTAACTGTAGTTTTAATAATTTTTGATCGTTTAAATTGCTGTTCTATTTCAAAAATAAAGCTGCGTAGTGTTTTTAGGTCATTATAAGCAAAATTCTGTTATGTAATCTGTTGGCAATGTTTAACAGATTTATTTTAAGGGAAGTCCACATAACAAACAAATGTTCGAAATTGATACAAAAATTCATTATTTTTAAAACGTTGTATTTTTTTTTTCAAAATTTAAATGCAAATGAAAGAAATAAAATAGTAGAATGGCACCATTCCTTCATCTGTTTACACGTCGATGCATTAAATATATATTAATGAATTGTTACTTTATATGCCTCGTAAATTATCACTGTTTATTTTGTTAATGTATATTTGTTTTGAATCTTTATGTGCTAGTAAGAGGTATATAGAGTTAAGTCAGTTCTTGAAATATATTGTGGTTATTAAATATATTTTATAATCCTTGATATCGAAATTTTTTTACCAGGTAATGTTTTTGATTAATGTTTTGACAGTGTGACTGGAGTATTTAATTTACTGTATGAGCTCTTAAAATTTTTTTGAGTAGAAGCATTTTGATTAGGAAGAATAGATGTATATTTATCTAAATACATAACAATTGGAAAATATTAATCATCATGGCTTAGCGTACATCAGTGTTATTCACAAGGTTGGGTTTCAGTAGTTCAGGTGGCCATAGTAGCCTAGTGGTAGAGGTCACGCACCTGTGGCTGGTGTTTCATGAATTTGAGCCTAGTACTGCTGAAAACCCGCTGTACAGAGGATGCCAACATTGGTTAAATATGTCGAGGCTCAAACATCCTTTCATTGGTGTGGAATGGAAGTTAAGAGGAGAGTTGCCAGCTCAGATATCGTCCTCGTCATTTGACCTTGGTTCAAAATTACAGGTTCTGTTGCCAACAACTCTCGTGTAGCTTAACGGGGCAACATTAATGTAACTCTGACTCGCACACTTATGGGGCTAAAATCTCTCCAATAGATTCGTGACTTTTTGTGTCAATAAGCATAATAGAGAGAGTATGTCTTGGTGCTTTTTTAAAAATATTTTTAGAAATGTTAACCCCTTGCATGGAAGTAGTCTGGATTTGTTATGTTGCACATTAAAAGGGGCATTAATATCCATCCCTCAATTTGTATAATATTGAATGTATGTGGTTTTATTTTTGATTGATTTTAAATGAAAAAAAATTCAGTTTAGCATTTTATACTACTTATAAATTAACTAAGGGTTAAAGTGATGCATAGAGTGTTCCATGGTAGAGTTTGTAATTTTTTTGGCAACCTCTATAATAAATCACCAAACTGTCTGTATATATTGTTGACAGTCCTTTATTAGCCATTAAAGCCATGTACATTTTAATTGTATAAATTACAAAATTTAATGTTATAATATAAAAATTATAGTATACTTAAAAAATGGTTTCCCCCCCCTCCCTTTTTTTTAGATCTAGTGAGATCTGCTCACTTATAGTGAAAATCTAAAGGTCAATAGAAAAGATATAAAAGAGTACATTTAGGTTGTTAGTTTTATACATTTTTGGACCAATGATTATTAAAGATGAAAATGGAATTCTAATTCCCATATGTTCCATGCAGCAATACATTGATTCTGATGGGAAAATGCTTTTTGTGATAGTCTCAAAATAAATGAAATTGTGATTAATTTTTCATACCTGCATATTTGTCATAATTGAAATCAGGTATCATATTCTCTTCATGTGTGCTAATATGCTATTTACTCTCGCAGACATTCTAATACAATACGCATTCAATATATTGCAGTATTTCTAAGTAAATTTTCACCCGACTTTTACTTCTAAACTGAATGCATGTAATTCTTTCGAATTGAATATTTTGTATTATTTAAAATCAAAACTTAAGCCATTCATAATTGTATAACGCATTTTTTTCTTTCAATCAGTAAAAATGTTTTTTTAGAAATATTAATAAAAGAACCCCCCCCGAGTAAAATTTAAAAGACAGAAATTTTATTTTCATTATTAAATAAACATTTTTCCCTCCTCCCACACAAAGAAAAACTTTATGAATTATTTAATGAGAATAAAGAACAAGGCAATATGCTTTTTTTATTCAAAAAAAAACTTAAAAATTTTTTATTTTTATTTTTTGAGAATATTTTCCAAAGTTAGAGAATATGTGCATTGATTTCATATCATCCAAAGTAAATCAATAAATCAATGAAGTAAAAAATGTAACCCCCCTCCCCCAACATCGTAGTGAAGCTAGTTCTAGTGTAGCTCACACCTTTGGTATCAAATTGTACCAACACCTTTTTTTTTGTATTGGATTTTAAGTTTGGATACAATAGTAGTAATGGTAATACTATCCACACAGTATGAACAATATTACTCCAATGTCTGTTTTTTACTTGATGTCAAGTTTAATTATGTTTAATTTCTTTTGTTTTATTTGTATGGAATATTGTTGATTTGTTAATACTTTTTATTGTTTTTATTTGTAAGGAATATTATTAGTTTGTATTTAGATTTTTTGTTTAATTGAATATTGCTCATTTACATTTATTTTTTTCCCAAACTAAATGAAGTAGTGAGAACACATTAACACCTTAAGAATTTTTTTCTTGCCATATTGTATTAAAAAATTTACTTATTTTTGATAAGCAATTTTGTATTTAAATCAATGATATGAATTAAAATTGGTTGCCAAAACTATTACATGTATTGAATTAGCACTTATGTATTATCATAACCTATTGGTGACATTGTATGAAAAGAAGCACATCACATTACCTATTCAGCGCATACGACACATAGAAAATTCGGGTTGCTGTCATTAATAGAATTGCCGATTGTTTTAATGAAGTTAAATACCATAGAATTTAATATATGGTAATTTTTAATTCTATTGAAAAATTGGCATTTTTTCCCTACAGTTGGTTTTTCTTTAAGAATATGTGACAAATAGATGAATTAGTAGATGCAATTTTTAAATTTTTGCTCTGCTATTTAATTTTAAGACTTTTCCTGTCAAATTCAAGAAGGAAACATTGATTTTCTTTACTCATGTTTTCTGTTGTCATTCCATTTTGAACAACCCATGAAGCAGTGCCTTGTTGGTTTCTTTTTGGTGGATGTAAATAAAATTCACTTTTTTGTGCATAAAAAAAATAGCAAAATGTCTCATTTAAGGATATATGTATGTGTTTTATATTCTCACCTTTACTCACTACTAGAGTTCTCTTTTAAAAACATTACCAATAAAAGATAAAATTGGACAAATCATTAGATTTGAAAAGAAGAAAAAGATGCTGTCCTGTGCCATACAAGCAAATCGCATTTTGCTGCACTCAAGTGGTGTTCAGGTAAACCTGTTGAGAAATTGAAAACATCTCTAAAAATTAATGTTCTTATCCTTTTTTGATGTAATCATGTATCTCATTTTATACGGTTTCATTTTGTATGATTTTTTTAAAGGTTTTATTAGAAAAACAAAAATAAAGGATGGATGCATGTATATATAATTTCATTCATATGTATAATTAATTTTTAAATTTATTTATAAAAGTCATTTCTAAACTGCATTCTTATTTTTTCTTATTTTCTGAAATTTCTGTATTGACTGAAATTTTACAACTTCCTCTTAATAAAGATATTTAAATTGGTAATTTTTCCCTTTTTTTTTAGTATTCAAGCTTTCCTCAATTTTCTCCTAGTACAAAAAAGGTAAATGATTTATGTTTCTAATTTTCATTTAATATTAATACTGTTTTTTTTATTCATTGTTTTAAAATGATTTATTGGTAAAATCCTAGGAGGACCCACTGCTGTTTTTGGCGCCAAAAATTTTTCGCCAAAAGCGCCAAATTGAAGGTTTTCAAAAAGGCGTCAATGACGAAAAACTCTTGGGAAGCGCATGCGTCAGCGGAGGGGGGATGAAATGGGCGTTTCGCAAAGATGAAATCGAATAAATACATTAAATTAATCATTATATAAAGAAAAAAACGGAGAAAGCAATGAAATTCATTTTAAAAAAGTATTCTAAAACCAGTGTGTACAACATGATTTACATTTTTAAAAAAGGACGAAAGGGGCGTTTCGCAAAGATAAAAGCGAAGAAATACATGAAATCAATTTTAAAAAATGTTAAAAAGCCCTTACCTTACGCTTGCATTTCATCATGATCTGTTGGTGCAGACACCCTTGCGATGGATGCAAGGAATTTATGAAAATTCTCATTCACCAACTTGTGATCGTTAGATCGCCGCCACATGTCTTATTAACTTTGTCTCATATTCTTATTAACTTTCAAGTCATTCACCACGAACGCATTCATGCTCTTGCCAAACCAATATCTCATCAAACGCAAGATAATAGTTATAGCAAGTTTGCTTTCGCTAAACCAAGTGCCCTTTCTCACACTCCGAACGACGTCGTGGCGATTATCTTTCGACTGGTTGCGGCAACGCCATTCGTAGCCGTCAACCGTTCCCTTTCGCTTTTGCAAACGCATATTTTTTTTTACACCTCGGATATTCATAACGAGAAGCAATTAAATTAGCTTTCATACACCATTCTAACGTCTCTTTCTTCCCCTATGTGCCCAGGAGCACAAAGAAACCTATCGTAGCCTCACTTTAAAGTAATTTCCTTTCACACGCCATTCTTAACAACCTCCAGCGAAGTCAAATGTCAAAATGACGTTTTTTTTTTTTCGGAAAAGGCGAAAAATGTTGCACTTTTTTAGGGTTGCCATTTTTTTCGGTGATTTGAAAATCCAAATTTTTTGATGAAATGGAAAGGTTACCATATTGTAACCTTTATCGCTCAAAATTTGGCGACAAAAAATTTGGCGACCAAAAGTGGGTCCTCCTAGGATTCAACCGATTTATTGATTGTTAATTGGTACTTATGTTTTGACGCATAACTTAAAAAAGTTGCAGCATGTCATCAGGGTCCACTAAATTATCGAATATAGTATTATTCATAATGAAAACTGTTTTCAGAAAAAGTAATGAGTTTGCTTTATTATAAATTTCTCCATTGTAAAGCAATATTTTTGGTCTAGTAAAAATCAATGCATAAATAATTTTGTTACATTTGATATATAATATATATATTGAAAAAATGTTGAAATTTTGTAATATTTTTGCTCATTATTAATCAATCTAATGGCAACAATTACTCTTGGCTTTCTTGGTGTTACTTGTATATTTATTTTGTGTGTGTGGCTGTGAAATGTACCTGTAAATTCTTAGAGATCTTTTAAATGCTATTCGCATATTATACTTTTTCATTAAATCTCTGTGGTTTCTGTTGCAACATGTGAATTAATAAAACAAATTGAACAAAATTTAATTTCAGAATTGCATGAGATATTACAAAATGTAAAAATTAATGTATTAAGCTCTGTAGTAACTGAATCACAATAAATAACATTTTATATTCTGTTGTGTTCTAATTGGATGCTCATTGTAAAAAGTGTTAATTGTTATAAAATTAATTTGATATTCTATTGTATAGAAAACAAAATTGAGAATATTAATTTCTTCTGAGAATTTTTATATGACTGTTAAAAATTTGTATTTAAAAAAGCAAAATAGTTTGCCATTTCTATGTTAGGGTTTTAATAAGACTGTTTTGATGGAAAATAATACAATAAAATACAATAATCCGATGCCTTTCACACCCCTTTAGAACTTCAGGGCCGAATTCTTACCCTTTGCTTTAGTTAAGGAAGGATGAAAAAAACGGCACGATTAGAATGCCATTGACGGGGAGATCGGAGGAGGATATGTGGTTTTACTATGCATAACATGACAGTTTCATCTTGATTACTTTGAAAACTTGATGAAGGTAGAAGGAATTCCTATCTACTTTCTTTTGAGTCCACCATTCAACCTTTTCTACCCTTATAGTCAATAAAAGCATGATCATTTTTATATCACTTGTGGAAGCAGAAATTTGGAGAGGGGATGAGGTTTTCTCAGCCCCCTCACTTCCTAATAAAAAGTAAGGTGTTAAAACGTGATTCACTGATGTGAGTCAGTGGAGTGGACAAAACAATAAGGTGTTTATTGAAACTTTTGATGTGTAGTTGAGCTGCATCTTTCTTTAGTTCTTTTACTCCTTTTGATTCTAGTCCATGTGGGTTAAAGGTTAGTTACTCGTGCTAATTTTTTTGCTTTGGAACATTGTTATGCTTTAGTTCTCATTTTGTTCATGCATAACACCCTATTTATACTAACTAAACAATTAAGTAAATTATCAAGATTTGTTGTATTCAAGTGCTCATGTAATGATGTTTATATAAGTTTTTTTTCAAAATGGATTTTGAAGCTATATGTTGTTTCTTATATTTAATTAATAGAAAATTTTTATTATAAAGACAATATTTATTTTGTATCAATTGCTGTAGACTTCATTTAAAATTTGGATAACTGGATATATATGCAGAAATAAGAATCAATTGACTTACAAAGAAGCAGGAATTTACTTGCTAGAAAGGAAATTTGAAAAAATAATTTGTATTGCTGTGAGAATAACTCAAAATTTTTAAATCTAAAAAGCAGGTGGATTGAGTTACCTTGCCAAACTTATATAGGATAAATTCAAGTTATTGCAAAATAATACAACTCTAAAACCTTAAAAGTATAGTCATCAGTAAATTTTGTTGTGTGTATCTATCATTCTTTGTTTGTAACTGACAATCAATATACTGTTAAAAAAACTTCTGTTGGTGTTATTTCTGATGCCACCTGATCGACATTATAGTCAAATTAAAGTGAACAAAATTAATTGTTGCAAGGAGTAAGTTTTACATCTGTTATTAGCTGTAGCTTTTGAGGATCATACAAGAGACAGTTTATGATTTGACTTGGTTCCACCACAATCTTGAAGGAAAACACCCGGGTGGGGGGAGTCAGGGGCCTTCTAACTCTCTTCATCTTCCACCAACCTCACAAAAAGACTTGCAACTTAACGAAATTTTTGAGTGCCCCCCAGGCTGCACAGGCATTGTACATTTACAAACATCCATATCTTCTCCAGGATTCGAACCAAGGCCCTTCAACAGAGCAGTCAGTGTCACTAACCAATATACAAGATTGAAAGCATATTTCTTATAAGCATGGTTTTTTAAGGTGTTCCGAAAAGTGTATTTTCATTTTATACTTAAAAAGGGATGAATTATGTTTTGTAAGGATGCAGTTCCTAATATGTGTGATATACTTTCTAAGGGCATATTGTTTATCCCCTTGTCTTCAGATTAGCCTATAAACATACATTTCTCAAACAACCCTTTTTGTTTTGAGCTTTCTAAACTGTAAATTTGATCTACTTGAAAAAAAACCTGATTTCAGTTAAGATGTCCAGAATAAAAATATTTGAGAACAACTTTTGTGTGTAAAATATTAATTATTGTTGTATAAAAAGAAAAATAATATACAATTAAGAGTTATGTAAAACCCCAATATTTTATTTATTTTGTGTAATTATTTACTACTAATGTGCTTTAAATTCAAGAATGGATATAATTTTTGTTCATAGGTTCTAGCCTATACGGGTTTAGCTTTAGCCGGTGCTGCAGGTTTAGCAGTTGCTATTAATGAAACTGTAACTATATCTGCTGGAGAATTGGTTGTTCATCCTCCAAAACATCCTTGGAGTCATAGTGGAATTATTAGCTCACTTGACCATGCTAGGTATGAATTTACTGTGCATTGTATTTCTTATATAAAAGTAGGTGTCTAGTTGCATTGTTCCACAAAAATTGAACATGTTAGTATAATAAAAATGTTTTTATAATCGCCCTAGAGGTTTAAAAAAAGTTAAGTTGTATGGTACAATTTTATGAATTACTGCAGGCTGTACCTTCTCAATGATTTTATTGATTTAAGTTTAATGACTTATAAATTGTTCAATAAATTATATTTGCTATTATTTAAAAATGAAAGCAAGTTTATATTTGAAGAGTAAGATACATCAATTGCATATCTTACATTGATATTGAGTTACTGATATTTAATTCTGGAATTAGATACGCTATTGGACATGACATGAACCTTGAACTAATTTGTGTGTGTGTATTTATATTATATATATTTTTAAATTTTGAATTTGATAGAAAATATATTTTGGGATGTGTTAGGATGTAGTATAAAATAATAGTGTAATTTGAATTAGATGTATTGGAGTAGTAGTACTTAATTTTTGGAGGAGGGGAGAAACCCTGCTTTTTAGTTAAAAAAAAATATACTAAATCAGAAATTACAAATATTGATTTTAAGAATTATGTATTTTTTAAATATGATGATCCTAGTAATACAAATTTGTGAATACTAATTGATATTGTTTGATGTTTGAAGTATATAGATTGATCTGAAAATTTTAAAATAAAACAAAAACAAAATTTTAATGACTCATTGACATAACTTTTGAGAAAAATACTAATTAAAAGGGAGCTTATTACTTGAGTATTTTAATAAGAAATAATAAAATACAGTTTAAATCATCAAATAATTTGTCAATTGTTAAGTTATTACACAATGTTTATGATACTATATCACAACTTTCATAAAGATGTTGATATATTTCTGTCTATATTATAAACTCAGTGTAAAATCATGTATAGGTAAAATATAGGGTTATTATAATTAAGGTTCCACTTTCAAAATGCTGTTAAAAAAGAACCACTGGTTGGAATGACTTCAAATTTGTACTGAATGTACTTGGAAGAAAGGAGAAATGGTATGATACAAGAAAAACAAATTCCAAAGTGCAATAATGAATGGTGCCTGTAAGCGGCAAAACTAAAGTACATTCAACTACTAGTGGCATTTTGAATCTACTTACAACTACTTTGGTATGAAGTGCATATTAAAGTAACTGTTTTATTCAATATGAATGATTATTTTGGAAAAATGTCTGATGGAAAAAATGACTTCCCAAGTCATTCAACCATTGTGGCACTGCTAGTGAAAAGCCCATCCACTACAGCAAGGTTGAATCATGTTGGGTTGGAGAAATCAGTTTTTAATTGCCCTTAAATCTCATAAAAAGCAATGTTGAAAACACTTGACTTGCGCTAGACATGTTCAATATGCTGTCCACCATGAGTTAAAACCTATAAACTACAGACCAGAGCATCTCGGGGGTTACGTTGCACAATACATGCTTTTAAGTCAGCTAAATTTGCAGTCGGGCCACAGAATGCAACATTTTTAAGATAACCTCGAAGCCAGAAATCATATAAGGTCCTTATCATATGATCTAATAACCATAGATCCTGGTAAATGTGCATCATTAAAATAAAATAAAAGTAGTTAAAAAATTATTATGAAGTCTCTAAATTTTATCCCAATTAAAAATGCTATCTTTGTAAAAGTATGATGCTAAGAGAAATAACCTGAATTAACCAATTACAAGAAAGTTTTTTTGTAACCTGTTGTAGTATTGGTTATTTATCTGGTACATATATCTCAAAATAAATCCCCCTTTTTTCGTTTTGCATTTGAAAAAGATTTATCTATTTTGAAATATACTGATAACCTTATTCAATTATATATATAGTATATAATTATATATATATAAATGTATGATACTAATATAAGTAATAATTGCTAGAACTTCTCCTGCTTGTTAAGTTTTAAGGAAAATTATTAATCTTTTTGCAGCATAAGACGGGGTTATGAAGTGTATAAACAAGTGTGTGCAGCATGCCATAGTATGAAATTTTTACGCTATCGTGAATTGGTAAATGTATCACATACTGAAGATGAAGCAAAAGCAGAGGCTGAAGAGGTAACATATAATTTCAAACACTGAATTGCCTTTAAAAAAATCTAATTATTTATGCTTTTGACTATTGTATTTGAAAGTTGATATTTCTTTTCACAATTTATTTCTAGAGATTTACTAAAATTTTTTTAGAAACTTTGAGTAACTTTAAAAAAATTATTATAATAATTAAAATAATTCCTTTATTTATTAAAATAATAAAATTATGTTAATGTAATTCTTATTTTATAAATATTAACAGAATGTCTCATTTTTTTTAAGAAAAGCCTTCTTACTTTTTTAGTCTAGAAAGATGCTATGTAGTTGTAAATAAAATTTACCATATTTAAGTTAAACATTAAGAAAGAATTTTACATATATCTTTTTTGAAGGTAAGTATTCATTATAATATTGTGAAGTGGCTTATTTTCTCTTGGTATTGAGTTTAATACTTGAGGTTTTTCTTTTTATATATTAGTAATTATAATTCATAAGATGTATGTATGTATTACAAGGGCAAAATTCAGAAATTAACCTTCATTTGCACATGAGTATGAATTAGGAAGGATTGGCAATGTTTGTTGTAGTGCTGCATACAGGAGTTCAACAGGTAATAAGTAATGAAAAAAGTTGTGTGTGTGTGTTATAGTTAACTTCTACTCAATGCAGTAAAAATTAGTTCCCTTGTAGAAAATAAGAAATATCTGCCAAATGAGAAGTGCATGCAGTTAGTTTCTAAGAGTGTGTTGTAAATTTAAAGATGGATTAACTTCTGTAAGCAGTTCCATACAAATCTGTTGGCTCATGATATCTGAGCTTTTTACATTTCTCTCTAATATTTTATACTGTTTAGTATGAGAGATTGAGATAGGAAATTTAGATTACTACAAATTCTGCTTTTGAATATCAAATTCCCTCTAAAGAAAATGAAACTCTAAAAGACAGTATTTAAGAAATTGATGGGGCTGTTACAATAGTGGTGGGGATATAGCTATATATCCTTAACAGAGTAGAAGAGCTGTAGCGTGAATGAGAGACTAAAAATGAATTTGTGATGTTGTATGAGGATTTGGATTGTTTCATTTAAATGCTCCTATAAAATAAAAGTTATTTGTTAAGAAAGTGTTTATAGCATAGGTAGTGACATCTTAGTATCAAGAAGGGCAATTAGAGTCAGTGCTGAGAATCATCCAAAGTGAGGCGTCTTATTTTCTCAATCTGTTGTGCTTCTTTACTGGTTACAGTTATACATTTTTAGCGACTGATTATGTCAGAAATTGAATTAGACATAAAATTGTAAGAAGTAGAACTACTTAACTAATAACTAAAATAGAAAATTTTATTGAGGAATCAAAAAATTGAAGGTACTGAAATTAAATGTCATGAGAATTTCAAGAACAATTAATTTAAAAAGTTGCCAGTCTGAGAAGTTTAAACAGCAAAATTTGAAATTTATGTGTTGGTAATGATATAGAAATTGAATTTACAAAAAATACTGAGGTTATTCAGATAGTTATTCTTTGGAAACAAAAAGTAGTTAACCAAATTCAAATTTAAAAAAAAAAACAACTCTTTATTGAGTTAGAGATATACATAAATGCCATTATATTTCCAGATTACTGTATTAATTTCTATAATAACCCTTCTCAATGATTAGAATTATTTAGTCAGTCTGAGAGAAAGTGCAATGTATAACAACTATATAACCAAAGTAGATAAATTTAATTGCATGAAATCTTATTTAGGTGAAATAGCAACAAGTTACTTTTGCTGATTCTTAATGACAGAAATGAATTTTGATTATTAAAAAATAGGTTTAGGAATAAAAATATTTTAATTTAAATATTAAAATTATCAACTCTTAGAATTAAGTGGGTTTTGAAAAATTTTTGGAAAAACAAAAATCAGAATTAAGGCCAAGAGACATTTTACTAAAAATCTAGTGTTATAGAATATCATGAGAGAAAAACAAGACTGAATAGGTTTTTACAAGACATGGATCTGAAAGTTGTTAGGTAACAAGATCTCTTTGCAGGTATTTTAAAAGTTTGAGTTATGTTTAAAGTAAACATATAATTAAAATCTGTCATCATACTAAGTAAAATGAATTCAATTATTTTTCTTATACTTGATTTTTTTGTGTCAAATTGTTGAATATCTCAAACCACTTTACTTATTGTTGATATTTAATTGCCTCATTTTTTAATTGGATGCAAATTTTATATTTTTCTTTAGATAATGGTATTGGATGGACCTGATGAGGAAGGAGAAATGTTCAAAAGGCCTGGCAAGTTGTTTGATTCTTTCCCCAGTCCATATGCAAATGAAGAGCAGGCACGTGCTGCTAATAATGGGGCTTACCCACCTGACCTCAGTCTCATCACTAGTGCTCGACATGGAGGCGAAGTAGGAGAATATTTTTTCACAGAATTTTACCAACTTTAAGGGGAGAAAAAAATTATTATTTTTACTTAATTCAGACAAGGTTCATTTTAAATAAAAGCATGCTTTAATATTGGAGTACAAATGTATCAATCTAATACCCAGTGTGTCATGCAGTTGTGAGCTTTCATTTGCTAACATGTCAATTTATTGTTTTACAAGCAACAGAATGAACCAGTAATTTTTTTTTCACATTTTAAAATGTTTTTGAAGTTTCACATAACATAGTAAAAATCTTTTCCTGAAATATTTCAAATGCAAATTTAAAAAGAGAACTATTTTAGTTGCTTCCAATGGTATCAATGTTTAAATTCATATGGAAATCCATCAAAAGAACCAACTTGCAGTTGGAGTAAGGATATAAAAAAGTATTAGTATGGATGATTGTGTTTTTCAGTTTTTGTTTTGATTTATTCCACTCATCACTTAAATAATCTATTAAATTAAAAATGTAGATGTTGGCTAAGGCTTCTATCATGTAATTTTGCTGATCCATCAAAATTTGTGCTTTGTCTTTTACCCTGGAGTAAAAATAAATTGTGTTGTGATTAGTCAATAGTTATCAGTATTCAAGTGTGAATCGGAGCTTTTTAAAATATTTGATGAAGTATATGTTTTCATGGCAGTAAATTTAATTTCCTGTCTACAAAAGATAGTGTTTTTCAAAAATTATACATGAATAATTTTGTAGATTTTGCTCATACAATATTTCTAGTATTATATGTATATTTGATTGCAATAATAGTGTGGGACAAAAACTCAAATGTAGATTTAAATGTGTTGAGAAATAAGAAAAGTTGAAGATCAAAAGTTTATGGTTATGATATCAAGACAAAAAAGTGTTGCATTGACAGTTTAAAGAATTGAACATGTGATTACTCTTAACATCTATGCTGTAAAAATTATATCACCAAACTTTTTGATCATTTTAAGCAAATTTTAAAGAATAATAAATAATTGTACTACATACTTCATCAATTAAACTACATTTATACAATTTTTAACATAGTGTTAAGCGATTTTTTCTTCATCTAATATGTTTCTAATGATAGATTTTTCATGCAGGATTATGTATTCTCTCTGCTGACTGGATATTGTGATCCCCCAGCTGGAGTCGAAATTGCAGAGGGACAGTATTACAACCCATACTTCCCTGGAGGTGCCATTGGTATGGCCCAAGCATTGTACAATGAAATAATTGAATATTCTGATGGCACACCAGCTACTCTTAGTCAGCTGGCAAAGGATGTTTGCACATTTTTGAAATGGGCAGCAGAGCCAGAGCATGATACTAGGAAAAGAATGTTCATCAAGGTATAAAAAGTACTTTCTTTCTTTACAGTGGTTAATATTTTTTAGTAAAATTCTTCAAAATGGAAAGTAAAATAATTTTCTCCACTTTTTAAGAAAATTCACTTCTACTAGTTTTTAAGTACTCTCTCTCTTTTTCAAAAAAGGTATTTATTATATTCATTATGTGGTGTATTTTTAATTAGTGATTAATGTACATCAGAGCGCAAGATAGGGTAAGGAAATTTTAAGATTTTAATTTAACAAGACCGTAAGGAATTTCTTATGTATAGTAGAATAAGAAAAGTAGTTTATATGAGTTGTAACTTTAGATTTTTTCAACTTATAATGCCTTATAACTATAGAAAATAAAAATTCACGAGTAATATAATTTGTCCATCAAAATAGTTCAATAACTTATTAATTATTTTAAACTATATACATCAGTTTCTGTCCATTTACATTAAAACAGGAAACTATATATTGACAGATATTCACATAAAACATGATGGTTTTCAACATTTTTCAAACTAAAAAATTTAAACGAAGATTTAATTGTTTTTTAAATGAAAATTAAACATTTTGAAGTGGAGTTAGGTTTTATAAAAGCATGCTAATTCAATCATTTTACTTTCCAAAGTGTCCTATAAAGCAGTCACTATAAAATGTAAATTAATATTTAAATAGTATATAAATAGTAAGATCTCACACACAGAGATAAACCTTTGAAAGATAGGGCCTAACAATATCATAATATGAAAATTAAATGGAATCTTGTGAAGTATTATGCTTATTGGCTCAATAGTGCTATCTAGTGAGGATATGATTAAAATTACAAAAAAAAATTTACTGTTGAAATAGTTAAATTTTGAAAATTTAGGTTCTATACAAGTATGCTCAATAAAGCTTAAAGTAGAGTTTTTTAATGAGTTTTTATATAATTAGAACTCTATTTAAAAAGAATTATTTTACCACAAAGGGAATAACCAACAAATGCAATTAGAATATTTTTATGGGTTTTTATTTATGCGTAAATTTACTCATTTATATTATGAAAAATACAATTTTACTGAGTTAAAATGTAATATTTTTTACCTTTACACATTGGATTGAGTTTAAAACTATCTTAAATTAACATTTCAATAAAAACTAGTTTTAATATTTCAAAAATTATTTAAGATAAATGACATGACATTTTTAAAGAAAAGTTCAACTATTTATGTAACATCAATCTTGAAATTTTATCTTTTTTTAACCTGAATAATGTTGGGCAATAACAGTTAGCTGTACACATTAAAAATATTTGTCATTACTCTTAAATAATTTTTCTTCATTCAATAAGAATACATATTTATTCTTATATTTTCAGGTGATGGTAGTCCTATCCGTGATGACAGGAGCAATGTATTATTACAAGAGGTTAAAATGGGCTCCCTTAAAATCACGTAAAATTGTTTTCAAGCAACAGAAGAAATAAATGGGAAAAATATGCAGTTATTGTGCATAAATTATTTATGAATCACCTGGAAATCAAATTTTCTCAATTAGCTCTGTGGAAATAGAAATATTTGTAGATATCACAATCTGCTTTTAATAAAAAAAGATTATCCAGATATTTTAGTATTCACCTGTATTGCTTTGTCCTGTCAACAAATAATTAGACAGAAAAAAGCTTAAAGACATGTCAATTTATGAGACTAAATCACTATCATATATATATTAAATTCATGAATGGTATGTGTAACTTCAAGAAAATATTTTCTCATCATAGTAATAAGCAAGGCTTAAAGTATTGTAAAATTCAATAAATAATCAAGCTGTATAAGTGTTTTCCTTAGCATTTCCTTCCCTCATAGTATTTTTGATTTATGTAGTTTTTCAACAATAGATATAACTAATATATGTTTGTAATTTTTATTAATAAAAGTATCAACAAATATCAATAAAATATTCAAATATTTCTTTACAATATTTTTTCTCTTTTCAACAGTTTTCAAACAAATCGTGATCCCATAAGCAGGTTTTTTCTTTCTAGTACACCTAAAACACACATTATAAATTAATAAAAATACAGAAATCTACTTTATTACAACAGTGAAATATGCAAATACTGTATAAATAAACATGTAATTAATATCTTTTTCACTTATAATATTTTAAACTTGCATTGCAGAGTCAGTAAAAAGTAATCATATACTTATGTAAAAACTTGATTTTTCTATTATTGCTTGTTATGTCCGATAGCCGCTCAAATTAGCAGTTTGTTACTCTGCAATTTTTGTGAAATCTCATACTGTCATTAAAAACACTTAGTCTATAACTTTTAGAGAACATATTATGTGCATTTTCATACATTTATGTTATTGTAAACAAAGGTTGCTTGTCAATGTAATTTAAAATATACTCATGTCGGAAAACTGATGAACTGTTCACTGTGTTGGTACAAAGATGTGATACAATGTGTGAGCGAATACAGCAATATAACCATTTTGAATTAAGATACAGGATATATCAAAAAGTGTGAAATCATGAATCGGAGATAAAGCATTTAATTCGGGAAAAGTCTAATTTGGACTGTAAACACTGTGCACCGTTATACAAGCCTCATAATGAATAGTCCTACTGTTTATGAGGGTATCACAAAATATTTGAGGCAACATAGCCCATTCTTTAAAAAGCACTATTTTTAACTCCAAGAGGATCCTGGGAAAGAGGCTACACTGAGAAATAGGATTGAGATTCGGAGCCCTTGAGGGTCAATCCATGCAACGAAAATATCCACTCCTTCATGAAATTCATTAACAATGTGAAGTTTGTATGGCAGCACATTTTCATCCATGAAAATGTAATCCAGGCCCACAGCATCCAGAACTATCTCATTTATGCTTCTAGGATCTCATCCCTTTAGTGCTACGAGTTGACAGTACTGGCAACAACATTCAAGGGTGTACGAATGCCCAACATTATGCTGCCACACATAAGATTACTTTGAAAACTTTACAGGAATCACTTTGCCTGGTGAACCTCTACTTGTTACTGAAAAGAGTATGCCCCCATTCTTGTGATGTCCATGACTGGCTCCACAATATCCAGTGTTTCCTGTTGGATGCAGTCAGAGGGACATAAAGGACAGCTTGTACAAGATGGTTGTAGAGTGTTTGCCTAGGAATTTTTTTCCAGACACAGCAACAAGGTTATGAGCAAGCTGAGTAGTATGCCTAATGCCAAGTAGCAATCCTGTGCAGATATCGATACTCTGTGATGACCTTTCCGGTTACAGTACCACTTGTTTGGAATTAATTTCACAGCCGAGGGGCCACTTGTAACCAGTGAGCCACTTACGCTTGAGACTGGCCAGCTTCCAGCCAGACAACAGCTCTTCATCTCAACATTTATGAGAAGTCATTTTCACCACAAACAGACTGACTTGTTTGCTTTAATGCAAAATTCACAAAACTGCAGGAAACCATTTGCTTTAACTGGCTCTATCCGGTAATTCTACAAAAACTAACGCACCATGGTTCAAAATTACGTTTCGCCAAAAGCCCTCGTGTAGCTGAACAGTGCGCGTTAATATTAACTCACTCACTAACTCACTCACAAAAACTAACGCTAAGCAACATCTTTTCCTAAACTGAAGATTGATACTGTACTACCCTTTCTCAAAATATATAAAATACAAATTCTATAAGTCTTTCTGGAGGGGTAATTTAAAATTATGAGGAAAAACATGTTTGTGACCTCTTGTGTACCTCAGTACAATCACACATAATAACTATTATTTTTAAAAATGCAAATTAGCTACAGTAGCTGAGTGGTTATGGTTTGAAATTTGTGGCCAGTGTACTCAAGTCATAGGTTTGAGTCTTTTTGTCTCTGAAGACCTACTGTGTAGAAGGGCTGATGTTTGGAGAATAAGGTGCCAATTCAGGTGTTTCCCTGTCACTTAACTGAGGTCAATAGCCCTTGTACTGCTTTAGAATGTGATTCTAATAAATGCACTGGCCTACAAAAGTTAAGGAACAACCGTTTTTTTGTGTGCCTTATATGGAAATGAATGAAACACCAAATTTGGAAGACATGTGCACAAAACAGTTATGTATTGACTGCAAGATAGAAGTTTACATAACAAAAATTCAAAAAAAGGGATATGCCCACCCCTAGCTTGAATGCATTGGCGGCATCGAATTTCCATGCTGTCAATCAAGTTGTCAGTTACCGAAATGGGAAGCGAAGACCAGACACGGAGTAAGCTTTGTTCTAGCTTTCCTTAAGACCTTGGAGGACTTAAAGTAGTAACTTGTCAAAAGATAAATCCAATAGAGCATCTTTGGGACTAAGTCTGGAGATCGAGCTGGCCATTCCACTCACTCCAAACCAAGACCCTCAAGATATTCCTCAACAATTACAGCCTGGTGAGGTCATGCATTATCATCCATCAGAATGAGTCATTTCCAATTGCACCGGCATACGGGTGGACACATGAATCAAGGAACTCACGCCGGTCAGTGTGACCACCGAGTGAGATCCCTGCCCAAACCATTATTCCACCACCTTAGTAACTGTGTCTTTCAAAAGTGTTGGATTGATGATATCTGGTGCTTCATTCCTTCCAGATGAGCAGAAGCCCATTGTTGTCTGGTCCAGGAATGTGTTCTTTTGTCCAAGATAAGTGGGCCCTTCTCTGTTGTCTGTTGAGGGGTACACACACAACTGGTCGCTTTGCATAAAGAGCTGAATTGTGAAGACGCCTTCGCACTGTACTAGCGGATATTCTTCTCCCTGTTACAGAGTGGTCTGCAACAAGTTGCTGCACAGAAATCCTTCGTCTCCTTCGGGCCGAAAGAGCAATAAAACGGTCTCCTGCAGGTGTTGTAGCTCGTGGTAGACCTGGAACATGTCTTCTGGAAAGAGATACTTCGGTTTGATATTGATTTCAGAGATGGTGGACCACACTACGAGACACATTAAGATGCCTAGCATCATCAGCCTGTGACAACTCCATTTCCATCCATCCGACCGCCCTCCACCTTGACAAATTGGGCAAATGGCTTCTCTCAGACATTGCGAGACACCACTACCTATTGTCAACAAATCTGCTAACAAAAGTTACACACGTAATTATGAAAGCCTGATATATTCATATTTTTCTCTCGCCCATATATATCTGTACTTTCCTATTAAAAAAAGTATTAGCTATTGTTTTTGCCTAAATTGATATAAAGTTCATTTTTATCATTTATTTAAACTATAAATTTTATTGTTACTGTCATTTTTTTTACGGTGAGCTTCGAAAAACATGTTGTTCCTTAACTTTTGGAGGCCAGTGTAAAATCAAATTTCCATATCATGCTTGATTGTTTTTTAATTTCACACTCAGATGCAATGCAAAAGTTGGTAATGTTTCATAATTCTAAATCACAATCAAGGGTGATGAGGACACTTCACTCTAAAATTTTTACACCACACCAATGTGAGGACTTTGAGCCACAATAGATTTATGATGAAAACATTATTTTCCAATAAAAATTGAAAAATCAGACTACAAATCTGTCTGTTTCCAATACAGTTTAAATCTTCACCCAAGCTCAATTAGTATTTTATCAATCCAAACTATAAATTGCAACACAGTTGGAAAATATTTTGAAAACTATAACATAGCTTTGCACATGTAGTAATATTATTTAAACATATATAGAATATCATGGGAATAGAGTTTCAGAACGATAAAAGCTCATGTAAGATTTTTTAAAAAAATGCAATAAATGCACATACATAAAATTGGTGACAGTTTGACCAGGCAATCATTTAAAAATATTCCTGAAACTTAGTCATCTTAAACATTACAGAGATAGGGAAAATACTGCATGAAGTGAATTTAAATAAGCATCTTACTCAGAGGGTCTTTAGTGTCGTTGGAAACTGTATCAACCATGACTACCTGGCTACCATAGTCTTCCATATCTTGCACTATTCTTCAATTTAACCTTTAACATATTACTCTACATAGAAATTTCTCTGAAGTTGAAAAAAATTCTTATATGTTCAGATACAAAATGTGCAGTGACATAATGCACCCCTCCCCACACACAATCTGAAAATGTGCATTATGTAAAGCACTTAATAATTCAAAAAGAAATTTGTGAATTTTTCAGTACAATATATTGTATCAGATAGTATCTGTAATTTATGCATTAAGCCAAGTAAATCACTTCAATTCTTACTTGGAAGAGAATGTTACAAAGCAATGGCAGAAAGTTGAGTATAATTTTACAAATGGCAAAAGTGCTTTTGTATAAAAAAAATTATAATACAAATTGGTTTGTGCATGGCGTCAGGAGTATAAATTGTTCGCAAATAGTTGGTATAAATAGTGAAAACCTATTACAATAGTTGTGAAAGCGATAATTAAATAAAATTTTCCTTTACGTCCAAATTTCGCATTTATTGAATGATTACAAAAGGTACTACAAAAACGAATATATTAGGTTACAATTTTGTGTGTGTGCAGATTGTAATTTTAAGTAATTTTCATATAATTTTAGGCCCTAAATAATTATATATATAAAAAAACAATATCCCTCACCTTTAATTTCCAAACCAACTACTACTCATGGCAGTAACCCTGTCGTAAAAAGATGCTGCCGATTTCAAGGTATTAGTTTGTACATCAGGAGCTCCTAGGTTAGGACTAGAGTTATGTGAAGTCATATTCTTTCCATCCAATTCCTGGGAATAAGCAGGCATCAACATGCATCATACAATACATCATGCATCAACAATTCCATTTTTATTTACACACACTTGCCTTTACTTTTTAAATATAGTAACTAATATTGTTAAGTGCATATGCGCTTTTGACAAAAAGTTACTTTTTAAAAAATGCATGCCAGTAAGTTTGATTATAAGTATGCAAAAATTTCACCTTAGTAAGTTTTTAAATTGAGAAACTTTTTTATTGTAATATTTTTTAGAGTATGATATTGCTAGCTTTCACCATTACATAATGATTCCTTTACAGATCATGATGTAAAAGGCTTCTTAAAGAAATTCAGTACAATCATTTCATTCTATGTAACTAACTAATTAAAAATGTATTATTTAGCTGGAAGTGATAAACATTGTGGCAGTTTTCACAGCATATAATTGTAACTTGTCCTTATTTAATGATTCTTTTAACCATATCTAAAAAGGTGGATTGATTTTCATTGTTACACTTGTAACACCCTTGAAAATAAAATTAGAAAATTGAGACACTATTTGTCAGAACTTTTAATTATTTTAGCATATTAATTGGAACAGTTAATCCAATCAAAAACATCTGACAGTAGTTTTTTGGCTCACTTAAACCACTGCCTTCTGAACTTAAATTACATTTTACATTTACCTACTTTTTTCTTTAAAATTAAACCATCATAATTCAAGTATTCTGAAACACTTGTCCAAATAAAATCAATATATACATCATAGTACATAATGATACTTGATTTGCTAGAATAATTAGTTTTTCATATCTTGTTTTATGAATTCAGTTAAACTCTTGCTTTTAATAAAATATGAAATTACCAATCCTTATTAGTAATCATGCAGTTGCCTTTCAGGCAAACAAAATGCGTGAGATATCTAAGAACCTGATAATAGTTTGAGAAAAACTGATATTTTTAACACTAGAACATCCGGGATTTCGATTACCCATGAACATCGTTTCGACACAGTGATATAAAATAACTGTAATAACTACACAATTGCAGGATTACTGTTCAGTAGGGTTTAGTTTTAAGACTTTTTAATATTATTTCATAACCCTTTATATCATAAAAAAACTGACATTGACATTACGTTTCGCGAAGCTTGTTGGACCATTGGTTTGTCGCAAAACATTTTGAATCGCAAATCTGCTAAGAACATTACTATTATGCGGTATCCATTCTGTGCCATCCCAAGCGATATATATACATCAGGATTTACTGGAATATTATCAATTATATCTGCACTTTCTTCAGATTCTTCACAGTCACTTTCACTCAATCTTATGTCTTCATCGGAATCTGTTGTTAGAGCAAGAGCACCGCGATCCGTTTCATTCTCAGAAATCACTCGCAATAAATTAGCAATTTCATTAGGGCTTAGATCTTTGCTACGAACCATCGTTTCAGGGTGTCTGCTCTGCACAAAGTTCGAAAATCGAAGGATTTTTTTCTTTTATTTTTTTATGAGCAGATAACCAAATGCTGTGTAATAAAACACTTACACACAACGATTTTACAAAAATAGATTCGTTTCCGCTGTAAACCCAATAACATTTCATTCAAGGTCCTAGTGATGATAAATTGCCTTGGTGTCGAAATGACACCAGCGGACGTTCTATGTATATTTAAATGTAAAATTTCTCCTAATTAACCTAGAATCACAAAACTTTTACTGTGTAAATACCATTGAAAATAATTAAAAGTCACGAAAAAAAATTTCAAATTCCCTGCAAAAATGTGGAAAGGAGAACGAACTGAACAGGCTCTGGTGTCAAATTCTGTGGAAATTCTAGTGTTCATAGAACAACCAAGTGTATTGCCACAATATTTAATATAGATGCTCATCGATTTGAATTGTAAAATCTAATTCAATAAGTTTCAAAGGAACTTTGAAAACTATTTCACTCCTGGATCAGGATATTCTTACTGGTGTTGGCCCCAACATCCACAATGGCATCTTTCACAATTCATCTTCAATGGCCACAAGCAACAAAGGTACATTGTTCCGCTGTTCGTCTCCTCAACTGGTCCCTTGCAGAGCTACCTATCCCTTCTTTTGCTCCATTTAATCTAGATCAAATTTATTATTTGCAAAGAACCAGAGCATGGGACTCTTTCAAGCGGTTTTAGTTTCTTCAGTAAATGGTTTTGACTAAATTTCGTGGTTCTTCTGGATCTTGTAGGAAATGTGAACTCTCCTCTCCTCATCATATATGATTTATACTTAATGTCCTAACAAACCACAAATTTAGTATGGTTCATGGATTTCCAAGGTTTTGTAAAATATCTTGTACACCCTATATATGTTTACTGAGAATCATTTTTATAGTGGGATTTGTTTGAGATAAAATATAATTCTTACTACCTTCATCTATTTTAGTGGTTAAAAGAAAATTGAACTACTTTGGTTAATCATAACAATTAAAGTTACGTATTCAGCATACTATGGCAAACAAAAAAAATTACTCTACAAAGCCAATGCTGCAGGTACAATATCTAAATGTTAATTAGAAAATCATACCTGAGGTTGTGCTGAGAACTGTTCTGGTGCTTCATTGATGGTTACAGCACTGGATTTTGATGAGAGCGGCAGGAGAGGGAATCTGCTTCCTGTGTTGCAAGTTAACATAATATTGTGGTCCATTTGACCACTCATTAATGGAGTTTTTATGCTATTCAAATAACTCACTTGATCTGGAGATGCAAGAAGTCCAAACAATGACTGTAATACATATGAAATAATATAATAATGCAAGTACCAATATATTTTAAAAAATTACTTTTTTTTCAAAAATACAAACAAACATGTAACACTATGAAATGAAATACATTAACCCATTTAGGATCATGATTGCATAGGTGGGATCACTTCAGGGAACATGGTATCATGTGAGATTGCATTTTGTCCGTTCTGAGGCCTGTGATCACACAGGCGTGATCTTAATTTGGAGCTTATGAAATTTGGAATAATTGAAAACTATAAATTTTGGCATATTTTATTACAGTGATGATTTTATATGAAGCTTCTTCAAATGAAGTTAGGCTTAACAGGCAAAAAATCCTGAACAGGTTAAAGTATACAACATAAATTAAATGATAATTACAAAACTTTAAACTATAATTATGAATAAAATATTAACTCTATATGTAGTAAGGCTACTACATAAGATTTGTACAGTAAATAAATTGTTTATATTGCAGAATAAGAATATATCTTCAATGTCACATAATGAATTTTAAAAATTGTTTTATTCAACATAGTCTTGTTACCTTCATTTTGATTTTTTGCTTTTAATTCCTTTCTTATTTTTTTGGGATGCAATAACCAACAATTGACTGAAATTGCCAAATGAAAAGAATTATTATGTATATTTGTGTATTTATTACCTTGATAATAAAATTAACAACAAAAAAAATAATTTGTTTTCAGACAGTTCAGAAATAACATTGCAATTATGAAATCAGAAATTAATTGAAGTAAATTTTTTGAAAAAAAGGTAATGGTTTAAAATTTTTTATTATTTTAAACAACTGCAGCACAAATTATTTTTCAAATTATAGAAGTCAACCCATACAAAGAATCCCAGATCATATAGAAGTGATATCATATGTATGTACATCTTATTTATTGGTCCCTCTTCACCTACAATGCTTTTCAACAATCATTTTACATTTTTGACTCGAGAAATTTCTAAAATTTTTTTTATGATGAAGCTATAAATTTTGAAAATATGTTAATGGGCATTGAAAACTCAACAATGTATGTTTGAAAAAGTCTGTCACTTGTAATGAGAAAATTGGATAATTTTTTTAAAAAAAGTTAATGCTCATAATTATAAATTGTGACAAAGTATTCCACCCATTTAGCTTCTATAATTCATCAAATGAAAACTCTTTAATCGCTAGTTTAATTTAAAAAGCACATTTTAAATGAAAATAGTCCCCAATCACATAGCCTCAAAACTTATGCATAATGGATTTTTTATAGAACAAGCTTTGAACTTTTGATTTGAACATCTCCGATGATGAAGCTAGTGATCCGTAGTGTGAAATCATATATTATTTGTTTCAGGGGATTCAGACAAGTGCAAATTACATTAAAAAGTACATGGCTACTCACTAATGATTTCTGTAGAGCTTTCTTAATGTTCTGTTGCAGGGGCACAGAAAATACATCCATATCAAAAGGATCTATGTGCGAAATGGCAGTGTTGATTATGTACTGTGATGAGGTGCTGATGATATCACATGTGTTGCCCTTATGCACCAACAGACCCACAAGAAATTGCACATCAAATAATAGTTGCAGAGATTGAACTTGAAGTAACCTTGAATTGAAACCTTCATTACTGGCATCAATTTTTTGTTTGTAAATGTCCAATAAGCCTATCAATAACTCTTTGCTGATAAAAGATCTAACATCACTGAAATATTTTTAAAAAATCTATTAGAAAGAGAAACATTATAAAAATACATGAAGAAAAAGTACATTCCAAAGTAAAATTTTATTTCTGTGTTTTGAATTTCCCCCCCTAATTTATTCACTTTGTAATTTCTTTAAAATTAATGTACATTACGGAAATTGAATAAATATATACAAATTTATTAAAACTCAACTATCACATACATAAGCATAATTAGATATTCACAAACAATAATTATTTTTAATTTTTTAAAAAAGAAATAGTTTCATGTTGGAACTTTAAACATTTGAAATTAAAAAAAACTTCTATATGATAGTATCTTTTATCAACAAAATGCATCACTAACTAGCTGAGAAAGTTATCTTTTAACAATGCAAAATGTTTCGAATATACTTTGGATATGCTTTAATGTAGTTTTAGGAAATATATATATATTATCCAATAGGGCTATGGATTGTTATTTACCATTGCATTATCCAATAGGGCTGTGGATTGTTATTTATATACCTAGTATATTTCCCAGGACCTGGAATTACTTTTTAGTGTAGCACCATATAGGTGGTATACCAATTGCCACTAGTAATTTTGACACCCAATTTCCTCCCCACAGGGAGGCATCTGAGCTCTGACGATGTGAATCTGTAGTAGGAATTAAATTTTGCGAAGAGCACCTAAGCCAAGCAGGCACTCTAGGGATCTTTAACACATATTATATAATCACACTGCATGGATGCTATTGATTCTCTGTATCATGAAAATCCACTGACTTGGGCTGGGGTCGAATCCACAACCTGAGGCATACAAGACCAGCACCTGTACAAGAACTGTCCCCCAACTGGTAGTTTTAGGTAATATAAGGAGTAGAATTTAAAATTTCAATTTAATTTTACTCTTTTCCTTTTATTTCACTGTCAAACTCATCATACAATACAACAGACTTTGGTCAGTTTGTAGAGGCTTTGATTTAATTTGATTTTAATTAACATCACATTTCAAAGCAAAACAAGGGCTACTAACAGAAGACCTTGTAGTTTGAAACAATGGTGTCAAGTGATAAGGACAGCACACATGAGCTGGGACCCAATTCTCCACACTCCCATCCACTCCATCCATCTCCACCACCCACAAGAACTTTGAAACTTTACAGGTTTAATGTACAACAATCTTCAATTAGCACCAGAATAAAACGTTATATTGAAGTTAAAATAACACTTTAAGATGTTTTTTGCCTTTCTACCCTAAAAATTAAGTAAAGAGAGTGGATGAAAAATTTAATTACTTGGAGGTAATTAAATATATGTGTGAACATGTATCAGAATATGTGCTGATGGTACCTAGCATTTGTCTTAAGAATATGTTGAAGTATTTATTACCCTTTTACTATTTGTTTCATGATTAATATTCTTAGGGTTTTATTATATGTAAGGAGAAATCTAAACCAAGGGTGCCAAACTCTTAAAGGCTATCTTGGGTCAAACAAACAAGGTTTAACTTTAAAGTTGGGCCACAAAAAAAAAATCAATATTCATAGAAACATAGGTTTATTTCAAATAACACATAATAATAAGCATGTATAACAGAACAAAAAAAATTTACTGCTAATGTTCCGAGACTTGACATTTCTTTTCTGCTACAATCTTCATCATTTAAAGAGAAATTATTTTATGTTATTATATATTATTCTGTGCCAATATGTTAGCTGGGTTGCAAAAATGTTCATCTCAAACCTTGAGTTTGACACCCCTTATCTAAATAATATTTTTTAAAAAAATGAGCTATTCCATACATCAACAATCCAATATTAGAGTTTGCTATGGGAAAGACATAAAATTTTATAGAAGAATTTATGATGAAGCAAAATAACTACAAATGAACAAAAGTTATCTTTAGACAAAAAAAAAATCTTATTTTATCAAACAATGATGCTGGAAAGAGATATTTACCTGCTCATCGCATATCCTCCAATAGCATTTAATTTGCAACAAAATGCAAATAAAGAATTAGCTACTGGTGTAGATATCTATAAAATTTATATTTTAAAATTAAAATAAAAAAGGGAATGAAATATGCAAAAATGCTTTAAAGTAGTTTTACTAAAATAACTTAAGACCAGTTAAGAGTTTACAGATTAATACACAGTTTATGTTTAAAATGTGATATAACACTTTACATCAACTAATTAGTTTAAAAAATTATTAGAAATTTTTATCAATCATTTTTTCATAAAATTAAAATTTGCCACATAGCAAAAGAAAAATTAAAATTATACAAAATTAATACTATTTAATAAAAATTTATATGACAAATAATGAAAAAAATAATAATATTACTAAAACACATTCTGATTAGAAAATTCTAAATAGCTAAAAAAAATGTACATTATCAAAAGTTTAGTACTAATTTACTGAATATGCAAAATATAAATATTACAGCATGATTATTCATTTTAATCCCTTTTCATTATTAGATTATTTAAAGAAGGGATGCAAACAATATCATTCTTCTGTAAATCACAGAGTGCATAGGCAACCCTTTTGCATTATAAGTCTGAGATAAGATCAAAATAATTTATTACTTTAATTTAAATATCAGAGAGAAAATCCAGTTCTTTTTTATGTACATATTACTAACTGTAACACATTCTTTTATTTTCAAACTATATCCTCAGATACCCCCTCCCCCTCTTTGATATTATTAATACTCTTACATTTTTTTAAGGTTGTTTTCACTACATGTACAACAGTGTGGACTTAATGCAAAGCACATTTTCGGCAGTGGTGTAACATACACTCCCACATTGTGGGGGTGAAGGACAGAACTGTACATACCTTTTGCAAGCTCTGGCTTAGGGCACAAACTTTGCAGGGGAGCCCTAACATTCTCCGTTACACCACTGATTTTTGGAAAGAAAGAATGCCTCAATTTCCATACTGGCACTGTAACTCATGCAGTTGTTTATAATAGTGTTTTTAAAATTTCAAAATATTTCATAAATAATCAGTTTTTCCTTTTAACATGTAAAAGGATAGCTCATTTAGCATTATGGTATTGGAGAAAAAATGCCAAACACATATTTTATAAAAGAAAAAATGTGTCAACTCGGATAAAAATGAGTAGTATGATGAAATAAGTGATTCTCTGCAGGATAGTGAAGCCAAAATATAATAATAATGCTTAAGTACTTTTACATCTGAAAAAATATTCAGAATTTGGGTCCTATTCTTTAACATTAGATAAACAGACTTAAATAAATTATATAGAAATGTTTTAAAATTTTCAATTAAATAGATAATTGCTTTAAGCATAACAATAAAAAAATATTAAAATTTTTAGACACACACACACACATGCACGCACATGTAATAAAGCTTTTAATCCTTAGATTCAAAACTAACGCCCTAATCTTAATTGTAATCAACTAAAATTATTACATCAGAAATCTCTTTTCTGCCCATTTTAACGAATTAGAGCTCTTGCTACAAAGGAGTGATGCGGTCTTCAATGCCAGTATAAAAAAAGAGTTTCTTAGTGCTCTTTCTCTCTTTTGTATCCGCCTTGACGTGAAAATGTAGAAATAGCGGCAGCTCTTTTTTTTATTGTATGTACGTGCATATCTGCTTATTGTAAAGTCGTAACACCTTTATTGTTTCATGTGAAAATAAAGAAGAGTAAAATGAAATCAAAAGTTCTCTGATTATTCAGAAGCAACCAGCAAAAATAAACCAACATCGTCCAATGCTACATATATATATATATATAAGAGTATTAATTTTCAATATCCAGATTAAACACTTAGAGAGACAAATAGCTTTAAGTAAACTGTAGAACTGCTTTCCAACTATCTCAAACATATGATAGTTTAACTAATCAGTTTTCAAAAGATCTCATTTGTAATTGTCTCTCTCCATTCCTAACAATTATATGTTATTTAAACATTCATTCATTTAGTTTACACACATAATTTATCACCTTTTTTAAAACTAGAAACACAAATATAAATTGAAAAAAATTTTAATTTAAAAAAAAATTCAAAAATATAAAATGCACATTATCACAAGATATTTTTCGAAGTGATAACTTTTTTAGGGACATTTTTAAGAAGAGCGAATCTAAGTTAAGCATAAGGTTAGGGTGTGTTACACTCAATTGGTTTTACTTGGGTCCATTCGGCAATTGTGCTGATGTCGGCAACGCTCCCTTAGTTTTGAATTAAAAACTTTTTAGGTATGTATTTTTTTAAGTACAAATTTCTTGCACACTTTTTTCTGCGAAGTTTTATCCTTTTTTTTTTTTGTTTAAATATAAATATCGTGTAGTCCACTTCCATTCAACTCCAGAAAACGATTAAGCAAGTGAAGAGGAGAACAAGTGAAAAGAATTGGAAAAAAAGATTATTCTTATGTAGGAGATCTCAAAGATAAGAAACAAAACATGGTATCTATTTTTTGATTCAGTAGAAAGAGCATTTAAGCACAAAAATGTGCCAAAAGAATTTAAATCCAAAATTCCAATGAAGTTAATTGGCAAAAAAGTTGCTAATATTTTGGTTTATATTAGTAATGACAACTAAGGGATTACAAGAAAGTAAAAGCCTTAATTGTGAAAAAGTATGAATCCTCTCCTTTTGTTTGTTTACAGAATTTTAAGAAAAGTAAATGGCTCTCAGGGTATAAGTTTTCCTAGCCCTACATAGTATATGGCATTATATAAATGGTCCTTACGTATTATCGCAACGGTATGGGCGACATTATATAAAATGAGGCACATGGTTGCCAATTCAGTGCATACAACGCATGGGAAATAGGGTTGCCAACTTGGTAAATTATCTTGAACATTGGCATTGTTGCGATAGTACGTAATACCACATAAACATGAATATTATAATATATATAATCCACATAAGTAATTCAAAAATAAATATTTTAAAATAATTAGACTAATTAACATTTAAATCGTATACATAAGAATACATAGTTATTTAAAGATTGTCCTTTACAGAAAATAGATGAAATAAACAAATCACCAATGAATGGGCATGAAAAAGAGAGCTACCAAATGCCTGCATGCACAAATGTCATGAAAGAAAAAGTAGTACATCTGAACAATTGGATTCTATTGCCCAGAACAAATCAGAAGTTTTTACTTCTATTGTTTGGTCATAAGCATACACATAATTTTTAATAAAAGACCAATTTACAGATTTTTCACTATCATTGGCCTATCATATACAATGTAAAATACTTACATGCTGAGGTATTCTTAAAACAGAATTAACAGCATTTCCTTGTTCTGATTCTTCCTGTATTTCAACTGTGTCCCATCTCTAAGAAATAAAAAATATACATTGCACAAAAAAGAAATTAAATTAAACAGAATTAGTTAATAGTAACACTAATTAAATAACTTAAATCCATAAAATTGATGACTTCTTACAAGGATTGCTTTCAATACACCTTCTGCTGAGCTAGTTACCAAATCTGAATTTATATTATTGAGTACATGCTGTATTTGATGTTTGCTCCAAAGTCTATAAGACACAGACATAAATATATAGAGAATTAGAACAATAAATATATTACAATTAATAAAATAAACAAGGAATCCAAGAAACTAAAATTAACGTAGACTGACCGAAAGGCAGAGGCACTAAGTTCAAGGAGTTTCTTCTTAAGATCTTTCCATAATTCATTTTCCTATACAAAAATTAATAACTCTATACAAAAACATGAAAATTTTTACAAAATGTTCTTTACATTATTAAAATTGATTACTTATCTATTTTCTAAAAAAAATCAGGTTAAGAAATTTGGTTGCTGATTAAAAATAACATTAAATTTTTTATTCAATCGCAAATCAGACACAAGTCCTTTTTGAAAGTTTTCTATAGAATTAAGAAATATTTTTTGTACAATAAGGAATATAAAAATATGAAACTAACTGAACTGAATAATCAAGTTTTTGCAATAACATAGAACTTAACAAATTTATGTTGTTGACTGAAATTGATCATAAAATGAGAAAATACAACAAACATAATGATAGCACCTGTTATTTCAAATGTGCTCAGAAAACTAGGAGAATTTTTTGATAATTCTCAAAAGCACAAAAAGTTATCACAACTCCATAAATTCACACTGTTTCATAAGAATTCCGTAAATTTTTATACAATAACAAAATGTCGGGGATGACTTCCTTTAAAGACATAATCAATTGATAACTTTTTAGCACTTCAAAATAATTAAAAATAATCAAAGAATATCATAATAATAAACATGTAAAATATTTACTTTCAAAGAGACAGCAGAGAATGTCAATTTGGAAATCGGCTTCGCATATCTCTCAAAGTACTTAGTAAGAGTTTCAATTGACAAAGTGCAGTTGATATGAGGACACAAATTTCCAATTCCATAACACAAGTGACCGAGAAAAACAATCCTAAATTAATAACAAAAATAGTATTGTAATATTTAACAGTAGAAACAAACAATCTTATTAACTGATGTTGAGGCATCAACTACAATTCACAAATGTTAACAATAAAATGCAATTATATGATAATAATAATTTTTAAAAAGTAATAAGCAATTAAAACATATTATAAAACATGAATTCATTATGACCCATTTTATAAATCTATCATTTGCAGTGACAAATGATTATGTAACAGAAATGCACATAATCGTTATTCCAAGTGCTGTATTGATATTATTCGTTTTATGGGCAGTCCACATAGATATTCTGTAACTTATGGAAAAGTCCCCAAAAAGGACAAGAAAGTTATTCTTCAAATATTCTAGCAAAGAAAAAATAAATACATAATTATTTTAGAGTAACAATGGATCCATTTTTTAATACAATTAACTCACTTCTTGTAACAGATAAGTATAGTAATATTACATTTCTTTCCTAAAGCAAAGTGTATTTTTTTTTATTCATAAGTAATTGTTGACCGAAAACATTTGCAAAATATTACTTAGGAATGATTTATAGTTGTGTTTATCAATATAATTAATGCAAGTTGCCAAATCTGTTTTACCAATTTTATTTTATAACTTTTTATTGTAATTAAAATTGATTGTAAGAGCAACAAAGAAAAGAAAAATTCTTAAAGGTTTTGGTTTTTTAAAATAAGAGAAATTAATCCTTTCCAAGGATATCAAATTACCAATTTTTTTCTACAAACCGTCTTGAAGGATGTAACGAACTATTCAGAAACAATTTTTTGTAATAAGAAAAAGTACTGTAATTTCCCAAATCTTGAATGGGTTTGAAAGAAAATTAGCCTCCAAAAAGTTAAAAAATATAATATATATTCTAAAATAACATTTGGTGAACCAAACCACCTAAAACAGATAGAAAGTTAGAAGTTTCTAGTGGAATACAATCCATGCATACTTGCTATATAATTTTATAATACAGTCATTAAATTTTGGATGTGTTTTAAAAAAAATCAGTTTAAGCCATTTTCATTAGAAAATAGAATTTTTGAAATATTTTCCTTTCAGTCTATTACAATATAAATAATAGTTGCATTTTTGTATATAAAAATGATATTTTTACACCTTTAGATCATATTTTTCAGATGATTTAAGGTATATTTTAAGCTGTTTAAATGAAAATATATACCAAAGTATCAAAATATTTTTTGATTAATGAAATTGAATGAAAATACTTTAAAATCCCTTTTATTTCGTTTTCAAATTAAAAACATGAGATAATTATGGTTTATTCCATATCAGTAAAAAATCAAGGCAAAAAAGTTTAAAAAATGGAAGATTTTGTTTCATATCTGGTCAATAATGATCCAAAACTTGGGGAGGGAAGAAAAAAAAGTTTAAGAAAAATATTCTATCATTAATAGAAAAATAAACACAAAGAAATCTGGAATAATAATGAAATAGTTTAATTCATACCAATTTCTAAATCATTAGTTAAAAAAAATCAAGGCAATAAAAAACTAAACTGTCAATTCTTTTAAAATACTGCAATTATATATGTTTTACATAACTTTATGATCTATATATATTTTTCTTCAAATTTAAATTAAAAATATGGTGTAAAATAAAAAATTCATAATAATAATACCTGGTAGGAGTTCAGATAATTTTTAATGATACACAAGACAATTTTAAAGGTAAAATATTTTTATATAAAGAGACATCAAATTTCAAACCAACAGGAGGATTTTGAGTAACAGATTTAATCTGTATAATTTAGTACAGATTTAATCTGGTATTCTTTAAACAGTAATAATTCTATCCATGACCACTCAGCTACCACTGCCACTTAACTTAAAAGAAAAAAAAAGAAAAAAATCTAGTATAAAAGGCAAGAATTGTTCATTACCTACAACTATTTTCATAAGTATCTTTTTCTTTCTCTAGATACAAAAGATTTGTTTCAATGTAACTTGACGAACTGAAAAGAAAAATTAAAATTGATTAATCATTTGAATTATTTTATGTTCTACATTATTCCCTTTGTAATGTAATATTACAATATATTATTGAAATATTAATATATAATTTTCTTCTATAAATTAAAAATTAAAAAGCTACATACTTTAAGTAAGAAAATTTATGAGGAAAGTATAATATATATCAATAACACATATACATATATCACAAAATACTTGGATTTTTATGCATTTCTAATACTTATTGACCAATAGACCGGAATATCTGCTCATGCACCTCAGGGCCCAAGGTCACATATACTGAGATGAGCACAGTAGGCCTTGGCCCTCATGGGCTGTTGGGCCAAAGTATAATATATATCAATAACACATATACATATATCACAAAATACTTGGATTTTTATGCATTTCTAATACTTATTGACCAATAGACAGGAATATCTGCTCATGCACCTCAGGGCCCAAGGTCACATATACTGAGATGAGCACAGTAGGCCTTGGCCCTCATGGGCTGTTGGGCCCCTGAGTTAAGTTAATACTTATTGAAATGAGGAGGGAAGGGGAACTAATATAACAATGCTTCAGTGTAGACTTGTGATTCTAAAATTTCAAAACAATTTACTACTTTTCAGTATTTTCCCTTTATAAAAACTAGAAAAATTACTAATTACTCTTTCAAAATAATGCAATTAAGATAAGATGATTTGAAATTTTAATGTATAACATTTTTTGATAATAACCATGTAATGATTTTATCAGCATTGTTTTTTTTAAATAAATCCGAATTAAATGAAAGTTTGAAATAAAGAATAATTAGTTTTTATTGAAATAACTGTATCAAATCAATTTGTTAAGTTACATTATCTGTTCCTAAGTTTCAAATCCAATTCAGAAATATCTTACAATGTTTTTTAATTGTATAAAACCACTGAAAAGTGAGAAAGTGCATAATATATATATTTAATAATAATAAATTACTTTCTTTCATTATTTATAACACTTCCACTATTGACTCTTAAAAAGTAATTTGAAAAGTTTAAAACAAGTAAATAATAGTAAATTAAAATAAAATACGTGTTTTAAAACCCTTGGTTTTCAATAACAATCAAATAGCATGTTTTTATTGTACCAAGAATTTTACCATTGAGACTATTTATTTACTTGAAGTAATGTATGAAAATTATTTAGGATTTTTTTAAAAAAATATTATAAGTTAGGTTTATATATATATATGCAGATAAAATTAGACTATGTTGTATCTAGCATAAAAGTAAAAATTATTGTAACTAATTTAAAAATTTTTTTACACCATTGTAAGTAATAAATATTACAAATAATAATAATTTCAAATAAACAAAAATGTCCCACAAAAAGACTAAGTGAAAAATTTATGATATTAATGGATAACATGAAATAAAAATAAAACTACAAATATATTTTCAGGGGGATGCAAAATTAATGAATTAAACTTATGGGAGACATTTAACTACAGGAAAGTCACATATAATATAATATATAAACAATTAAATTAAATTTTTAAAAAACCCCAGAAAGATGATGTAGTTCAAAATAATATAAGGGATGGATTTAAAAAAATACAGTGAATTAGCCTTTTTTCTTTTTATTTCACTATTAAACCCATCATAAAACAAAACAGGTAATGTCATTTTATAGAGGTTGTGATTTAATTTTATTTTTATTAATGTCACACTCTAAAGCAATGCAAGGGTCATTGGTGAGGAATCTTATGATTTTGAATTTTCATCAAGGACCAAAGATGACCCCCATTCACTACTGATCAAAAGCTATCTCCCCATTCTCCAAACAATCAAACCAACATGAAGACTTTAAACCTTGATAGATTTAACATACAACAGTCTCTCAGCACAATGGGTCACCAGTGGCACCAGGGTTACAGAGAACTCAACATTCCACAACACCAGCCACTATTTAGCTGTTGTTACTTATGCCACCTGATTGACAGTAACATCAGATCAAGGTCCACAAAATTCATTGTGGTGAAGGGCTAGATTTTTACGTCTGCCTTTAGCCTTAACTTTGAGCACCAGGCAGGTGATAGCAAGATTTTGATCGGTCCCCCAATTTTGAGGAAGAACACCTTGGGGGTAGTCAGGGGTCTCTCACCTCTCTACCCCTTCCACCAACCTCATAAAAGGACTTGCGGCTCGATGGCTATTTAGAGTACCCCCATGCCAAAAAGGCACTATACATTTACAAACATCCACGCCTTCTACAGGATTTGAACCCAGGCCCTAAGACACTGCAGTCAGCCTCACTAACCATTGTACCAGATGGGTGGCTACTGGGACTATTTAGTAACCATGACCACTCAGCTATGAAGGCTCCCTTTGGTTAGGCTGGGTCTTTGCTTACATAAAATTCTGTAGATTTTATGAAATTTTATAAACTCACGAATGCAAAGAAGAAAGCACGATTGGCCTTGCAGTAAAGTGCAATCTGAATATATCCCAAACGGTCAATTGAATTAAGATCAGAAGAGCATGCTGGCCACTTCATTCACTGTGTTGTTTCAGCTTCAAGAAAGTTCTTGACAATACGATCTGTATGAAATCAAGCATTAACCTGCATTAAAATAAAGGAATAACCAATGGTTGCAGTGTAAGGCATGACAAAGAGTCTTAGAATCTTGTCTGCATACCTTTGAGCTATTAAAATGCTATTCTGAATTATATGCAAGTCAATACGTCCACCTATGCTGATTCCAGCACATACCATCAATCCACCTCGTCTGTAATGTGATCTTTCCTGAATGAATATAGGGTTATTTCGAATGCGCCTTTGTCTAACTATACAGAAACACTTCCAGTGTCACACTCTACACTGAATCAGGACTATTCCGTAAAAAGCACTTGACTCCAATCACTTTGCATCCAATCTCCATGTTTAGTAGCTCATTTTTTTTGGGCTGCATGGTGTTTTGGTCAACAGAATACATACCAGTGGCCTATATGCATACAGACTACCTGCACAAACCATATTTTGGATTGTTTGGCTCGAGACCCTTCAATCTGTTGCCGAAGAAGTGTCTTTGAATCCACATCGCAGTGGCTGTTCTGTCTCTAAGAGTTGTTAATAGGACGTATCAGTCATTATTTTCTGCAGTATCATGTGGATGATTTTACCTTAGCCAATGCCAAAAATGCCCAGCTTCATGGAAATGGTTTCAGTCTTGCAATGCCATTTCATGCATCTCTAACAGCGTCCGCTACAGTTCTTTGTGTTTGCTTAGATTTCAGTATACCGATGATACACAAAGCCATGAATTCCAGTAGATTACACTGTGACATTTTTCAGTCACCTATCTTAAAACAACAGCCAAAAGGTTGAATTTCACCACTGAGACAACAAAAAACATAAATCACAATTTCTACAATTGTATCCTTTTTCTTACTGTTGATGTCATGAACATTTATTTCCATAAGAAGTTTTCTTCAGTTTTCCACTACACTTTAGACCACTGGTGGTCAATGCATAGCACATACGCCACAGTGTGGCGCTGCTGAATTGAAAAAGTGGCACACCAAGACTTTTTTGATATTTTTTGAAAATTTTGAAAAATAACTTATTTTAATCGCAAGGGATCCGAATTACCTTCAATTTTGGAAAATTGTACCAACAAGCAACATTTCATACTTACACGATTTGGATATCAGAAATTGTTGTAGGTTTCAATCAACATGTTTGTGAACAAATATTTTCCATTATGAACATAATAAAATCTAAATTAACTGATACACACTTAAAGCAACCTAATTTTGTTACCATTTTCGAGAACTAATCCTAATATCGATAACTCGGGGAAAAAAATTCAAAAAAACCCCATTAAGCAAGTACAGACATTTCAATAGTTATTTATGAATTATTATTTTCAATAGTTATTTAGAATAAAATGTTTCAAGCACTCATTTTAATTTTATATCTAAGCAAACTCATTAAACCAGTAAAAAGTTTATTAACACTAAAACTTAAGTTTGTATTTAGTCTTATTTATTATCTTATGTTTAAATTTCCACTAAGACTTGTGTAAAAAACGTGCTGTTTGCGTAAAAATTGCGTACTAAATCAATAAGTAACATTTCACCTTTTCATATTCTTTTGTATTTTGTAAAGTTGAAAGTGGCATGCATAATTTTTTTTTATCCGATAGTGGCACTCTTCCCAAAGAGGTTTGGCCACCCCTACTTTAGACTATGAATGTTTTGTTTTACGCTAGTTATCAGAAGAAATATTTGAGGAATTATGTTAAATCCATGATCTCCTTTAAATTTTTTCTAGGAATGTATATACACATAAAAATCTGTAACACATTTCTTTCCTTGGAATTAATGGTAGTAGCGTAAATCAAACCTCCCTTTATTATATAAATTTTCCGGCTGCACTTTTTTGACTCATACGTGGCCCATAGATCTTTAAAAACTTAATGTTGTGGTCTGCAGATGTGAAAGGTAGAAGACCCTATTCTAAAGTACTTTTGTTATGTAAGAACAAAAAATATTAAAGTTCTTTTTGTAACAATACCTAATTAAAAAGCATGAATTTCAGAATTTATACATAAATATTTTTTTAAGAAAATAGGGCAAATTAAATTAAAAATTCAATAAAAAAATCAATATGAAAACTATTTGGATATAGATAGCTATGATGAAGTTAGATTTAATTTTTAAAGAGAAACAGAAATTTCAATAAATATTTATTTGCAAAAATGTTTCCAGTTCAAAAGTGTCAATTAATTACAAAAAATTTTAACATATAAGAATTATATTGAAAAAAAATCATATAAAAATTATTTTGAAAAAAAAGTCTTAAAATAATGCAGACACACACAAGTATCACTTTCCTTTAAAAAATTTATTCTTAAATGCTTAAGAGAACCACTATTATGTAAATGAAAAGTAAGGTGGGAGAAAGAAAAAAAGAACTGAGTGCAGAGTACAGATAAAATTAAGCAAATAGGAGGGGGATGAATTGAGGGCATGAACAGATGAGAATGAACAAAGGGCTAAAAACTGAGAACAGTTAACAGCTGGGAAAGAGAAAGAGCTGTCTGATGTTTTGCCTAATGCTGATTAAGATGAGAAATAGCTCAGGACAGGTTCCTTGCAGAGAACTGAGTAGGGTATTTTCACTTTTTTAATGAACAGGTTTTAAAAAAAGCAAATTGTTCTTTTAATTCCCATCCTTTATCAATTGCTTAGTATATAAATACAAAATACATAAAAGCTTAACTAATAACTTAAAAATGTTAAGAAAATAGACCAATGTGGATTTTTATCATATTTATAAAAGAAAATATGAAGATGAAAATTAGCTTATTATGTATGAAATATTTATTTCTAATGACTTACTCAAACATATATTTTTCTACTGCTTGTGTCAAATATTTGTATATACCACTTGCATCTTTGGACAGTTCTTTAGAAAGTTTTTGATTTAAATGAGTTCTGTCCTTGAGTGATGACTCTTCTAGCAAATGATTTTGAGAACATGAGAAATAGGATATATCCTTTACAACACTTTCCAACTGGTCATCCAAATTTTTACAAATACTGCAAAATCAAGTAAAAAGGTATTAAACTAGAAATACTCCAACCTAAAACATTTATAACAAGGAAGAAAAATTGTTTCATGTTTATTTATAAAAGCACTAAAAATTATTAATATTTTTAAACAATATACAAGAAAAATTTAGTCAAATGATTTTAAAATATAAGCTTAAATTCTGGTCTAGAAAAACTCTTCAGGAGATACTTATAATGTACTGGTGATATCATTACTATAATTTTGACATAATCAAAATGTTAACAATAAACAATCAGATAATAACATTTAAAATATATTTAACCTTACTATAAAAATGCAACTTTTATAAATTAATTAAAAAAATATTTTTCAAAAAATGTATATATTACTTTTAAATATTAACAATAATCATAAAAATGGCTCCAAAAAAAGAAAATCCTTTTTGTTTTAAAATAATGTACCATTTTTGAAGTTTTATTAAATTCTAACTTTAAAGAGATTCAAGATAAATATCCTTTTGAACAAAGATTTAAATTTATCCACTTTTTTCAATTCCAAAGGCTAAATGATTTAACAAATATTTTTTATGATTTTTTCTAATTTGAAAATTTTTGAGTAAATTCACTGAAAACAGTAGTTTTTAATAGCAGTAACAACATTCCTAAAAAATTTACAAATAAAAATATTTTAAACATGTATTGAAGTAATGTATAATATTCAACAAAAGAATTAAATTACATGAATTTAATGATTTATCCCTGATATTAAAAATGTATAATATTACAAATTAGATTTAGAACATACAATAATAATTAACTGTTTATTAATGTTACACTCTGAAGCAAAAGGATGGCTATTAGTAAAGGACTTCAGAATTTTGAATAAGGGACAAATAATGAGTACAAAATCTCAGTTGGCACCCTGTCTTTTAATTTCCTCAACATACCAACACAAGGACTTTGAATCTATGCAAATTTAATATGCACAGCCATGTGACACATTGGGTTCTTAATAGCATCCGAACTTGAATCAACAGCTTTGAGTTACCGAAACTAACTTTTATGAGTGTTATATCACATAAAAAAAACTAAGTTTTACTGTTATTTTTTTCCTAAGATTTATTCTAACAAAAACAAGCAATAGGTGAAAATATATCTCTATGTTATTTCAACTAAAATTTATTTAGAATTCTGATTAAATTCTGGCTTAAAATAATTTTAAATGAATTGTGATTTTTCACATAAACTTTCCTGAAAGATATCTCTTTCACAAGAACAGAATATGTTCAAATATCAATCCTCAATAGGTCTCCAAGCATTTAGTTTATTTTTAGGTCATCTTTAGCTTCATAAAATTAATATACAAAAGGAAAAAATACAGTTGTCTTTTATGTCTAAGAAATTGCTATGCTTTTATCTATTGGGTATAAGGGAAAGTTCTGTCATTTTTGAACAGGTGCACTTTTATGCATTGTCGATCCTTAGCAAGAATTCGAATCAAAGTGAAACCAGTTTAAACAGTTAGATTAGTATACTATGGATGATTTATAAACATTTTTTTCTCATTTCAGTCAGTTCATTTGAACTTGTATAACTGTCAACATAAGTGAAGAAAAAGTTCTCTAAAGACATTGTATGTTGTTTGAGTTTCAAAAAAGGAATAATGTGATGGAGTCAAAAAGAAATTGTGTGACGTGTTTGGAGAGGAAGCAGTAACAGATCAAACATGCCAAAATGAGTTGTGAAACTTCACTCGCATGATTTTTCTTTGAAAGATGAAGACTGTAAAAGATGTCAATGAAGAAGTATGATCAGGACAAATCCCATGTTAACTTCCGCTGAAGTGAGCTTCAAACTTGGAATTCATCAGACTACTTCTTTGGATGATATTAAAATGCTTGATTTCATGCCACACGAATTAAGCGAAAATATTTAATGGTTAAAATTTTGATATATTCTTGAGATCTTGCTTGTCACAAAAGGGAACCATTTTGGGATCATTTGGTGACTGGAGATGAAAGTGAATAGTGTATAAACATGCGGTTAGAAAAAAAGCATATGTTTACAAAGAGAAGACACCACCATCCTCATCCAAAGTTGGCATGCATCAGAACAAGGTTATGTTGAGTTGTTGGCGAGGCAGCAAGAATATAGTGCACTATAAGTTGCTGAAGGAAAATGAAACGGTTGTTACTTTTTGCAACTTCATGTTTTGAATAAAGAAATTCAACATAAATGTCCCTCTTTGGCCTACAAAAAGGGTGTGATTCTTCATCTTGACAATGCTAGACAACATGTGACAAGAAACACCATAGTAAAAATTGCAGAGTTCAGTTGGGAAACTTTAACTCCTGATATTGCACCACCTGACTGTACGTCCAGGTCATGGCAAAACTTTCCTGGTGGAAATGAATACATAAATCATGAGGGTATCTAAATGGTAGAGGAAGAATACATCACCAAAAAAAAAAAAAAAGATCTTCTTTCTCAATGGGTTAAATTTTAAATAAAAAGTGAAAAAATTATTTGTTCCTTCCTTAGAAAAAACAACAGAGCTTCCCCCTACACCCAATAATAAGTTTGATTCAGAAAAATATCCAAAACAAAAAGAAAGATAAAGAAAAAATTCATTTTTTACACAAATAGATGTTAAACTTTGAAACCTTTGAATTTTGGGAGTGAAACCCATGGCTTTCAAGCTTAATTCTCCACTATTCCAGAAGTTTCTGTGATGTCTTGGATGCCAAGCTATGTTGTCCATCACATCATTTGGAGATTCTTTCCATACATATAATGAAATATTTTTCTCAATTTCCATTTCAGAGCTAGAAAAGAAGGAAATATTTTTAATTATTAACAGACATAATTTATGAGTTACCATTAAATCAAATAATTTTCACAGTTCATATGACAATTTTATGCTATTGATTTATGGTTAATGGACACTCTTTCTTAGATCAGATAATTTTTGCAAGCTATATTTATAAGAATCAACTCTTATTCTAAATTACATTTTTTGCATCTAAATAAAATTATGATTAAGTCAAAGGAGCTTCCTAGAGAAAAAAATTTAGCATAGTTGCACAAAACTTACTTCTCAGTTTCTAGACCAATTTTGTATAAAGTTTCTTCTACATCTTTTTCACAAAACTCCATGGCTGACTTTACTTGTTCATTGACAATGGTCTAAAATAAAGAAATACATATATAAAAACAGAAATTAACAAAAGATTCTAATTTCAAAATATAGTCTTTTCAACTATCAAAGCTCTTTTTTGATAAATTAGAAGTTTAAAAATAAAACCAAATCCTGGATTTTTAAAAAAATAGATGCTTTTATCTATATTATACAAAAATAATTTTATTAACAAAAAATGAAGGTAAAAAACACCCTTTAATAAATCAAAAACTCAATAAAATTTATATGGCTACACTGTTAATAGAAACAAAGATGTTTAATGGTTCGAAAATCAAATGATTAAACAAGATATAATTTAAAGTTTAAAACATTTTTAATTTTTTTCATTTAACATATTTTTATAAATGAATATACTAAACAATAAATAATTAGAATAATAAAATATGCAAATAAAAAAGTGTTTGAATGAAAATTTTCATTACTTAATTTAAAAAAAAAAAAAAAAGCTTGAATATCAGCTTATTTAAAATGCATGCAAAATTATTTCAGAATTTTATGGCACATGCTATAAAATTTTAATACTTAACAAAAAAAAAAAAAAAGATATATATTCTTGGGAGGAGGGAGTGCAGGACTTCACTAAAATTTACAAACCTCTATCCGTTCCCAGAAGCAATTCTTTAGAAAAGAATCCCAGATGGAAAAAGATTGATTCAACAAATCATTACAAATTTTATCCCAATTTTCCACCTAAAATAAGAAAAATTAAAATTAGCTTGAGAAATATAATGAATTATATCAACTGGATTAAATTTTAAAAAGGTGTGATATTAAGAAAGTTCATATCTTTAACAAAATTCACAATAAGAATTAATGACATACTACATTCATAAGAAATAATTTGCTCAAAGATATTACATTTGCACAGATAATTAGAATGAACATAATATAAATCAACAATTCCACAAAATAAATGTATATCTCAATATAAAATAAATATTGGGCTCTTAAATTAAAGTTCAGAATAAACAACATTAATAGAATAAAAAAATTTATCATTCATTTGAAATAAATGTAGAAATAACAAAAACAGGTAAAATAAAAAAAAATTCCATCAATTCCTACTTAGGTCAACAAAGGACATTTTTAATTTTAGTTACTTTTTATTAAATAATTACAATTAACATAAATATGTATATACATATGACAGAATCACAATATTAAGTGGCAAAATAGAAAATGATTTTCCTCGCAATTTTCCATTCTATATATTGTGTTTGACTATTATTTTTGTTTGTTACTATTTATTCATTCATAAATCACATTCTCAGAAATTAGGCCCTCTCAGGTGGAATTCGAACCCATGACCTTCGGATACAAGCCCAACATGTTATCCAATGTGCTACAGGGACACAATGAGCGATTTTCCTTTTTATATATGGTGTTGGACTATTATTTGTTTCTTTTTATTCATTAATTAAATTTAACTAATGAATCTATGTTTGAAAAAACTGTATTAACATCAAGTGTCATCCACTACATTTAAAAATCTGTGTTTGAACTTGAGTGGATGGATAAAAAGTATTTTATTAACAATTGAAAATTTGAACAAGGTATATAAATAAATAGATATAGGGAGAGTGTGAACTAAGAGTAGAAATTGAATAAGATAATGTATTAGATAAAATTCTATATATTTTTATTTTTATAACCCAATAAAATACAAGCAATTCATTCAACCTTTTTATTATGTTGTAATCTTATAAAATATTTAATATTTCTATTATTTCAATAAATGTACATAGAAGTATTACATAGAAAATAGTCACAAATATCTATTTTTGTATTTTTTGATTATTTTTGCATCACCATAAAAATTTCTAAATGTTTTAGCAACTTCAGGAATCAGAGAAAAGTATTTTGACTATCTCTCCATCTCTTATGTTAGTAAATAAAAAAATAAAGATTTTCTACAAAAAAGAAGCTTTATAAGACAGAAAAAATATTTATAAAAACAATATTTATATTTCTGTAGTCATTTGAATCCTGTTATAATTCTCAAAAAAATTTTATGAATAACTTTTTTACAGAATATAATCTTGGGACATTTGGGAAGAAATTTTATGTCCTTATTTTTACATCAGAATTTTATGGAAAAGTATCAAGCAAGGAAATAACAGTAAAATATGGTACGAAAAACCACATGTATGTGATTTTTATTTATTATTGTCACATGTACACAAAAATAAATTGAAAAAAAGAAAAAAAAAACTTACATGCTAAACCAAATGTCAAAATCAAAAATATGAATGATCAGAAATTACACTATTTTTATTAAGGAAATCATAAATCTTTGAACTTCTTTACAAAAAAAGTAATAGCCATACCTCACATAGTTTGTCAAATACAGCTTCTCTAATAAGAGCCAAGCTCTGAACGGAACTCACATAATTCAGCAAACTCCTCAATTCTGTTTGAAAAGATTCATGAATGCTATAAAAATAACACATCAACTTTATATAGCACAAAAATAACTGAAATTTTTAACAACTTATAAATCTTTAACACGATAAATTTTGGAGTTGAAAAGCACAATAAGTAACATATTAATTAATACATTTAATTTCTGTAGACCTATAATAAGACAAGACTATAATCAATCAAAATTGCTAATTAGGGGGCACAAACTTCAAGAAATATAATATAAATCGTCTTTAAGATATAAAAATCATTGTAAAAAAATCAATGAAATACTTTTTAAAGTCTCTATAAAGGTAAAATTATTTCTCAGTTACAAATTTTATTCATTATGTAAAAATTATCACATTGTGTTGACATAGTTATTGGCAATAGTTTAAACAATGTTCCATATTACTTTAATATTACTTACAAATTCTAATTCAATGATGACCCGATTTGAACACATTTTATGAAGAGATGTTAAAGCCATTTTAATGATTAAATTTTCAAAAAGCTTAATATTATAAATATAAAAATCTGATTATATATTCTTTTGTTGCATAAATATATTAAACTTTTGATAGGAAAATGAAGAAATTTCTGGAAACAGGTCTTTTTTATTCATTCATGAGGACAACTTTCAACAACCTATCAGCAAAAGCAATCCAGTGCTAACAGTGTCTGATTTTGAGTTGGATTGTATATTTATTTCAATAACTGATAAATCTTCATCTTTTAGTTTAGGTTTCAAATGGAGAGTCAAGTATGGCCTGTAATCATAAAAAGAAGTAAGATAGGATTGCGATTTGAAGGTTAAAGGATTTTTTTTTGATAAAGTTATTAGCTCTTTAATTTTATATATGAATATGTTTGATGGGAAAATACACATTACATGGGAAGTAGAATTTTGTGTTTATGATAATTTAATTATCCTTATATATATTACAGTTTAAAAATATTCTATAAATTTTTTCAATTATACTTTTATTAGGATATTTAAAGTTTTCTACAGATAATTTTAATCACAAAAAATTTTTTAAGTTCAGTAAAAATTAAATAACTTTCTTACTAATTTAGCCAATCTTTGCATTTGGGCTGTAAAAATTCAGCATCACAAGGTTCTAGAGTTAAAGTTAAACTGGGTCTAAAATCTAAAAAAAAAAAAAAAAAATTATATAGAAGGAAATTTGAAAAATTCCTATTCTCATTACATTTAGAATTGCCTTCCTTAACATTAGTTTGAAAATATACACACACAATAAAATTTTGCACATAAAAGTGTCATTCAGATTTGTTTCACAAATGTTCTGCATTTACTTCAAATATGCTTCATAAAAAATACTTAAAAATGAGATGATACACGAGTTACAGAACAATTATCGATTGGTTTTTTGATTGAAATGAACATTGAACTTGTTATTGGCAATGAATCTTGTACTTTTGAAGTATAACCACAAGATGAAGACATTAAAGCTGGTAGTTCAACCCTCTAACTTTTGCACCATCAGAAATGAGGACTTTGAAACCCAATTCCTGTTAATATGCAACTATTCTCATCATTCAATGTAATACATCAAAAAAGTAAATTTATATTCAAACTTGCTGTTTAGCCTGAGTATAGGCGCAGCTAAAACACTAATAACAAATGATACCAACCAAACAATTGCATTTCCATTTATATTGAAAAATGAAGATGTAATATATTAATAATAAGCATATATTTTCCAAAAGTTAGCTTGAATTGTCCATTTCAAAAATTATACTGATAAAAAATAGATCATGTTTGAGTAAATGATTTTTTTCCTCTCTTACTATTCTAAAATGATTTCATATAGTATTATTTAGTAGGCTATTTCATTACATAACAGCATGTTTGATGGTGGTTTATTAAGAAAGCCACTATCCTATTTTGATGTATCATAATGCTTAAAATTAGTATAAATGCAATCATTAGTTTAGTTTTTTTTTTAACTCAACAATGAAATAAGCTAGATTCATAATGGTCATGTGATAAATTTAATCACATGTTTCCCATTGAATTCTAAGCTGATACTAGACTTTAATTTACTGTTGTATTTGTAAAATCAAAATACAATTTCAAATTTGATAATTGCTTAAAGCTGTCCCTATATTAAAAATCTTCAAAGAGTTAAAGAAAAATAAAATAAAAACCAATACTATACAGGTAGTTTTAAATTGAGAGCATTATTGTTAACAAATGTGTAGTTTTTAAAAGAAAGTTTCTATGCAGAGCAAAAGTTGCAGCAGTGAGACGGCATTGAGGTACATGAACTGACCATTCCGGAAACACATGACTGCATTTATTATGTGACCATAATATTACGATTGTATTTATGATATGATTAATTTAATCCACAATGCGAAAGTCAAAATACCTGTTATTGCAGAAGGCAAAAATTTGAATGTTGGACTTGACTGAAAGTCTAACAAAGATACAGGACCTTAAAATAAAAATTTACAGTTATTTATGCAATGTATTATATTATATTACTGAGTTTTTATAAACTTAAAGCACTTTTACAGGATCAAATTATTTTAAAAGAACAATAAAATTAAATGTGTCCTCAAATTTCATTATTTTACATACAAATCATAAAACATAAAAGTTTAAAAGAGTAATCAGAACTCTTAAATTAAATGTGCATCAATTATCATAAAATGTTAAGAAAAGTATTTCTTTTAAAATTCCATGTGATCAATAAAATTTTTTAAAAGAATTATAACAATAATTTAAAACAAAAAATTACTAAGCTGTGTAAAAAACTAAATATAGAACTACAAATAATATCAATTTAATTAGGGATTGCAAAACTGGTACTTTGAGCCATTTGTACAATTTTGCAATACCGGTATTGACAAGTTTAAATAGAAATTTAAACTTAGTATTAACTAGAAATTTTTTAAATTGTTTTCACTACCTGTTCAGGGATCACCAACATAGCAAAATACTATACATTTTTGTTTTTATGTTATAGTGTTAATTATTACACCATGGTTAAAATGTATTATAAATGAAATAATTTTACATCCATTCCAGAAGGTGAACATATTAAACATCTTTATTTTGCTCATTCTGTTGTTCTTATTTTTATTTTTCCTCCCTAATTTTACAGTTCTAAGGAAACTCATTAAATCCATTATCTGATTTTAATTACCAAATACAACAGGATAAGTGGCCGCGGTAGCCGAGTGGTATAGGCATCGGATCGTGGCTGGCTTTGTCACGAGTTCGAGCCCAGTACCACTAAAGACCCGCCGTGTAGGGCAGCGATGCACGCTAAATCTGTCGAGAGCTGAAACGTCCTCCCGTTGGTGTGGTGTGGTAGTTAGGAGAGGGGGGTGCCAGCTCAGGTGTCGTCCACGTCACTTGACCATGGTTCAAAATTACGTGGTCCGTCGCCAAAAGCCCTCGTGTAGCTGAACAGTGCGACGTTAATCTTCACTCACTCACTCACAACAGGATAAAAGATTACTAATATGAACTTAAAAATATACACATAAATTATTTCTTTGACAAATGCCACTAAATACTCTACTCCTAACTACGTTCTCATTGAAAGAGGAATAATGTATCCAAGCTCATCTGCCTTCCTTCATCCATCAACACCTGTTACTGCAATGTCTCCCTAATGGGCAAAGTTAATTAGACTATGAATACAAAGTTTCATCATACAATTAAGAGAAGTTATAAAACATGTGAACCATCCAAGGCCAAAACTATCCTATTACAGCTCAGAGCGATACTGCACCCCCGTAGGATTCGTAGCCTGATATTCGTATCTAAAAAACCAAGGTCGTACTTGTGAAGAAAATGAGTAATATTTCAATATTTTTTAAATTGGTGAGTTTTTTATTCACGTAGTTTGCATAGCATACTTTAGGTTTCATAATAATGAATAAGAATAATAACTTTAAGGAACGTAAAAAATCAGTTGATAATACTTCAGTTTGGTTTCATTATTTATATGATGAAAAGGATATGGTGGCATAATGTAAAAAATATTCTAGAGTTATTAAAGTGAATGGAGGAAGTACAAGCAGACTCCATTCAAATTTAAAAACAAAGCATGATACAAATTTGTTAAAGAGGAAAGAATATAATTGCGATGAAGGTACGAATTTAAGCACAGTTTCTAAGTCCAAGCCGTCAGGGATTTTAGATTATTTCGAAAAGAAAAAAAGATATTTTGGGTGAAATTATAAATAAAATGTTGCATTAAATGGTTTGCCATTTCAAGTGTTTTGCACTTCTACTGAATTAAGAAAATCATTATCCGAAGTTTTAAAAATCTACCAACATCAATTAATACTATAAGAACTGTGTTATAAACAACACAGTAACAGTGTTCGCAATTGTTGAAACATGATCTAATACAATTAAAAGTAAATGGTGAAAAATTTAGTCTTACATTTGATGAATGGACAAGTGTAAAAAAAATAGAGAGAAAGATGCCATTTAAATATAAATATTCATTCAGAAAAAATTTTTTTGCAATATAGGACTTAACATGTCTCTGGAAGTATATGAGCCAAAAAATATGTGGAAATGCTTAAATCTAAATTAGTGAAACATGGATTATCCTTGAAAGAAGATATTGTATCCGTGGCCACTGACAAAGCAACAGTGATGGAAAAGTTGGAAAGGTGATTGGTGCAAATCAGCAAATGTGCTATGCTCATGGAATTCAGTTAGGAATAATAGATTCATAATACCAAAAAAATAAGGAACAGAAAAATTCAAATACTGTGGATATAGAAACTTCAGATTCTGACTTTAAAGAGAGTGAGAGCGATACTGACAATGAAGATAATGACGATGTAATTGTTGAAGATATTGCTAATGATGATGAAATATTAACTCATCAAGAATTGCTTCCTATAATTAATAAAGTTCGAAAAATTGTTAAAATATTTAAACATTCCAAAAAATGCCTTATTACAAAAATATATACTGACTGAAAATAAAACAGAACATATGTTAATATAAGATTCTAAAACACGTTGGAACAGTTTACTCCTCATGATGGAATGATTTTTGAAACTGAAAAATCCAATCAAAAAGGCAATGATCAATTTAAACCTGTCAATTAATTTTTCCAATAGTGAATTCGACTAAATATCCAGAACTGTATCAGCTCTACTTCCAATAAAACTGCCAGTTGAGGCATTATGTCGGAGAGATTCTAATTTATTAACAGCTAATGCAAAAATAAATTTCATGTTGGAGTCACTGAAAGAACAGCACACATCACTGTCTAATGAATTATATATTACATTGAAAAAATGCACAGAAGAAAAACATACAAAAACAGAAAATGTCTTGCGGTATTTACATAATTATAATGATTTTAAAAATGAAAAAGAAGAAGAGAAACTAACCACATTAAATTTGATCACAAGTTTACACTAAATTTTCTTAAAATTTGTTATCCACAAACCTATCCACATTCAGAAGTATTCGGTACAGTTATCGAAGATGATGATGACACTAATGTCGATAGTGAAAAGGAATTGTTCCTTGAACAAAAATTAGAATTAGCAATAACTAAAAAAAATTTCAACAAACCAAAATACAGTACAGAAAGCTGCCATATTCAAAACCATCTGACAAGAAATCGATTTATTTGAACATGAGGGATTTAGAGGTAAATACTTGGAAAAAGTACATTGCGCTTTGCTAACAGTACCATCAACTAGAATAAATGCCAAATGAGCGTTTTTGACAGCTGGTAATTTTTGCACAAAATTACGTTCTAGGCTTCATGACAGTACAATTGATGCATTATGTTTAAGATCCCATTTAAAAAATTCATAACAGTACCACAGACTGAATAGTGATATTTGAACTTTTTTTGTGATTTAAACAAATAAGATGTTCTTTTACTTTTTTGTGGTTCTTTACGTACTGTTATAACTTATAAGTTACAAATTATTTCTTGCGATATTTACACTCTCTAAAAAAACTGGTAAGTAAAAAAAGAAACACCTGTGTTTTCTTTCTTTCTCTAAAATTTCTACTACTGGTATTCAATTCTAAGAAATACCGAATACCGGTATTGAACTTTTGGTGCAATATTGCAATTCCTAAATTTAATATATCTGAAGATTTATATTATTAAGAAAAAAGTCTATTTCTCTTAACATAAGAGATATTAAACATATATGTACAAAAATTTAAAAAAGAATTCAGTTAAGAAATTTTAACTAATCTTCAAGATATTACAACCTATAACAATATGTGATGGGTACAAAATGACGAAAAGTAAATAACAATGTTAAGATTGAAATCACACAGCGACAAAAAGCATAAAAAATGTTAAAAAATTAAGGGTATCATATAAAATTATTATTTTATGCACACAATTACCTGGTTTTTCTTTACTAATCAGATTTAATATTTCTTTATACAACACATTTGTTCTATAACCTACAGAAAGAAGTTTAATATCATAAATTACACACAATGGATACATACAAATTAAATTTATTTTTAGATAAAAACACCTGAAAAAATTAGATAATAATTTTTCTAAAAAATTATTAATACTTAATTTTTTTTTATTTATATAGTTCAATCATTTAATTACAATACAGATATAGAATATTTTCTATTTAAATTTTGTAAAATTAACTGTTCAAAAAGATGTATAACACTAAAATTCTATTGAATTATATAAAAGGAAAAAGTGTTTGAACTAAATAGAAAAATAATTGCAGAAGAGAATAGTATAGAATTATAAAACAAAATTACTTAAATATAATGCATGAAGCTGTTAATAATTATAAATAAAATTAAAAACAAATTCTAATAATTTTTTTTATCCTACAAAACAAAACGCTTTGTAATTACAATTGGTCACTCAGTTCTTGAAAGGCAAAATGTTAATAGCTTTAAATAAACAAAAGATAATTAAAAATTAGTATTACAGTTAAAACTAAAAAAATAAATAGAATAATTTTTTGAAATACAATGATACATTGTTATTTAATGAAGTTTGAATAATGTTTATCATTTAATTCATATTACTACTTAAAACATCAATTAATACTTGAAATTAAAAATGAAATCTAATTAATGAACATGACTAGCTGTATGCAAAGTCGTCTAAGATCTTATAATGATAAGAATACTGAATTTTAAAAGAACGAAATATTAAGTGTAGATTATATTGAACAGTTTAACCAAAGAATTATAATTCAATAAGCTCAAAAACACACTTTATTTACTTGCTGCTTTAAAATCTAAAATATTTACATTTAAATAGAATGAAAGTAATCTTTTCAAATTTCAAAAGTTAGTATTGAAACAATTAAAGTAATCCAAGAGATATTTAGATATATAATAGAAAGGAACTTACATTACTACATGAAATTTTGTAATTATTTATTTAAATATAAAATGCATTATGCCTCAATATCCTTTGAGCTGTATTAAAGCACATAATAAATTAAAAAATATATCAGAAAAATTAAGAATAGTATTCTAATGCAGATTTTGCTACAAACGGGTTTATACATACATATCACAAAAACTAATCCTTTAGAGCTACTCGTATTTACCTAACAAAATATTGTTACCATTATTTGATTCATTTTGATCTTCAGGAAACAGCAAAACATGTATCATTTTAAATGTTGATTGCACAACAGTAACAAATTCACAGATTTGTTCTTTTGCTGAAAGAAAATCGGTTTTATTATATAATACAGGAAAATAGAAATGTAATTATGTATAAACTTTTTACAATGCAAAAATTTATAATTGAAGTAAATAATGTTAATATAAAACTATAAATGTAAACTTAGCTAAAACTCTACTCTTAAGATTTCAAATTTTACAATCTGAACAGTTCCAAGAATATATCTCTAATATTTCATAGTTACAGAAATCTAAGTATTATTTAATATGAAAATCCTTTTTAAATAATTAATACTTTTTTATATAGTATAGCAGATTTAAGCCACAATTAAATTTGTTAAAACAGTTTAATATACACATGAAAAAAATTACCATCATTTGAAAATATTTTAATCTAAAATGTATCCACTATATACATTTATAAATATTCATAAATATTTGGTATACATATATAGATAATAACAATTTACTATTTATTATGACAGGAATGATTAATATTTATGTTACACTATAAAAAAACACAAAGGCTAATGGTGATAGACCTTGTAATATGAACTGTGGTCAAATGACAAGAGCGACACCTGAGTTGGCATCCCCTCTCCTAATGGGAGGACATGTAGCCTTGACAGATTTTACATGCATAAACCTCCTCTACATAGAGGATCTTCGGTGGCACACACTAGAACTCAAACCCGCAATACTCAGGTCATGAGTTTTTGATCATAACCACTAGGCTATTACAGCTACTTGTGACAAAAACACTGAATTCTCTGAACCTCTACCACTGATATATATAGTGGCAGAGGTTCAAAGAATCCAGTCTTCCTCTCCCAGTAATTAACAAATTGTTATTTAAAAACACTGTTTAATATGTCAATATCAATTATATAAATTCTGAAAAAAATCTATATAAATCATTGATATATGTATCAATGACCTTCAAAAGACTGCTATAAAAAAAGCCATGTGATATAAAAATTTTTTGTTATAACAAAAAATAAAGCAAATTTTTAAAAATGAAATTTAATATTTAATTATCTTTATTTACTTTCAAAAGATTTAACTTCAATTTGTTTTCCTTACATAAAATTTCAATTACATACGAACTTTTTACTGTTTTGTATCACTCAAAAGCTAAAATTAATTTTTTACACTTCATTATTAAATTTTATTTCACTTAATAAAATTTTGATTTTTTTAAAGTTCAATCAATATTTTCATTAAACTAAAATATTAAAACTATATTTGTGAAACTCAATAAATATTCAGACTTATTTAGAGTACTATTAATAGTAAACATTTAATTTAAAAAATAACTTTTTCAAATTCAAACACCATAAGATTTTCCTCAGATGTCAAACAAATCGGTTATAGATGCGGGTGAACAGATCCAAGTATTTATTTTATTTTTATGTTAATGAAATTGTTTTAACATAAATTTAAGCCTATGTGAAATCAATACCAAATGTGCATGCTGCTTACTGTTTTCCCAATACATCATAAATATTTTTTTTTTCATTACTCACATCTAGAAAAAATCATCTTTGTCTGGAAATAGTTTAAACATTTTTAATGGAACTGAAATAATAATAAACACACAACACAATCTGAGTATATAAATCTTTTTCAAACAAATATCTTTAAGTAAAAGAATTTCAAAAGTATTTTAAATTTTATTCAATACAATTTTAATAAAATACACTTAATATTTGAGAGCAACAATATATTAGAAACATACCAGATTTTTCAGGGCGAAATATGGATGTCAGAACAACCTGTAAAAGAAATGAAAGATATACTAAACTTACCTCAAAAGCCTTATGCCAAGTTTCAAAATATTTTAAGATATAAAAACCCTTACAATAAGACTTAAAACCCAACAAATATGATAAAAAATTAAGAACGTGTTAGCTTTTGGAATCCTATCTAGTAAATAACATGGGGGGTAGAGAATCTTTGAAAATAGAGAGAGAGAGTACTAAAGGGTAATTTTTTCACTTTCAAGTACATATATAATTTTTGTTTACTTAAAGATTGTTTATTTTAATTCAGTCACCTTCATTAGTCACAAAGATAAATTAATAAATGTGTGTGCACTCTATATATTTAGTGATCATCATAAATAACAATAATAATTATAAGACAATATAGCAATTTATTCTTTACACTTAACCAAAAGAAAAATAACTTTTATCATTCACTATTTCAATAACAATAATAAACTGCCTAATAGTAAGTTCAATTAAACAGTCAATTTCTTACCTTTCGGACATCTAAAATTTCTAGAAATATCTGTTGTAATGAGGAATTTAATAGTATACATCTGCAACACAGAGGACCAGCAACATCCTATAAAAATTTAAGAATATTCAAGCCATATTTCCAAGATATTTATAATAAATTGAAAAAAAATTAATTTTCATGAATCAGGCTTCTAAAAGTATAGATATCGATCAATAAAAAAGATTACCTCTGGTTCACTTCCCTGCATTGTTAAAAATGTATGGCAATTCTGAAAGTATAATAAAATTACAAATTAGGTTAAAAAATTAATTAAATTTAAAAAGTAAATTTAAATTGATACGAATAATTTAATACTTTTAAAAAGATAAGGCTTTTTTTCATATTTCTATAACAAACTTCTTCATGTAAATTTTTAAAATTTGCTTTGTTTATTGAAATTTATCAATCTTAATTGCAATAATACTCCTTAACAAGATAATCCAGTGGCTAAAATAGAAAATTTTGCAAATGGAATTGTTTGTTTTAAGAGATTTGAGTCCTAGTTCAACAAAAGACCCTTGTGCCATATAATAATGATTATTACACATTAAATGAAACTCAACTACAAAGTCTTCCCATGGTGTGAAAAAATAATGAAATACCAGCTCATCATCAGAATGTTCAAAATTCAGAGCTCCATCCCCAATAGATCTTATGTATTTTCTTTAGCAAGAATAATCCAAAATAACCAGCCTTAAAAAAGCCCATAACGTAAAAATTAAAATATCTTTAAATATAAAAAAATTAAAAAATCATAGAAAACAGTACAAGTATGTTTGGACTATGTCATTTTTCAAGATTTCAATTTATAACATCTTCCTATTTCTTTACTAAATTTGTGTTGATAAATTGATTGTGATTTATAATACCTTAATGAAGAAAATTAATACAATTTGTATGTTTAAGATAATATAACACTGAGTTATAATTTGATCTAAATAAAATATTACCTGTAATAATAAATGTTTAAAATGACTTATGGACGTCCACTGCCTATTGATAATTGGAAACATGGATGCCACATTTCGTTCTCGATACATCGGGTCTAATAAAAGCATTGAATGTGTATGTCTTGCCAGAAGGAATAAGGAAAGAGCACAAACAAATTCTTTACTCTCAATATATGACCAAATCTACATTAAAACATTTAAAATATAAGTTAAAGATATAAAAGTAGACAGTGCAGAGAGAAAAATATGTATTAATAAATCTTACTTTAATAGGAGAGTCCATTAATATTTTGATTTGAGATGCAACAATATACAATAGCTCATTTCGTTTTTTCCTAGAAATAATAAATGACATTAAAGAGAAAGCACAAATAAATAAAAAATTTAGAATAGTAAAAGAATTGTATAAGAAATTAGTACAAGAGCCCATAAACTGTTTTTGCCAAATCAAAAACTGTCACCAAATGCTGCAATATTTATAAGCCAATAATATGGAAAAATGTTCCAGCATGCTCAAACACCATAACCTCATTTATAAGTAGGAAATATTCCACAAAATATTCATGAAATCTTAGCACAACTTTTAAAAATATTTGCCAATCTACTGGTCAGCTGACTAATATATGAGTATAAGCAATAAATAATATAATTTAAAATAAAAAAAATAATTTTTGTTTTTCATTTTACCTCATGCAATTGTATTTTTGGTTGTTCTTAAAGTGTTGCAACTTCCTATTAAGAGCAGTTGCTAATTTTTTTCATTCTTTTATATATATATTTGAGTAAATCTTTTTATAAATATAGTTTTGTTGTTGTTGTTTGAAAAGGTATCACAGGGATAGATTTTGGATATGAAGATGTATAAAAATGGAATGATAAATGTATTTTGTTTTGTGAAGAAAAGTGTGCATTATTTGTATGTATTTGCTATAGTATAAATGAATATTTTTTTAATTAATTGCCTCCTAATTTGCCACTACAATACAGCATGCAACACACCATTAATAATTCTTATCAGATCTGCATAAAATAGGCAACAAATGTTAAAATTCGTAACACTTGTGGGCAGTGTCATTGCAATTAACACACTGGCATATTAGAATGATACCATTTCAGGCACTTGCAATGCTCTGGAACTTGGGTCAACTATGATAAGTTATATGTTTTCCTTTTTGCATCTTCTGAGGATGAAAATATCACTTTCATTAGCAATGAATATGTTCATGGTCCCACGACATTGGATTAATTCATTATTTTAGTTACCTTCTAAAAAAGAATTTATCAGTTTTTTATACAATTTTTAATAGTAGTAAAAAAATATCTACACTATTAAAATTCGTAGGTAAACAAATGTATCTATCTATGCGTCCCTATTTTCTCCCGAACCGCACGATGCAGAAACTTGCTGAAGGAAGGTACCAAAATTTCGGGAATGATCAGAGGAATCCGTTTTGACCACTTATATTCTGATATTCAAATTAGTTAAAAAGATATTAATTAAAAACCTTAAAATGCATAATTAGTACCATGTTTCAACACCAGGGGACAAGTTAAAAAATTCATAACTTTTTTTTTCCAGACGTTTTTAAAATGCGGTCTAATTTTTTCATGAGACTCAGACAAAAAATAATTACAGATTTGGAAAGATCATTTATTTTGCCACAATATGGTATAGTTTATTTTACAAAAGAATTATAATTTCCATTTTTTACGATTTTTTAAAAATGAATCAAAATCAATATGTTTTCATGAATAAGATTTCTAAATTGTTCTGCTTGCATTTTCTTTTGCGCTAATGAAAAAAATATTTTACACCAAAAAAGTTCATGCTTTTCTCTTTTAGAATCGATTTTAAAAAAATTAATGTCAAAAACTGTTTTTTTTTTTCAATTTTTCAAAAAATACTCAAAATTTTATTTAAATACTTAATAACTTCTTTATTTATAAAAATAATCAAACAAAACTTTTTTTTCTGTGTGTAGAACAATACTTTGCGTAATTTGTACAAAGATTGATAAAATATTTTAAAAATTATGGTTTTTAAAAAACAATTGTGTTTTTCGTTTTTTTCTCTTTTTGTGAGAAATGTTTAAGCATTATTTTTGTTACAATTTTTGTTTAAAAATTAACATGTTTTGCAATTGATATATGAAGTTTGAAGGCATTAACTTAAAAATGAAGACCGAAAACAAATTAAAACTTTAAAAAAATCAATTTTACAATAGCTCTGAGTTTGGTGCAAGAAAACTCTTTCTCCACTCAGCCCTCTACATTTGATGAAAGGTTACACTAGAAAAGAAGGTGCGCTTATAAATATTGAAAATCACCAGATTTGGCGAAATTGAATATCAAAAACTTTTTTTTTACAATTTTTCAAAAAATACTCAAAATTTTATTTAAATACTTAATAATTTCTTTATTTATAAAAATAATCTCACGAAACTTTTTTCCATGAGTAGAATGATTATATCTGTAATCTGTACAAAAATTTAAAAAATTACTTAAAAATTACGGGTTTTTTTTTTTTTTTTTAAAATTGTGTTTTTCGTTTTTTTCCCTTTTTGCAAGAAAAATTTAAGAACAATTTTTGTTACATTTTTTATTTAAAGATTAGTGTTGTTTGCAATCGATATACGAAGTTTGAAGGCATTAACTTAAAAATGAAGCCTGAAAAAAAATTAAAACTTTAACAAGTAAAGCATTTTTACAAAAGGAATGACTCTTCCCTTTATTTTGAAAGTCCTTTTGCTTCTTTTTCCCAACAATTTCACGGCGCGATTGCTTGATGCGCTTCATTACCATTTGTTGGACCCGGGTTCAATTTTGTAATTATAAAAATTTCTACTGTTTTCAACATATAACTATTTTTAAAAAGGTGCAGTGAGTGAATATTAAAGTCCCACTGTTCACTTACTTGACAGCTCTGATAACAAAAAGGAAATTTCCTTGACAACATGTTATGCATTTGAAAATTTTCGTGCAATGCTGGGGGAAAATAAACCTGTCTGACAAAAAAAAGAAGCAAAAAAATTTCGGAACAGGGAATTTTAAGTTATAAACTCGGTAAAAGCCCAAGCAACGCCAGGCTAGGTGGAGGAGGGTGGGGTGGAGGTCATTTTGAAAAAGAGTATTAGAAGTGCTGATTTTGTGAAGGAAAAGGAAAATTTATAAAAGTATAGAAAGCCTGTGCAACGCCGGGCCATGCAGCTAGTTAATAAATAAAAAAACACATGAATTTAATTCAAATTTTGCTATTAGTTCTGGGAATGTTCAGAGGGAAAAAATGTTAAGGGTCAATGTAAAGGGTGTTTTTTTGAGAGGTATATAACTTTAAATTGCAATAAAACAACGATGTATTATTCAATTGACATGAATTTTTTTTATTCGAAAGATAACCTTGTGGCATTACATGTTAAATATGATTTCTGGCATATGACTGCCACGGCTGGCTCGGATGTAGTCCAATCTGGACGTCCAATTTTCGATGACTTTTTCCAACATTTGTGGCCGTATATTGGCAATAACACGGCGAATGTTGTCTTCCAAATGGTCAAGCGTTTGTGGCTTATTTGCATAGACCAATGACTTTACATAGCCCCACAGAAAATAGTCTAGCGGTGTTAAATCACAAGATCTTGGAGGCCAATTCACAGGTCCAAAACGTGAAATTAGGCGGTCACCAAACGTGTCTTTCAATAAATCGATTGTGGCACGAGCTGTGTGACATGTTGCGCCGTCTTGTTGGAACCACAGCTCCTGGACATCATGATTGTTCAATTCTGGAATGAAAAAGTTAGTAATCATGGCTCTATACCGATCACCATTGACTGTAATGTTGTGGCCTTCATCGTTTTTGAAGAAGGATTCCATCAGCCCTTAAAGCGCACCAAACAGTCAGTTTTTCTGGATGTAACCGTGTTTCGACATACACTTGTGGATTAGCTTCACTCCAAATGCGGCAGTTTTGTTTGTTGACGTAGCCATTCAACCAGAAGTGCGCTTCATCGCTAAACAAAATTCGCTTATGAAAATCGCGCGCACGCGCGACCATTATTTTCGAAATAAAATTGCACAATTTGAAAGCGTTGTTCAGGCGTGAGTCTATTCATGATGAATTGCCAAACCAAACTGAGAATAAATCACTTGACAGCTGTTAAATCGGTCACCATCTTGGAAAGCAATGCCAACTTAAACTTCTCTACCTGGAAAAAAAACACTCTGTACTATAGTTTTTCAGCACAAGTAATTTGTATCTTTTTTAACATTAAAATAATAATTGGTTTGGTAATTATAAATAGACAAATACATGGCTACTCACAAAGAAAAACATTTTTTTAAAAAAATTATAACATTAGCTTTTTTTTTCATGGTCATACTTTAAAAAATTATGTTTCATGAACATTAATATCATACTGCATTAATACTTTCTTAAAAATAATTTAACATCATAACTTTCATACGGTTTTTACAAACAAAGATAAAAAATTGCTTATATACATACTTCTTTTCAACTTTTTCTTGAATTGCACAAAGTATTCCATTTTGTAAACTACTGTGTTGTAAATTTACACTGGTATCTTCAATAGACTTCAAACAATTTGTAACCTTCGAAAAATTAGTATAAATCAATTTAATGAGAGTACAGCAGTAAATACAGTACACAAAAATAGAAAAAACAGCTATCATTAAATAATAATAATTTTGAAAAAACCAGTGTAAAACAATTTCTTAAAATTTTTGAGAATTCCTATCATTGACAGAAATATATATATATATTAATTGGAGTCTTTTTTTTTTTACCTCAATAAATTAAAATATTTCAAAAAAATTCACTGTTTATTATTTTTTAAATAATCTTATTTATTCAAAACATATCTACATATTTAAAAACTTAGAGATTCAATCTAAAAATAATAAAGGCTAGAAAATTTACACTGTACTTGAATGCAGCAAGGTATTTATTATACTTATTCTATAGTATATTTTAAAATATATTTTGTTTTAAATTTTTTTTATATCCAACACATAAATTTGTAATTCTTATAAGACTTGTAGCATTTCTTTATAAAAATTTATAATTGTACAAGTAGTGTTTAATACTAAAATACAAAAACTGCATATCATGAGAGATAATCAGCTATAACTAGAATATTTATAAATTCTATAACTAGAATATTTATATTTCTATCATTGGACTGCAATTCATGACTCCTAAAACAAATCTAGTTCTTTAATTTTTTAAAAAAATTGGCATTTCTTATTTATAATGAAAACCATTTATAATTTATTATATAATTGTAAGAGAAAAAACTTAACAATTAAGCATTTCTAATTTAATAAATTAAATTTTTTTTTTTTGAAAGCAGAAAATTTTAGTTATAAAACAGCATTTTTTTATGTTGCACTTGTAATATAATTAGTAGCTTAAAGCTCAAAGCTTTAAGCTACTAATTATATTTCAAGTGCAACATAAAAAATTTATTTTTGTATAAAAATTAATAAACACATTTTCCATATTTTTTGCATGTCACTTACGCTTTCTGCAATATCTTTCATTTCTGTGATGGTATCAGCTGCTTCCATTAAGTCACGATATCGTTCCCTGTATAGCAATAATCAGAAAAGGTATACATATTAATACATTAAAATAAATCAGTAAGCCATAAATCAGTTATACACAAAATCAAAAATTGAAAGCCATACCCCACCATCTGTCGAAGTTCTTCTTTTTTACGCTCAATGTCATTTCTGCAAATAATATAAAATCAGTTAATAAAGTAAAATTTAAGTAAATAGTAGTGGTTCATCATATGGTGATCAATTGTATTAGTGGTCTGCCAAAAAAATAAAATTTTATATTTAGTGGTCTTTGAAGTTCTGAAATTTGGCAACTGCTAATATAGTTAATCTAATACTATACATTTTTTTTCAGGAGCAACTTGTCATGCAAGATTGAGTATATCTTTGATAACTACATTATATAATGGTCATTAAAATTAAAGGATAAAGACAGAAAAAAAAAAGCAACTGATACTTAATGAAAAATTACCAAGAGAAATTTGTACAAAAGCATTAGTTAACTTAAATTACCATGTTTGACGGTTGGTTATTCACGAAATATTGAAATTAAAACCAAATTTATACAAATTAGAAAATGATCAAAAAATTAAGTCATCTCTTGTGGTAAATATTTTTCTTTAATATGATCTCTATGGTCACTTCAAATAGATACATATATCTCACACCTTGATTTCGTATACTTCACAAAAGTATTGATGAAGTCTTTTGGAATTGCCCACCACTCTTCTAAAAATGCACTTTTAAGCTTTAGAAGGGTCCAAGAAAGAATTTGGCATCCTAAGGCATTCCACACATGCTCAATCAGGTTCAAGTTGGGTGAGCACAGTGGACAATTCATTTGAGTGCTATCTTCTGTTTGCACGTATATTGAAACTATACATGCTCCTTGTGGCTGAGCGTAGTCATCCATTAACAAAAATTATGGGCAATCAGCACCAATAAACAGTCTAACTTGTCCTTCCCTTTCCTTGTTCTCTTATTTCCAAGCAGACTCTGTTTCTTCAAAGGTATACAGCTTTGGTATGCCATTTGTCATGGCAGGGAAGGAGTGTTGCTTGTTTCTTCCTTTCTCCAGATCAAAAACATATAGAATCAGGGTCCAGACTATATCTGGATTTGTCAGTGTCTGGATACTTGTGCTTAGTAGTCTTAGCTCTATTGAACATGATGGCAACACCATTTTAAATGGGCCCCTCTAGAAGCAGGTATGAGTGGGACACAAACCACTAGTTTTCTCGCATACAGTCCACCCGCATTAAACCTTCATTCATCTTAATGCTTATGCTTCACAAAAACAACTAATTAAAGTTCTTGTGCAGCCTGAATGTCTAAAACCAAATTTCTTGCAGTCACTTTTTGGTTTTTTCAATCCAACAACGAGAAAAAAATGGTCTTTGGATGCAGTTGTTGCTCTCACCAGAGCTTAAAAAGTGGATCGAAACTCTTGATGTGGCACTTTGATGGATATTCAAATCTTGGGCAACCAAGATTCTACCAACTACTTGCCACTTTTGACCTTCACTTAAATTATGCCTTTGAGCCAAAGCTAATGAATATTGATAACTCTCAGATTTACTTTATACAATACTACAGACCGGAAATCCAGCACACATTCATTGTGCACCACAGTGTCAGTTACCAAATTTGCATAGTTCTGGTCCTAATGTGGAACCAGAAGTGAAACTTTGAGTCCAATTGCATTGAATTAACATAAATAATTGAAGTATTGGGCATTAGTTGCAACATTAATTTAATGAGCATGTTTTTTCTCATTATCCTTTAATTTTAATGACCAGTGTATTTACCACTGAAAAATATTACACTGTGTTACTTTAAGGTTGTATTGCATCTACATTTCAATGGATATTATTAATGAAAACATTAATTTAAAATGAAACTAGTTATCAACTAGTGAGTGAATATTAATGTCGCACAGCTCAGCTACACAAGGGCTTTGGCGAGGGACCACATAATTTTGAACCATGGTCAAGTGACATGGATGACGCCTGAGCTGGCACCCCTTCTCCTAACTACCACACCAACAGGAGGACCTTTCAGCTCTCGACAGATTTAGCGTGCATCGCTGCCCTACACAGCTGGTCTTTAGTGGTACTGGACTCGAACTCATGACAAAATCCGCCACAATCCAATACCTATACCACTTGTCTACCGTGGCCCTAGGTATCAACTAACTATCTTATAAAAATATTTTCCACAAAAAGAACATAATTTTAATAAAAATCATAAGAAAAGGGTGCTTAACATCCATTAGTAGAAAATTCTCGATTTTAAAGTAGAAACATACAATAATACATACAATTATATGTGCTTGTTAATTCAAATATGGACATACATCAACAAATAATAATCATTAACAACAAATATTTTTCAGAATGTTCGTAAAGAAAAAATCATTTGAAATTTATATAAATAGTTAATGGAGCATTAAAACTGTTGATAGCATATCAATTATTACTAATATGGTTTCTTGTTTATAAGTAAATGAAATCAGATATATGATCAGAGAGTGTTTCATATGATTTTATTTTAAATAATTAAATCTCAATTTCTTACATGCAAATTATATATAAAAAAACTAAGACAAACCTCAATTTCTTTTCAATTTCCTGAATTTCCTTAATATTGTGATTCTCAAACAAAATATCAGTGCCCATAGTCATAATTTAGAGATCTAAAAGCAAAATATATATAAAACAGTACAACAATATTATTTGTTGTAAATATTTTGACGCATCACAAGAATATAATCTTAAAAAAAGTGAGCTGACTTCAAAAGTTTAAATGTAAACATATAATATGTAAACCTTTTCCCACAGGGGAAAAAAAAGAGCCTTATACATTATGATAACATTAATTTTTCATTGAGTAACAATAGTTATATTTGTTGTATCTTTCTAAGTAGCTAAATCTCTTTATGAAAATATTATAACACATTCATACAATAATCTAAAACATTCTTCAAACCATTAAGGTTAGATCCTAGTTGGTCTGCTGATTTGGAATCTCAACAACATTTTTAGGTTCAAGTTGGCAATATTGCAAATTGAGTGGAAATATATAATCCTATCCAAACTAGTTTTCCAACCAGTGTTTGCACAGGACTCAGTTTTTTACCAACAGTCTCTTTGAAAGTCTGGCTGAAAGTAAGTGTTTGTTTGAAAGAAAGGAAGCAATTGATTGTTTACAAAATGGTATAGTCATTTCCAGAAGAAACATAATCCCTACCACACGTGCAGGAGTGCGAGAAAACACATATGATTCAGTGTTTTGGCCAATTGAATATAAGTAACAATTTGCATCTTACAAGATATTTGCTTAGTAGATTAAGGAATGAATTTGTGGTGTATGATTTGAAAATTAACAAAATTCCTGAGAATGTTTGGTATACATTTTGCCATGGAAGGTTTTAATGATTGTTGCAGTGAATAAAAGTGTTATGAGGAAAAATAAGGAGAATGACTTTCAAAATTATTTAAATATCGTTTTAGCACATAGGTTCTTAAATCTTTCTAAAACATGAATTTCATTCATTTGCTTCCTTGCGATTTGAAAATCAAGTATTTTCTTCATTTTCAAAGACGCATGATTTTCTCTGGGGGAAAATAACTGAAATTTTTCGGGCGTCAAAAGTAATTATGCGGCTCAATTGGAACTTTACCATATTTAATCTTCAGAGTCTCGTATTATAAATAGTGTCATAAAGCATGTTCAGTTTTATACTTTTTTTATAAAGTTACATTTACTAGTTCATTTTATTTCACTCAAAACTACCACAAGCATTAAAGATTCTTTCAGAGAAATAAGACAAAAATGATTTCACAATAAATGAAGACAAATAATTACCGAAAATCTTACTTCAAAATGTGAATAACAATAACAATTTATGTCTGGATTTAAGCTGGAATATTCAGAAGGACATAATACCTCTATGAAGTTATGTCAGAAAAGATATCTAAACTTATTTATAATTAAATTTTAATTATTTCAGCAAACAGATTTAATCAAAAAGTGTGATAATATCTTTAAAAAAATAAGTAAAACGAAACTGGTTGATTGAATTACATAAGTTATTCAAAGGCGAAGGCTATTATCTTGTATGAATGAAATCTTTGAGAATTTAGAAAACATCAAAATAATAAAACGAATTTATTTATTTTGACACCGATTTATTTATTTTGAAACATCAGCATTGCAATCACAGCTACAGTTACAGAGTTAAACATGAAACATTAAAATACTTTCAAAGCATATTAATATTTAAAAAGTATTGAATATTTTTATAAGAATTTATATTTTAATTTGCAACACAGAAATTTGTTTAAATACTAGCAATAAAATTAAAAGCATGTTCACATTTCTCTTTAAATAATGAATATATCTATTGACAAAACATAATTTGAAGTGAACTAAATTTTTCAACCAAATAATATGCTCACATTTACTTTCGATTTCGATGTGGATGATTTTGTGAAATTACATTTATTTGTAGCGTCAAACCAAAAATTGAAAACACAATAAAAAATAAATATTAATGATAATAATTTTAATGATTTTTATTAAAAATGCTTTCATGACAATATGACTTTTAAACCATATTTTAATTAGAAAAACCAAATTAACATGATTCAATTTTTTATTACAAGTGGTGGTCGTTATTTCAAGCATTAGACATTCGAGAGGTAGCTTTCAAACCAAGCTGATATATTTTCTCCTCTCACATGTCTGAATGTCTATGCTCCAAAGGGTTGCTTTGCTAAATTGTTTAAATCTGCAGTTTAATTTAATTCTTCATGTCAGGACAGTAAAAATTCCGTAAATTGTTACTTATACTAGGGTTGAATTACAAAATTTGTTTGTCTAATTCTAGTGGATTTTTTTAAATAAAGTAATTACGTATTATTCTCGTATTAGGATGAAAAATTTCAAAAAGAATAAAAAGCTCATGAATCCCTTCATAACAAGAACTTGAAAAATACTCTAGAATAATATTAGAAGAAAATTTTAAATCAATTTATGGAGTTAAATTGTACAAAGAGGAATTATTTAACTGAAGAAAAATATGTATCATCTATAAATATGTGTATTCTCAATCTTGAGAAGGAAATAATATTTCAAAAATAAAATTGATACAAATAATCCCTAAACTCACTACAGTACTTTTTCTCTCTCATGAAATGAAACATTTGAAGCGTAATAGACTAAAGGATTCGTACAAGATAAAGATCACATCTGAGTTGGTACCCTACTTAAAAAAGCAGGGTATTAGTTATGTGCCATAGCACATCAACGTGAGAACTTTGAATCCCAACAGATTTAAAGTGCATCAACTCCACTACACAAAAAATCTTTGGTGGAATCAGGTTTCAAACACTTGGTTTGAATCCTGATTCAAACCAGGTGTTCGAAAACATCACGAGGCATGAGATTGTACTCATTATCCCTTGGATACCGTAGACACTATTACAATGCAATAATATTATTATTATTTCAAAATGTGTTGTCTACTGTATATGCTACACAAAGATTGTAAAATTAATAGTTCTGGAATAATTATATCAGCGAGGGATAATTTTAAAAAGGCACGTAATGACGTAATGAATGGGCTCAAACTTTTCTATTCAAGAATTTTACTGGTGTTGTTTCCATTGTGTCAATCCTGCTGCCCCTAAGTACAAACCACGTGTAGAGAAGCTGTTGCACGTGAAATCGAAGTCCTCAGCTGGCGTGATGTAGAAGTCTGGAGAGGTAGATGCCAGCTCAAATATCTTTCAGGGCATTTGAGGGTCCGTCACCCGACAATAGCTTCTATTGATGCTTTATTATTATTCTTATTAATATTTGACTACTCACTTTTCTTTCCAATCTGAGAAATTTTGTTCTATACTTTTTTTCGTTTAGCCAAAAAATACAGCCTTTTCTTGTATTTGTGGCGATGGTTAATTTTATTTAATAAACATATGAATTAATTTACAGAACAATAGCTTCAAACTGTAGACAGTGCTAAAATAATCAATACTTGAAAAGCCATACGAATTTCATTTCTGTAAGCAAATATAAAGGAGGAATGCGAACCTTTGAGATTTGGATTTGAAAGCGTGCTAGGGATGAAATATGCAATATTTTATTTTTTCATGGTGTGGGTTAAACGTCGTTAGAATTCCAGTATAAGTAAGATGTAAGAGTGCTTTTCACGATGAATGAAGTTTAAAAGGGAAAAACGATATATATTTCACCATTTGAAAAAGGATTTATTTTTACCAACAATAAACCCTTTTTCAAATGGGCCAGAAGCCGGATCTTACTTGGCGTTAGTTAGGATTTGGGCTCCCCGCAATACGAGGGTGTACGTTACGCCACTGGTTGGAGACCGTTTGGCACAAAAAGGCCTCTATTTTGAAGACAGAAAATCTCACGGGATCCTCAAAAGCAGCCATATCAAAATGTTTTAAAAAGTTGGAATCAGAACCCGCAGTTTTTCTCTAGAAGACGTAACTGTGCGGTCCGAGCACAGTTTTCTAAGAGCGTGATCGGTGTCATTTCCGACGAATTGTACGGCAAAATAGGGACTCTACTGTAATTAAACTGAAAAAAAAATTGTCACACAACCAAGGCTCCTCCGAATAGATTTCAGCTCTAACCACTCGCAGAGGATAGGAATGCATAGTGGGGTGCCTGCTGGAAAACAGCTAATTTATGTCCGCGCGCGCGCGCGAAAAGTAAGAATTCGTTTGTATAGGTACCGGGAACGATGAAACTGGACATCGAAGGGTTAGAAATGGGCAATGTGGTCGGATGAAACACACAACGTCTTATTTTGCACTGATGGAAGATGCCTAATTTGGGGAGAACTCCATGAATCCATCTCTCTCACTTTACATCCACATTAACTTTGAATAACACTACACTGCTGGAATTCCACCGTGCGTCCATTACGCACCACGCATCGTTAATCACTGAATTTCCATACTTCCAGCGCTAACGTATGCGCAGAACTGCATTTTTGTGTTGAACTACAGAATTTTAATTAAAATAAATAATTGCAGCATATTGGGCACTATGTGCAACATTAACTAGTGAATATATGTTTCCTTTAATTTTGATGGCCAGTGTATACAGAGAAATGAATACTCTATCCTTCTTCTGTTGCTTGTGTAATTTTTAAAAAAAAAAAGTGAAAAGAACTGATGTGAAAAAGAATTACCGGGTCGAAAAGAATGAAATCGGTGAACATTGTGGAATTGTGAAAGGATTTATCGACTTTAAAATTATCATAGTAACAAAAAGTGCTAAGTTAAAAAAAAAAGCGCAGAATCAGAAAATATTATATAAAAAATGTCGTTTATTTTAAGGGGAAATAGTACCCTTGGACTTTCAGTACATCAATTCTTTCAAAAACGTTTTTATATGGAATGTTAGGAACGCGTTTTAAAACAATTGAAATTAAGCAGTAATTAAGCTATGACCAATAAAAAAATAATAACAAAAACTTTTCCTTTAAGGCTGTTTTCGGTAAAAGTACGAGAGCTTGATCTAAATGCGAAGCACATTTTCAAGCAGAAAAAAGGCCTCAATTTCTGTGGAAATTTGCAATATTATAACTCATACCTCTGTTAACAATATAGTGTTTTTAAAAATGCCAAAATATTCCATGAATATTTTCGTTTTTGTTATAATACGTGAAGGCATAGCTCATTTAACATTACGGTATAGGAGAAAAAACGCGAAACACATTTTACACCGGAAAAAAATGAATAATTTCGGTTAAAAACGGGAAGTATAATAAAAAATCCTGCTCTCTATATAAAGGCTAGTGAAGCCAGAATATCATATTGATATTTCATTTCTGAAAAAATGTTCCAAATTCTGGTCCTATTCTTTAAGATTAACCGAAGACAGCCATAAACCTTTGAGCGGTAGATTAATGACCATCTGTACTGAATTTTTTTGACTATCCTTCTAAAAAAAAATTTTTTTTTTCATTTAGAATAAGTGAATATGTTCTAAAAACATTAAAACAATAACTTACTTCACTTATTGCATCATATATTTAGGCAAGACCAGCAAACAGATAATTAAAAAATTTTAACACTGAATGGCGATTATTTCTACCTTTACTGCTTGTATCAGAAAATTCATCTCCTTCCTTAGTTGTAAAAATTCTCTCGATGTTATCAAGTGTAACCCCTAGTTTTCGCAGACACGTCGTCACACATCTTGGATTATGGTAAATTCATAGCATTCGGAAAATTATTTGCAACGGGGCTTCCACATAAGGTGTAAAGCTAAAATTAATACTATTTGCTGCCATAAGATGGCCCTACCTTCCAGCAAAACCTCAGAGGCTGACGTACATAAACGGCTACACCCCGAGGTCAAAAACACAAAACGTATATATACGTTCATATCACCTTAGGCACAACATTGCATTAATGTATATATACTTCATTACCCCGCTCAAAGGGTTAAAGAACATGTAAGCAAACGAAATTTCATTTAATTTTAATTCGATTCATTATTTTTATTAATCTCGCGTGAGTGGCTGAATATTTAGGTTGCACAGTCCAGCTAAACGAGGGCTTTTGGCGACGGACCACGTAAGTGACGTGGACGAAATCTGAGCTGATACCCCCCTCTCCTAATTACCACACCACCAGGAGGACGTTTGAGCTCTTGACAGATTTAACGTGCATCGTTCCCCTATACGGCGGGTCTTTAGTGGTAATGGGCACGAACTCGTGACAAAAACAGCGATGATCCGATACCTAGACCACTTGGCTACCACGGCCACTTTATTAATCTCGCACCTCGACATCTTATTAACGCCACCATGAGGATTATTGGCGATGAATCTCGGTAAATTTGAGCTCTGGTCAAGTGATAAAGACGACACCCGAATCGGCATCCCATTCGAAAAATTCTGTTCAGATTCGAAATATACTATTTTTTTTTTATGATATAGGGCAATAAAGGTTGAAGTGATACTCTACATCCAACCAGTTGATAATAATTCGCGAAGTATTCATTAGAGTGCACCCCCTTTTCCAGTATACTACCTGTCGTTACGAATGCAATTCAATGTTCAATTTAGAGTTATCTTCTCCCAAACTATTTTAAAAAAAATATTAGAGTGAAAAAACTCGGGGCTCAAATCAGTATTTCAAGTTTATAATTGGAAAGTACTGACCAAATACTAAAGGATATCCCTCAACAACAGTTTATATTGGTGAAAATGAGGCAAGAGTGATAATTAATTATGTTAAGTTTAACTTAACTTCTTTTAAATCAATCGAAAATGTAACTGAACTGTACTAAAGAAATTGCTGAAGCAACGGAAGAAATAAATTTAGCTAGTTACTCATGACTCATCACGCAATCATATTTAAAAATGTGTAGAACCTACATTTGAGTAGAAGGTAAACACTTCGAACATTTAATTCATTCAAGAATTACAAAAAAGCTTTCTGTTTTATTTTAAAGTTTATTGCTTGATTTGAGTTACACAATTAAAAGATTAAGTTTTTTAAATGAAGTCATTTTGTTAAAAAAAGTTGGCAATATATAACTGTTATAGATAGAAAAGTAGTGTGTTGTAACATTTTAGAATCTTAACTAAATGTGTCATCTTTTGAAATAATTTGTCTAGGGTAGTATGCAATATTTTTCTTTTTACGGATAGTAAGTAATATTTTCAATATAGTCAGTAATATTTTCTAAAGCTCTGATTCAAACAAACTACGCTAATTTTAACTAAAACTAGCAAAGATTTTGGCCTTGCTTGTGATTGCGATTAATAGCATGACTACATAAGATTATGCTAGTGAAAAATTACTGAAATTGTGAAATTCGTGGTCACAATACCTAATGATGTGATGGAAGGGGAAGTCAATTTTCCCCATTTTCAAAACCATGCAAGTCACTTCGTAACTAAGCGATATTGAATTTAATAAAAATTTTCCCAGAGCTGATATGATTTCTTTTACCCCATGCTCACTTGATGATAAGTTCGGGACGTCTTGTATATATATATATATATATACATATATGCACACATCAAGTTTAAGTTTTAAATACATATTATGAAATTTAACTCATTAAAAAACATCATTCATTAAAAACCATGGCAATAAACATTGGCCCTGATTTTCTATTATTATTTTCATTTTTACAATAATACTGCCATTAAAGGCAGATGATTCAAATATTTACATTGTAGAAAGAAAACAAAATGTAATCTTGTTCCTACACATAATTCCTTTTCTGACAAAAACATTTTTATTTAAATAAATCCAAACTTATTAATGAAATATTTCATGTGAAATTTGGAAAATAAATTTCAAATTTTTTTGTTTTAAATATTTTAATTCGGATTACATTACAGTTAAAAAAGTCTTTACATTGGGCTATCACTAACAGATTAGAAAATATATTTTATTTACATTGATAAACACAGGTTTTCTTTTTATACAACAGCAGGATCTGAGGGATAATACTTCCTTTTCACAACATGAATCTTTTTATTGGATACTGCAACAACATAGAAATGATCTTCATATTGAACTAAGGAAAAATAAAATGCATATTAAAATCTATACACATGAGTTTAAAATACATGCACATGCAATTTAAAATTCAGCATACTAATTATGATTCCAATAGGTTTTTTTTAAAATACAAATTTAAAGTAAATTAATTTTCAACTATAATTTATATATATATATATATATATATATATAATGTTTTCTACAAAATAATTTGCAATGTGTAGATTATTAACTCAAATGTAAGTTAATTATTCTTATATCAAATTAAAGATTTAACTTTATAGGATAAATAACAGTTAATGTTTTAAAAAATCAATATAATTAAAAAAAAATTCCTTTTAAATAATACCATGAGTCATTACATAATTTATAACTGAATGATATTTATACACTATCAAATAGAAGAAATGTACACAGAAAAAATTTAACCTTTGTTTATGTCATTACAATATTATACTCATTATTTTTTTCAAAAATAATACTTTAACTACATCAAATACTATTGGCAATGACTAATAAATATAAAATTAAAAGTGACATTAATATAAGATAATTATAAAAGTTAAAAATAAATATTTTTAAAAGCTCACATAAAAAATTTTTGGTTGAATCCTAGGAAGACCCACTTCTGGTCAATAAATTTTTTTGTCACCAAATTTTGAGTGATAAAGGTTACAATATGGTAACCCTTCCATTTCATCCAAAAATTTGGATTTTCAAATCACTGAAAAAAATGGCAACCCTAAAAAAAGTACAACGTTTTTCGTCTTTTCCGAAAAAACGTCATTTTGACATTTGACTTCGTTTGAGAAGGTTTGCTCTCCACCGGTTGTTATTAAGAATGGCGTGTGAAAGGAAATTGAAAGTGAGGCTACGACAGGTTTCTTTGTGCTCCTGGGCACAAAGGGGTAGAAAGAGACATTAGAATGGTGTATGAAAGCTAATTTAATTGCTTCTCGTTATGAATGTCCGAGGTTTAAAAAAAATATGCGTTTGTAAGAACGAAAGGGAACGGTTGACGGCTACAAATGGCGTTGCCGCAACCAGTCGAAAGATAATCGCCACGACATTGTTCGGAGTGTGAGAAAGGGCACTTGGTTTAGCGAAAGCAAACTTGCTATAATAATTATCTTGCGTTTGACCAGATATTGGTTTGGCAAAAGCATGAATGCGTTCGTGGTGAATGACTTGAAAGTTAATAAGAATAGGTCACAAGTTGGTGGATGACAATTTTCATGAATTCCTTGCATCCATCGCAAGGGTGTATCCACCAACGGAACATGACGAAATGCAAGCGTAAGGTAAGTGCCTTTTAAAATTTTTTAAAATGATTGATTTCATGTATTTCTTCGATTTTATATTTGCGAAACGCCCCTTTCGTCCTTTTTAAAAAATGTAAATCATGTTGTACACACTGGTTTTAGAATGCTTTTTTAAAATGAATTTCATTGCTTTCTACGTTTTTTTCTTTATATAATGATTAATTTAATGTAATTATTCGTTTTCATCTTTGCAAAACGCCCATTTCATCCCCCGCTGACGCATGCGCTTCCCAAAAGTTTTTCGTCATTGACGCCTTTTTGAAAACCTTCAATTTGGCGCTTTTTGGCGAAAAACTTTGGCACCAAAAACAGCAGTGGGTCCTCCTAGGATTTTACCAAATTTTTAAAGGGGAAAAATTAATTATTCTAATTTTTTGCACTAATATTAAAATGAAAGTATATAATATCTCTCTGCCTTAACTTATACTTAAAGTAGATAAAGCAGTATTAAAGATTGTGTAAATCATAAAACATTGATAAAAAATTTCAAAAATGTTTTTGTTATAACTGCTTATATAATAAATTTTAGAAAACATTTTAAAAGAATTATTAATTAATATATTTTCTAATTTTTAAGTATGAATCATTCTAAAAAAAAAGAACATAAAAACATTCCAATTTAATACACACACACACACGGACCACAAATATTCAATTACTTTCTCACTTCAATTTTGTTAACTAAGTTTTTACTGTGCCCATGCAAAAAATATCAATCAGGCAAAACAGTATACATAGTTTGATCCAAAAGTTTGGGGACAAGGTGTAAGAAACCGTTACACAGAATAGTTTACAGCTCTGATGGGGTATCAGCTCGAAGGGGTTAAGGGATAGATGTAGGGATGTATATAGGATATATATAGGATTATACATGGATGTAGAATCAAAATTCAAGAAAATTAGTGGGTGGATTTCTGTTCTTCCATAAACAACATTTCTACAGTTATTCATCAATTATTTCACAGAAAATTTAAAGCAATATTCTTTTGAAGAAACCTTGCTTCTGTTTATGATGTAACATACACAATATGACTGATCTAATAATAAGGGACATATTTTCTTTTTGCATACACACTTTTTAATGATGATTACACATATTTACCTTATATATATATCTTAAATTCATATAATGCAGGGAAGCATGAGAAAAATTTTATTAGTCAAAAAAAGTTAAAAACTTCTTTAAAAAAATGAATATAAACCATGGAAGTTAATAAGCAAATTTTGGATAAAAGACTAAAGTAGCAAATATAATTCAAAGAGCAGTATATGGAGGGTTCCTTCTCTCCTTCCCATAAAAAAATTTAATTATGTTTTACATTGTTTTAAATATAATTTAGTCAAAGTTAGTCCACTTTCAAAATTTTATAAAGATTTTTATAAAAATAAGTAAATTTTTACTATTAATGTTGAATTTTAAGTTTATGAACAGAATGTATTTTAAAAACTAAACACTTCAACTTGAGTCACAATATATTTTCAAATTATATTAATAAACATTCAATCAATTTAATGAAATTTTTTTCTTGCCTGATAATTTCTTGAACCCTCCTTCATTATCAGAGAGTGAAAGCAGACCTTTGTCTGTACTTTCTTTAACCATCTTGTAAAACAGGTCAGCTAGAGCTTCATTATATTCCAATTCACCACCCGACTAAAAAGATTGAAAAAATTATTTAAAAAGATTGAAGATATTTAAAAAATATATGTTAAATTTCTGTGACTTTTTAAAAATATTTTGTTATTTGAATTTTTTTTAAATTTTTAATTATTACAAATACAAAAGAACTTAAAATTTATTTTTTAAGTTTGTCTTGTCATATGTCATGTCAAAAACTTGAAACCAGTTTCGAGAAAAATTTAAATTTAAAAACCGGTTTTTGTATAAGCCCAAATTACAAGCATATTAAAATCAAAATAAAGTTAAAATTCCTTAAATTTTGAAGAAAAGAATAAAAAAGAAATCAATATGTCAATAAGTCAGGGATATACGTATCTGATAAAATACATAACAAGTTGACTATATTAAAATTTTTGGTGCTTATGTATCATACTGTCGACCACTTTTGTCAAAAGACATTTGCCAAATGCCACAATATGCAGCCAATAGTGGAAAGCATTCCCATTCATTATGAACGTAACAAAACTACAAAAAACAGCATTTAGTGACATTTTTTAAATTGGCAACATCTTTTGATAAGGAGAAATTGGTCAATAATAGTCACATGCCAAATTATTTATTGGACATAAACTGACAATGAAAGCTTTTCCATGATATCTCTAATATAGCAAATTTATCATACATAATAGACAATTGAGAAAAAAATGTTTTCAAATATCAGGAGATTTTCTGGCAAAACCTTGGTTTAGTTAACACTTCAGCAACAGAGGTTGGGAAAATGTTTCAATGGCTCATTTTTTTTATCCTTTAGATTTTTATACAATATGAAAACAATAATTCATCAAATCAGTAATAAAAAACGGAGAGCATTAAAATAGTATCTAACTGTTTTCCTTTCATAAAATTTTGATTAAGAAAGTTTAACTAATTTGAATACTTTAAAGACAAAGTTTTATCATATAGAATGTGTTTGCTTAAGATCCAAGTAATATGAATTTAGATAAAAACTTAATAACTTTATTAGACACACACACTAAAATACCCTGCATGTTGGCTATCACTTGGAGACCTTGTACCCGAAAGAGCAAAATTGTAACACTCTGTGAACCTAACAGGGAACATTGCTGCTATTTTAGATCTAAAAGGAACAAGAGTAATAGCACAAGAGAACATAATAATAATTCTGCAAAACACAGTTCAGCAAAAATTAAGTTTTTTGTAAAGTCTATCCCATGATATACTAAGGATAATCTAACAGAAGTACGAAGAAAGGAGACTTTAGACATAGTGACTCATTTCTTACCAAATTGATATTCTCAATAATTATCAGAATTCAGTCAATTCTTAAAGATTTGGATACTTACAGGTTATAGAGATAACCAAGCCAAACATGGAAACACATAAAAAACACATCAAATTCTGTTCTGCCATTGTGTTTGTACTAAATGCATCTTATTGGATAATACTATTACTGTTTGTGTGGCAACAACTTGGAAAAGCAGTTGACATCTCATGGTATGCAAAACTGATAAGTTACAAAACTTGATACCAATGTAGCAACTAAATATTCCTTTCATGGAGCTTATTACAAATTGAAAGTCACTTTGAGTTATTTTATTGATCATGATAGGTTTATTTCTATAAATTTTGATACAATACTTGAAATGCTTTTTCAATACTTAACATTCAATCAAACTTTGTATTATTTCATTAAAGATACACTGCACCCCCCTTTAAACAAAAATAATAATTTGACAAGAGATCATAACACTTTCAATGTATATATTGTATAATAACTTAAATTGATATCTACTCATAATTCAAATCTCCTTAATTTATAACATCTAATTTATAAATCCTAATAACCTTATTTTGAAATGTATCTCAATTTATCTTTTTCTAAAGCATTAAAAATATTTTGTTGGTATATTTGCTATTGATTCTTTAGACCTTAAGTTTTTAAAGATTTATTGGAAGAAATACAAGACCATTAATTGTTTTCATGCACCTTACAAACTGGGATTTAATATTCCCTAAGCAATGATGTCATTTCTAAATATAATGAATTATTCCCTTCGCCTAAACATGACTGTATTTTTTATAATGCGTTTTCCCCTGAAAATAAAAACTTGACATTTGAACTATTCCCTCTTGTATTTTGGCATTGTATGACGAGCATGCTCAAATAAATGTGTTCCCGAACAAGCCTCTTTAAATTTTCTCGCCACAACCATTTAATCACATCTAATCAAATGTCAATTTTTTGCAGGGAAATATATTTCATATATATAAATATGTCAAATGGATGCTTGAAATGTCAAAATAGAAATAAGGATAAGTTCAGAATGAATGACTATCATAAGAAAGATTATATACAACAAAATGAATATTGCTGACAATTTTATAATAGTATCTTTTATGAATGCTGTGGTATATATATAACGCTTAAAATGTAATAACAAATCAAGAAAGTGAAAATTTATAAATTTACTGATAAATCGCGGAATGTTAGCACTGATATGAATAAACAATCATGTCGTTTGAATTCAACATTATCACTTGCTATAAATAACAAACAAAAAAAAAGAACATGCGTCATTTGCTCTTGATAGAAGTAATATATTTCTTTGAAATAAAGTATGTAATATATATGAGATGTAAATTTAAGTTTTAGCCGTTTTTTTAAAGTAACACTTATACAAAATAGAAAAACAAGTTTCTTTTATAAACAGTCTACATTAAAAGGTTTGGTCAAATTATAAAAATCAAACATCTCGCCTAATCGCAATGACTACAATTTTGGTACACCTGTACAAATGTGGTAATAAATTTAATTCACCTAGTTTTGATAAATCCGTAAATGAAACTTAGTCTCAGGACAATACATAAGAAACAGAAGAATTTATCGGCATTTCAAAAATGACAACCTACCGAAATCAAACCTCCTTTTTCGTGAATAACCATAAACCCGACTTGATGATTGATCTTTTCAGCCGAAAAAGTTGACATCCTGGGTAAAATAAAAGTATCAAACAGTAAATTTATTATAAACACATTTAATTTCCTTTAAAAGTACAAGTTAAAAATATGTATCAGTAATCTTACTTTCAATTTAGCTGTTCAAAAAAAGTATTTATCAAATTATAAAAGACAAGAATTGAGAAATTGATTTCTTCAAAGAATTAAAGAAATTATCTTACGACGGAATGAAACCTATATCAAAAATGAAAGGTAACAAGTGTGTCTCATTTAATCATGTGACAGGAGCATTGCTCAAAACAAAAATTGTGATTTTGATATCAACAACTGTGATTTTCATGCATAGAGAAAAAAAAAAAAAAAAAAGACTCAAGATAAAGGAAATGTAATGTTAAAGTTGTAAAATGGCAATGATGAAACACTTTTTGAACTTTACAGATAAGAGAAACAGGATATTAAAAATGCATCGATGCTAGAAATGGAAGCAGGTTACTGTTAAATTTTGGCTTCTTTTTGAAAAAACGTTAAGTTTAAAATTAGCTTAATGTTGTGCTAAATCAGTTCATTATGTTTATGTAGCTCACTTTGTGTGGTGGAACATTTTGAAGTAGAACTCAACTAGTGTTGCTAGTTTTATATTTAAATTTTATTCTTGTTTTCTTTTCTGTTATTTGCTTTAACGTGTGCTCTTATTTTAATTTTAAGCTTTTCAAGGTACTTCAAATTGTGGTCTCAGCTGTGCGAAAGCTAATTTAATTTGGAAAAGTCATTTCAAATCTTCCACTAATAGTTCAAAAACAGAACTTATTGTTTTAATTTATCCCGTAACCACACCCTTTAGAGTCAATTTCCATAAGATCCATTCTTAGGAGGTTTCCCCTCAACAAAAGAAACATGCATAACAAATTTAATTACTGTAGGTCTAGTATCTCGAAATGGGAAACTTCTTACTTATACGTCCCAATAACTCAACACAACCCTCTTCCAAAGTGGTAGATTTACTCAAAACTCATTTTTAACCAATCTCTACTCAACAAAAGAAACATGCTTACCAAATTTCATGTCTGTAGGTGTAATATAATTCAAAACGGGAATATTTATATGTATTGCCCCTTAATCCGTTGCAATTCCCTTTCATTGTCGATTTCTCCCAAGCCTCTTTTGTTTCGAATCTCTTCTTCATGAAAGAAATATGCTTAGAAATTTCAAGTTTTAGTTCAAGTCTAATAGTTCAAAAACTTGGATATTTATCTATAATGCTCCTTAACTCCCCCAACCACCCTTGGGTGTGAATTTTCGCAAAACCCCTTTTGTATCGGTTCACTACTCCTTGAAAGGCACAAATCCTGAGAGGGCCCTGTATCAAAATTCCTTGAAGGGCACTTCCTAAGAGCTTAATATTTTCTGACTTTTTGCTTAAACGCTTTGGGGCCGTTATAGCCATATCATTGATACGGCTGATATAGTGGTAGCTATACGCCTTAAAGCTGCCAAATTTTTTGTCTGTACGTCTAATATTTAATAAAATATTAGACGTACAGACATAAACTCATCACAATATCTCATGATCCTATTTCTCCTTTATATATGTAAGGATAATTGAATTATATCTAAAACAAAATCTCATATGTTTACCATTTAACTTTTATTTTCCATAACATAATCGAGTCTAACATTAAACACTTAATTATTTCCAGGGATGTCTTAAGACTTTTGAGGCCCCGGGCCCCACTGTAAAAGTAGGTCTCACCTGTGACCCTTAAAAGTAGAAAGTTTATGGTATGCACTTTTAAATACTTGCACAAACGGTAATTTGACACAAATAAATGTGCATGACTCCCAATCTCACAAACCTAGGCCCAAACCAGGCTCGACCTATGCCCGCATTTCGACTAAATGAGTTGAATGACTGTTTATGGTATTAGGCCTAGGCCTAGACATGGATAATGGTCATCACATAATAATAATATCTTGGCAATTTTACGAGTTGACATGCAGTTTGAAATTCCGTTTTTTCGAGAATATGTACGGGAATAGTATTTGACCATTAAAATTATCTGGTTCTTGGTTCTATTACGACCGAGTTGAGTACGAAATGAAGGTGAGGCCCTGGGACCAGGCCCAGTTGGTCCATGCCTTAAGACGTCCCTGATTATTTCTCAGAAAAGATATTCTAAACATAACAATTCCAATCCCATTAATTTTTATTGTCTCACTTGTACGATCACACGTTTTACTTTCGAATCGAAAAGATACTTTAACAGTTCGGGAACTAAGTATACAGCCCGATTAGTATTTAGGAAATGCCAGGTGCCTTGTAGCGTGCATTCCTTTGAATACAAGCCATTGCCATTTGTGATGCCCGCCAGTGGTATCAAACCAGAGCTCTTTGGAGGACGGAGTGGATATCTGTTATGTTTTCTGATGAAAGCAGGTTTTGTCTTGGTGCCAGTGATGGCTGTGTGTTGGTCAGAAGGAGGACAAGGGAGCGACTGCAACCAAATTATCTGCGGCCAAGACACACTGGACCTACACCTGGAGTCATGGTCTGAAGAGCAATTTCCTGTGACAGCAGGAGCACTCTCGTGATTATCCTAAACGCATTGACTGCAAATTTGTACGTGAGTCTGGTAATTCAATCTATAGTACTGCCATTCGTGAACAGCGTTCAAGGAAGAGTTTTCTAACGGAATAATGCTTGCGCTCGCATCACTGTTCTAAAGCAGTGTGCTTTACAGAGTGTTGACATGTTACTTTAGCCTGCGAGATCACCAGATCTTTCTCCAATTGAGAACGTATGGGATATCGTTGGACGACAACGCCAGCATCATATATAGCCAGCACTGATTGTTCCAGTATTGACAGAACAAACACAACAAGCATGGAACTCCATGCCAATAATTTAAGTTTGTAATGTTAGATAAATATTATATTTTGTATGTTATATGTTTTATATATGTTTTGTAATGTTATATAAGTAATAAACTTAGGCAGATTAACACATATCATATAAAAATATGTGTTCATTAGATTAAGTCCCATTTTTTAAATCTGAAAATGAAATACAAATATTTAGATTTCTTTTTTTTGCGCGAATCCTTTTAAAAGAAACATTTTACTTTTTCAATATCAGTAAAGTAGTTTATTTTAAATGCTAAATAAATTTTAAAATATTTGTTTGCTTTGGAAGATTGTTAAGAAAAAAATTCTAAATGTAACTTCAGACACTTCCACATTTCTGATTTAGGTGTGTTGGTGGTATGACATCTGTATAAATTCCACAGAAAATACTGTATATGTGTGAAATTTTGAGAAACAAACTTTTAACTTTAAACAATATATATGTAGTGGTAGTACCTATATAAGCCAGCAACAGCCTCCGTACCAAGATGATCATTTCAGTATAGTGGATATGTTATGTGCTTACGGAACCCGAAGGTACCAAGTTCTAACTTTCATATATATATATATATATATATATATATATATATATATATACATTGCTAATTCATTTTCACACTTCACTCAGAGTAAAATCAAGCAAGAATATGCTAACAATAAAAGTAAGAGGGATGGATTGATTATTAATGTCTTACTTTGAAGCATTTCGCTGAATATTGGCAATGGACCTCGTAATTTTGAACCATTCTGAAGTGACTTTCTGCACCTCCATATCCTGCGAACGCAAACCCTTTCAACTGAGACAGATTTAATGGTACATCAGTCCCTCTTCATGGTTGATCTTTAGCGGAGTAAGGACACAAGCCAACAATTTGATAAAAATAATATCAACCATGAGTACACGACGAGGACCTCACAGCAACAGTGGTCACATGACAAAGTAAGTCACGGCTATACACTATCTACCAATAAGTATTTGGGCATCCATGCAAATAAGGATATCTGCAGTCCTGTTCAACGTCACGTCTTCTGTTCTTAAATATTGTATAGAGCAGCGTTCCCCAACCTTTTTATCACCACGGACCGATCAACGTTGGATAATTTTACCGCGGCCCGCTGAGTGGGAGGACGCTGATTGTTTATATTTTATATTGTTTTGTTTTAATAATTTTATTTTAATTGTATTTAAACGTGCCTTCAGAATAAAATCTAACTGCACCAAAAATGAATATAAAGTGATTTAACAAAGAATATAAAGCGATTTTCACAAAAGTAGCCCAAACCCAAGAAAAATATGCTACAGTAAATAAAATGGAAATAATTTAATGTTTCTTGTGCGGACCGGTACCAATCTGTGGACCGGGGGTTGGAGACCACTGGTATAGGGAACAACATTGGAGTTAGCTGCATGCAAGATAGCCCGATATCATAGAAATAGTTGACCCTTAAGAGACATATCTAGTGAATTAAACATTCCAAAATCAACAGGAATTTTTGGGATTAAAAATTAGAAGGCGAGTGGAAATTGTTGAAATGTGCTTCAACCTGGCAGACTCACGAAACTAAGACAAAGAAATCGACGAGTGCTGTCCAATGAAATTCGAAAAAACCGCCTCAAACTAATGGCCTACATACTACAGGAGGATTTTGGACTGTTGTTTCGATAAATACCATGTGCAAGGGAACACTTCTATTCAGTTTCCAGGGTTGGTAGTACTGACACCCATTAGCCTTTGATTACGAAATCCAACCATGCTGCTTGGTGGAGGTGGTGCAAGGCATTTCGAAATTGGACCGTAGATAATAAAAAGGAATTTTCTCTGGAGTGATGAATGAACGTTCAATCTCTACCATGTTTGGCATATGACTGGAGAACGTTTCTTGCTAGAATGCATTTTGCCTACAGCAGTGTTTCTTAAACTGTGGGGCTCCCCTCCCTAGGGGAGACGTGATAGCCCAACGTAGGGAGCGCGAGCATATCGAAAAGTCGAAAAAATAAAGTGGTTTAAAAACATTATTAGCTTACTGAAAGCCAGCAAAATAAAATACATTCTGACATAATAAAGATTAAATACACATCTACACTGATATAATACATGTTAATGTATCAGCACTGCACAATGTATTTGATAATTAATTTAAAAATACCAAGAACAAGTTTAATAACCATCCGTGACCCCATGGGCTTGTCATATATAAAGTTATATACAAAATTTAATACTTATCTTGATAATTTGTACGTTTATAATGAAAGTTATATGGTAGTTTTAGTGTCAAAGAATATAATTATTGAATTCAATACATTGTTATTGTACGAAAGGGGAGAAGAAACATGAAAATTAGGATTGAAAATTGGATTGCAAATATTAAAAGTCTGAGGAACACTGGCTTACAGTAAGGTTTGACGGAGGTGGAATTATGGTCTGGGGATACTTATCGTGGTATGGACTGGAACTCTTGATCTCAATACGTGCTAAGCACAACTCCAACTGCTACTCCACAATTCTATACAACAATGTGCTTCTACGCTGTGGCAATTTTACGGGTTGGATCATTATTACTTCTTGGATCACAACGGCACTTTTTATGTTGCGAGTTCCATCATGGATTGGTAAGATGACAATGATGGGGGGGAGGACCGACTGGACTGGTCTCCCCAGACTTGAATCCTTGAATGGTGCGCAAACTATTTTATTTTGCGACCCTCTATTTTGTGCAAAATTTTGTCGCGATCTCTGGATAGACAGTAGGTCTATTTTTAATCGTCAACGTAGTGACATTGAAATTCTTTCGGAAATTTGCTCTTACAGGGTGTTTTTAAAAAAGTGTTGTGACGTCATCGATTGAAATAACGCCTTTTTAAAATACATATCAAATTTATAAACCATTATAAAAATGTTATTAAAGTTATAACATCATAAAAATCCGTTAATGTGTGTGTGTGTGTGAATTAACATATAATTTTATGAAGCAATGATTTAATTATGCATGCATATTTATTATGCGCATAAATGTTTTTTTAATGAAAAATACTTTTAAAAAACTTTACATCATAAGAAGTCAATGTGAGGTATGTGCTTGAAAAGAGAGCTCATGATTGCTTCTACGTTTGGATCTATATTGAAAATTGCAATCTGTAAGTCATTATCTGAATCCAATCGAGATTGATATTTTGCTTTAATGGCAACTAATTTTTAAAAGTCAGATTCACATGAGTAGGTCGGTGCAAACTGAATCAAAATATTGATTGCTTTTCTTTTCAAATCGGTATGTTCGTTTCCAATCGATAACCAAAATTTTTGGCAAGTCAGACAGTTAAATTGAATGCGCAGTGTTTCGTCGCTTTAAACAACCATCACCTGTTCTTTTTCATTTAAAGAGATATTGGAATAAAAATATCCAATGAAAAGGGATCATGGATTCAATCTAGTTCATTTTCTGGAATTTTTTATATTTTTTTAAAGTTTTCTCTCAATTTTATCAAATGATGGGAAACGATGTTTTTAAATAATAAGAAATCTACATTATTTTTTTAAGTGCATTCTGAAAAGCATGGTTTGTTTGACTCCTCTTGCCAAAAAAATGTATAAGCTTATTCTTAAAAGCTTCAATTTTACTGCTTAACGTTAAAAAATGTTTGTACCCTCTACTTGTAGACTCATATTCAGATCGTTCAATCGTTCAAAAATATCAGCCATGTAACTGAGTTTTCCAAGCCAATTTTCATTATTGAATGAGTGTTACTAACTCAAGGTTCTGCAAATAATATTTTGCGACGTTTATTGGAACAAAAATCTTTATTAACAGCACAGCACAGAGACACTCAAAAAACCTACAGTTTCCAAGAAAACAGCTACATATATATACACTTAATTCTACATCTGACATCATCTTGTGATGTAATCACGAACTAATCCGTGACCGGCGCGCATGACATCACTTTAATTCTTACGTCATAGTTATGATGCCACGAGCGTGATCAGGGAAAGTACAAGAATAAATCAATGGCGTCGCAACAATGAGCGTGTCAATATATGTTTCTTTTCCACCAAAAATATGTACATTTCGTTTCTCAAATCGAAAATACGTCGCAATATTTTGCCACGTGCTTCGGTATGCAATAATAAGGCCTTATACACAGAACCCCTCTCATTAGAGAGTATTGAAAAGAGACGACTGTTTAGGCTGTTGCTTTTAATATGTAGCGGTATCTACTTAAGCCAGTAACAGCCTCCGGACAGGAGTGATCACTTTTGTCAAGTGGCCTTGTTACACGACTTCGGAACAAAGAGTCAGGGGTTCTATCCTCCACAAATGTGATTAGTTACAATAACATTTTTTAATATCTTGTGCAATTCTCTTCATCGATGTCTTTTTCAACTAGAGCTTGTCTATGTATCATGCAGTGGTTGAATACAATATATGGGAGCAATTTTCATTATTAACCCTCTTAGTCCTTTGTTACTACCTGTTAATGCTGCAGCACCATTAGTACAAAACGCGACATAGCGGGCCAGGTAAGGTCATTTTCCTCAAAATATATATTAATAATTTCAAATATTTTCTCTCCAGTTGCTCTTTCTTCTAACCTTTTACAACACGTCTTCTTCATGTTTGTCTTCTTCAAAAACGTATCTCACATAAACACTTAATTGAGACATTTTAGTAATGTCAGTAGTTTTTTCAAGTTGTAGAGCAAACACAGGAGAGTGTTGTATTAGATTTAACAGAACCGATTCTATGCAACGTGATATTCGGCGAGAAACAATATCGCTCGATAATGGTATTATTTATAAATCCTTACCATATTGTAATAATTATTGATATATAGTTGATGTCATTTTAATTGCTAAAGGAAGAATGAGAGGGATTCTCCAATTGTATGTGTGTGTGTGTGTGGTATCAAGTTTTTCCTTATTAAATATGGAACTTCCAAGAATGACCATAAAGCTTTCTCAGGGATTGTTGTATATGTTATCATAAATATAGTTTGACTTTAATTACATTCAGCGCGTCTTTTAAAACAGTGCTCCGCAACCTTTTTATCTCTGCGGACCGGTTAACGTTTAATAATTTTACCGCGGCACGCTGAAGGGGGGACACGTTGATCGTTTATATTTTACAATTGTTTTGATTTCACAATTTTAATTTAGTTACATTTAAATATGCCTTCAGAATAAAATATAGTTACACCAAAAAGGAATAAAAGTGATTTAACGTGGAATATAAAGTGATTTCTGGGGAAAGTTGCGCAAATCCGAGAGAAATGCACCACTTTAAATAAAATGGCAATAGTTTAATGTTCTCAAAAAATCAGTTTTCCATTATTAAAAATTTAATATCTATATTAATTTTTTGATTAATTGTTATTATTGCACTCTGAGCACGCTATTAAACTCTTCAATATAGAATATATTCAATATATTCTCTTCAAATACATACCTGATAACAAATTAAGTAGAATTAACAAAAGCATTACATAAACCCAAATGAAATTACAGAATTCAGTTGAATCTTCTTATTGTCAAGCTTGGAACGTCTGCTTTTATAGTCGGTACTTCGCTGCTATTGAGATATAGGGAATTAGTATCTATTGGAGGCGCTACCAAAAATTGAATATGGATGTGTTTTTTATTTGTTTTGTCACAGGTGTCCAATTACTTATTAGTATATAGTATATGTAAGTAAATCTTTATGCTTAGGACTAAGAAAAGGATTAAACAATGTTTGTATTTCCGCTTTATTGGTCTAGATCATTGAGCAGAAATAAAATTTAAAAGAGGAAGTACAGTTAAGAATAATGTAATTTTTTTTAATAATTTCAAAAATGTTAAAATTAGTTTGTAATAAATTTAAAACGATGTATTTAAAAAGTATTAAAAATAAACTTGTAACACACGGTTTAATTCGAAGACCGAAATGTAGATGGCGGTACTTGTAACGGAAGTGTTACCGAGTGAAGCCCTGCATTACCGCCAGAGAGAGTTGGGAACTGAATGAGTAAACGTTACTCGTCTCGCTGTCCAATCCTGGACTATGTAATATATTTAATTTTCCCCTTATTTCCTCTAAATGTTTAACCTGTATTGTGTCTAAATGTCTGTCCATTGTAACTGTGTTATTTTATGTCATTAAAATATTTTAATTACCCCGAGATTCTGTCAAATACTTTAGTATACCCAGTAATGACGTAAGAGAACCGTTACAAACTGAATATTTTTTACATGTAAAAATGATAAATTCACAAATACCAAAAACTTTTTGAAAATTTATATTAAAAAATAAACTACAATTGTATTATTCGCATTATCTGATTTTCCACAAGATACTTTGTGATATCGAATGAAAAGGAACGATTTCTGATCTATTATAAATAAAATCTGCATATTAGATTTTACTTTCACATAATTACTCTAATACTTTCTTTTTGTCAATATATAAAAATGAAAAATTATTCCAAATAATTATTGATTTGGATAAAATTACGATGATTAAATTCTCTCTTTAATACTCTTTTTAAATAACATTTCTTAGAGTGTTATCTACAATTTATATATTAACTCTTTTTCTTCAGAACCAGAACAGCAGAAAAAGAAAAATTTATTCCTAATTTTTACTCAGAAATATCTTTTATTCATAATTTATCGAATAATGGTATTATGAGATAAGGACTTGATTGAAAAAGTGTTAAATTTATTACTTATTATTTGGATTATTTTATAAATTAGAGGCACGTAGAAAATTTAATAATATAGAATAGAAAAGGAAGTCAAACAGCAGCTTCTTAGAAATAATTCTTTAATTAACAACGTGGTAAATATATTTTAATCAATAAACAAAACAAATTCACATCAATACATTATTTATTGCACATTTTCAGATTCTCATTTAAAGCTTTTTAAACCATGTAGTGCTGTGAATGACAGTTAATTGTGGTTTCATTAATCCAGGAAACAAATTTAGTGAGCTCTGCATATTGGTTGATACCTTGCTTGCAATGAGATCTTTTTATCAACACACCGATGAGGTGGTGGATTCTTGAAGCAGGATCCACTGCAATAATGGGAGAGCCTATGTCACCAATACATGTGTGTATCCTGAAAGATTCCATAATTATTATTCAAAATGTAAAAATGACTGTAAAAGAAATTCTTTGATCTTCCATATCTGAAAGAAATTACTTAAATTCATAAAGGTGGATTAAAATTAAAGTATAATCAAAGTACCAATTATATATCATGTGTTATACGTACTAGATGGAAGCTGTTAAGAAGTACTTAACCAGTCGGGACTAGAGACATCTTAAGGCATGGGCCAACAGGGCACGAGCCCAGGGCCTCAGCCACAATGGTGGTCGCGTATCGTTTTCGATTCAGCCTTAATAAGATAATGATTCGAATAATTTTAATAGTCAAATGTCTTTTCCGGTTGTATTCTCCGAAAAATTGGGAATTTCGGATGATATGTCAACTGGCTACAACGTGATGACTAAAGTCCATGTATAGGCCTAGGTCTACCACCATACACCATCAGTACTTCTTCAGTCAAATGGCTGCAGTCGGTCTAGCCAGTTTGTACGATTGTAAATCATGCCCATGTATTTGTTTCCGGTTATTGTTTGTTGAGTATTTGACAACGTATATGCTATGCGCTGTCTAATTTTAAGGGTCATATGTGAGGCCTACATTTGCGTAGGGGCCCAGGACCTCAAGAGTTCTTAAGACGTTCCCGGTCAGGCCCTAATCTTTAACATTGTAACTCGAGTGATTTGATTGGTTTTACACTCATGACAAACAGCATAAGCCTGTGAAATTCAAGTTTTTAAAAATTGCAAAAGAAGTTTTCGGTGATTTTTGCGTAATTTGGTGTGCTGATTTCGAAAATGGCCACCATTTTCCCCCATCACGTCAGGACTTTTTGTAAACTCGATATCGATATTTTTGCTAAAATTCTATGCTACTGTTTGTAAAAAATGCAACACCATGAAAAAATCATCAGAATTGAAGGAAATTTAATGAAAGAACGACTTGTATTAGTACAAACAAATGACGAAATTTTCAAAGCAAACAAACAATATTAGGTGTCCGAAATCAGTATTTGGTGTAGTCACCACGCGCTGCAATAAGTGCTGCTATACGACGTGGCATGGAGTCAAACAGATTTTGAATGTTTGCTTGTGGAAAAGAATTCCCTATCGCTTGTATGTGTAGCAAAAGTTCATGTTTTGAAGCTTCAGGATGCAGATCACGAGGCGAGACGCCGACCAACCAAATCCCACACGGGCTCAATAGGCGACTTATCCGGCGAATAAGCATACCAAGGAAAAAGTTGCATATGTTGGGTGGAACAGAAGTCTCGAAAAGTCTTTGCAACCTTGTGGGCGTGCATTATCCTACAGAAAGAAAGCTCCAGGGATGCCTTGAGGGAAGGGAACGACTTCGGACTGTAGAGGACTTCACAGACGTACTTGTTGCTATCAAGATTATCCTCAATTCGTAGCAAATTGGATCGTCCATGATACGAAATCGCACCCCAAACCATAACTCCGGGTGTTAGGCCACTATGTCGCTCGATAACGCACTCTAAGAGGCAGCGTTCAGCGGCATATCGTCTAACACGAATGCAGCCATCATGATCCCACAAATTGAAGCGTGATTCATCTCAAAAGGCAACTTGGGTTGAATCAGCTTGCCAGGCACTGTGTTCATGAGTCCAATGCAGACGCAGACGTTGATGGTTTGCCGTGAGTGGGATCCTATATAAGGGCACCCTTGCACGCAATCCACGGTGTAACACACGTCGACGAATTGACGAAGCCGACATTAGTACACCTGTAACAGTAGACCAACGTGCTTTCAACTGCCTGGAGGAACCTGTATGGTCATTCACCGCCATGCGGAGCAGGTGTCGATTGTCGCGTGCTGATGTCACCTTCCGTCACCCACTGCTTCCAAAATCAATCGCATCATTGTGGAACTGTTCCGCTGAACATAAGCTCCTATTGCGCGATAGGAAATTCTCCTTCTCGGAGGCCGATAATCCTCCCCCGTTCAAACTCCATAAGTTGTTGGAAGTTCTCCTTATTTCATCGTGGAGGCATGCTTAGGTTTCACTAAACGTTCGTCAGTAAAAAATAATTATTAACTATTTTCAACGCCCCACTACAGCCCTCTATTTATACGCTTCAGCATCAGTTCAGAGGGCACTGTGTACGCTACGCATGCGCGTTGGCTCTGAAATTTTACTATTTTACGTAACATCCTATAATTGATATTTGCTGCAAAGTTCATTTAGTTCTGATGATTCCTTTATGGTGTTGCATTTTTTATAAACAGCAGTGTATATAAAAAGGATTCTCTCGAACAATTTAGTATGTATCATCTTGCAACAGTAGTCAAATCTATGTAAATACCGATTCTTGATGAGACAAATTTTTTTTAGTATATGGAGGAAAACTACTGCCACCAGATCTCACGAGTTGCTTCTGGTTGAGAGAAAAAAAAAGAAGTGTCCTTAAAGTTTAAACTTTTTATATCCAATTAGGTATAGAGAATAGAAACAAAACCCAAAATACTATTTTCATTAAGGTAGTTTCTATAAAATAAACGATTGACCAAGAGGAGAAAATGTTACGCAAGTGTACAGGAAAATTTTAAACAAATTTTAAACTCCGCAAAAAGTAAAACAAAACAAAGTTTCTTTTAAATATCTACCCTTTTTCCCTTTAAAACTTCTTTTTGATGTTCTTTTATATTCAGTCTCGGGATTATCTCGTGTTAACTTCTAACAATAGTCGGTGAGCATGTTTTTGTTCCATCTTCTTTGATATTTATGCTCCATATCTTTGATGTCTTTGTGAAATCTTTCACTCTGTTCTTCGCCGACTTATCCTACAACTTCACGGGAAAAATCGATAGGTGAGTCCAGGAAACGTATTTTGACCCAACCCAACCAAACTTCTATTTCCTTTGTTGTCATGAAAGTCTCATTCTTTTATGAGCTTGCGAGTATCTGAACCAACAAAGATCTCCTCTTTTTCAACTTAACATCGGATAAACCAGGAAAATTTTGCAAAGGTATTTGAAACAATCACCATTTTCTAGAATAGCCTTGGCAAGCTGCTTCATTACACTTAATTTTATATGCAGAGGGGCGTTAAAAACATATTGTTCGACTCAACTAAACTGTTCATAATCACATTTTTGATGCTTGGTTTAAGATTTTCTTTCGGCCATTCTGTTTTGACCCATTGTTATCAAGGCTGCTCCACTCACAAATAAAACATGGGAACTTCGTATATCCGCTTTGTTGACCAAGAAGCATGAAAATAACTTTCAAATCACCTCGAATGGCCCAACCATGGACAGAAAATTTTATTTTGTTGAGGACGAGAGTCCTTTAAATACACCAAGCTTCCAATTGGTATAGATGCATACTGGCTTCCGTGATGTGTGTGACTTAAGGTATCTGACTACGTTCGGAAACGTGACTTTGCAAAAGCGTATAAAGGATAATATTTATGATATTTAGTGTCACTTAGATTAGAAAAAGTATATAAATATGTTTTAAGAATATTATTACAATAAAAAATTATTTAAGTACAATATTTTGACAAAAAATGAACATAGAATGATCAAGTTTCAAAACAGTCTCCTTTTATGAAAGATGCTTCTATTATAATAATATTTTGTGCCTGTATATAGCTCCGACCTCTGTACAGGCTGAACTAGAATTTTTGAAACATATAGCTTAGAAGTGGATTTATGCATATTTTACTACAACAGAGGACAGAAATTTTAAGAAAAAAATACCAATAATCATTTCAATTGGTGGTAACTCTGAAAATAATGTGAATTTTTCAAAACTTTTAGTTCAGACTCTCTGGAGAAGTCTTTACTTTATCTAAGCAAAATATTATTACTATAGAAGCATTTTTTTAATAAAAGAACATTTTTTTAAAAAAAAGGTTATTCTAAGTTAGTATTTTGCCAAAATATTGTATTTAAATAATTTTTTTGGTCTTAATGTTCTTAAAACAGTTTTATACATGTATTCTAATTTAAGTGACACTAAATATGAAGAAAATTATCCATTTATGAGCTTTTTTTAAAAATCACGGTTCCGAACGTAGTCGGATACCTTAAGGCTCCTTTTCGATGAATCTATAAACTACCTACATTTATGTATATCGTAGGTGATACTAAATTTGTTTATAAATAGGTGAACATCTGGCACTAGACCAGGTTCTCGTCATCCTCAAAGTAATTTTAACAATCTTTTTCTCAACTTCTGTACTAATAAAAAGAGTTAAAAAGCTCTATTCATGAATGAGAATGGAAGATTCCATACAGAGAAAGAGACATTACAGAACACATTCGTTACTTGGGTTTGAACAGACTGTGTCACACGGCCTACAGCTTAAATTTTGCTTTTCCAGATTCCCCCCCTTTTTCCTACGTTTGTGCCATCACTATTGGGACGTTACTTCGGAATCAAGGATGAAGTGAAATGGCCTATAAAGAACTTTTTGAGATTATTGGGTACACATTTTTAGCAAGAACTTTTTTTTTAAAACTGATTTCATGGGGTGACAGATGTATCAATATCGGTGGAAACTATGGGGAAAATAATCAAAAGATTACATCTTATTATGTCATTCAATTTATCTATTCGTAATTCAGTTTCCTGGTGAAAAAATTATGAAATCTATTATCGGAATTTGACCCTTTTGCAATAATCGACGATTTCTATCTGTTCTATGAAGCAAGTACCGTAAAATCCGGCGTATAACGCGCACCTATACTTCCTAGCTGCATTTTTTTTAATTTTTAGGTATATTCGCCGTATACGTGCACCCCCTTTTTTACGTAGAAATATGAAATGTTAACATACTATGCTCTTGCGCTTTGAAACCATTTATTCAAAGTATTATCCCAGACTTTTGAAAAAATAGTATACTTCGAGAACTAAAACTGTTTTAGTTCATAAGTTATGTCATTTCTTATAAATAAATAATATTTCGATATGCGTAGAAGTTAATTTTTTTTATGCTTGTTCTTTTTTTTGTTTTGTTATTTTTAAGGCTAATGTTTTTTACCTGGCGTATAACGCGCACTCTTAAATTTCGATCTTATTTTTTACTTTAAAAGTGCGCGTTATACACCAGATTTCACTGTATTTCCCTATCGGTAAGTTGCAATATGCTATAAAAGTGAAATAATACTAATTATGCCATAAAAATTGGTCCATTAATCAAATTATTTCTTAAAAATTCTAAATCAAAATAAAAGCTTTTCAGATATACCATTGATTTTGCGATACATCAAGATACATATTATAAATGTGAAAGTATGTTTGGATGTTTGGTAGTCTATTATAGGTATATACATAATATACGTATATATACGTCAAATATACGTATGTACATAAGATAAATATAATTGTTACCTTTTCACATTAATTATACTTTATTACCTGAAATACTAATTAGTTTTATTTTATTTACCTTTTCATTGTAAATTACAATGAGCCCTGAAAGCGTTAATAAATAAATCTAAAAGTCCGATATTTACTCATTTTTTAAGAATTTTCCGATATTTACTACTTTTTTGCAGAGGAATTAAAAGTTTGATGAAAAATGGTATATTGTTTAGATGTGGTAAGGTATATATAGGTAATGGTACGGTGGTTAGATATGGTACATTATAATGCTTACCCATGTCCACCGGCGCAAAAGACTCTTGTATCATCGGCTTTCTTATTGAAACGTCTACATACACTTTCCTCTTCTAGTGTTGCACTAATGTTTGAACTTCTGAAATGTACTGAACTTCCAGAGATTTCCCATTCTTTATCATTTGAAGTTGGTTGGCCCCAACCAGCAATTGATGCATTGACGTTTAAGTCCAGATGAAGTTGAATATTCCTTTCTGTGTAAAAGGACGATTAAACACATGGGATTTCTTTTCGCTTATTATTTTTATCAGAACAGCAAATGAAGTATTGCATTAATGAAAAGAAGAATATTACCTTTAGACTGTTTGGTATTAAGTGAAAAATAAGAAGAGAAATAGTTTCATTTGTAAAAACTATGTCTCTATCTATAAATTCTTTAATTTATGATAAGGAGTATATTACAGTATTGCTAAGACTGAATTGAGATTATTAGCTGGACTATTAAATGGTTAATGTTTTGGTTAATGTTTATTAATGTTACATGTTTTGGTTTATATCAGACGTTACACTTTTAAGCAAAAACCAAGTTCTTTGTTTACATTTTTCGCCATTAAAATGGGCGTGGCCCAGATTTAACGATTATTTAAAAATAGATTTTAAGGGTTTCTAAATACCCTATAGGTTAAAGTAAGGTATTTTAGAAAGGTTAAAATCTATACAATTTGAAAATGTAAAAATCTCAAACTGTCAAAAAAATAAGATTTTAGCTTTCCAACACCCCTTAAATACGTAAGCCCATACACTTAATGTTTGAGGAGCTATGGCAGTGGAGGACGAAAGCACACGATAGATTATCAGCGATTTGTGTGCTCTTATTTTTGTATAACATTCGTCGTGTTTTTCTCAAGAGTTAAGTAAATTTTATGAGATATCAGGTAAAATAAGTAACCATAAAAGTATATCAATGAAGGAATAAGATGGAACATTGTTGGTAGGTTGGATACAGGTCGTCCGTAAATACAGGTGATTACAGAGCTCACTATAACGCCTGGTATCATCTGTAATTTGTGCAAAGAGTTTTCATGATACTGAATCTGTAACGAGAAGACTTAGATAAGGTTGAACAAGGTCTATAACTATTTTGGCACTTTTAGCGTGGTGACACATGACTTCTACAGCTTCACAGCTCTCACATTAGCTGTGTACGGCCACTAAAACCCGAGCCTCACAGTTTACAGTTTCCCGAGGGTCTCATGAGAGAACACTATGTTCCAGAAGACTCACTTATTGTGTTCCATTACCTGTGCAGCACACAGGATGGTACAGACAATACGTGCCTTGGATCAAACTTCAGCGTAGCGCCATACTTTTTGTAAAAGGGTTAAGATTCAGCCAGAACACGTATTCTAGACATACATGAATATAAAGAGAGCCTGGGACATGATACCATCCTTCCTTGATCAGAGAACAGGACCATTACGGTGGTGGAGTTGTGATGAATAGGACAGGCATATTACGTTGAGCAGCTACTGAACTTTGCATGTGTTTGACAAGGCCTCTTCGTCAGCTACGAAGTATTAACAAATCTTAGAGCCCTATGCTCAAATTTCAAGGACGCAGCTCGTCCCGCGTTCCTGTAATTAAGCGAAAACACTTGTTCATAGGATTCAGATGGTCTGTGATTACCTGGAAATTCATCACATGGATTAGCCAGCCAGATCACCTAACTTTAACCTTGTAGAGCATGTCAGAGACACTATTGGAAGAACCATTTATGTATCTTCTTCCGAGAACCATTTCGAAACTAAAGATTTCAGGATTGGGATCGACTGCCACAGAGGTACTCCTTAATTATTTGCTGTCCAGAATACGATCATTCTATGCAACCTGTCTGGCTATGAGAGGGGACCATAAGCCACATTAGGCTCCTTTTCAATTAGATGTCATAACGCGGATTTTTAATTGCACTCTGAGTTTTACAAATAACAATGCATACACGAAATGATTTTTGAAGAGTACATTTCTTTCACTGTCATAAATGTATATTCATACCAGTTTTGATTAAAATCTGTTTGTTTTTCATAAATTCAGCATAACAAACGAGTTTTCTTAATCTTGCACACTACTGTATTATAGCACAGCAAAAACAACGAAAGAACTATTGAAGATCTCAGAAACCATGGCTGTACCTTTTCATTTATTTACATTTAACTATCATTAAGAACATCATTTTGAATGTTTTCACAACAGCTGTACGATCAGAAACACAGGGAATTTATTCACTAGTTATTCAGACATTTTATTGACCAAGACTCTGGTCACTACAATGTCATGTAGGATGTCAGTTCAAATCGAAATTTGCACCCCTAAAAATAAACAGAACTTTTACATGCGCCTGATAATTCTGATTACAAAGTGAATAATCTTCAGATTAATCGTAAGTACAGTTTTCTTTTCTTTACTTAACACTTTCTTCTACCCTGAAAAGAGTCCTATGTCTTCCGAAGAGTACTAAAAAACGCGTGTGTTGTTTTCCTTGCAGCAACATTCTCCTATAGGGAAAATTAAATTTAAAAGGCAAAGTTCTCATACCAGCATAAACTTAAAAAATAAGATTATAGCAACCTTAGAAGATGTGACCAGGATTAGCATATTTAAAGCTTTATCGCCCTTAAAGTCAAATTTGGCGACAAATTATAGCGTTCATGAACCATCGATAAGTCTGTGGAATCGATCTTTATAGAAATTTTCATTAGGCTATATAAGGGGACTTTCAGACAGGTTGATTTAGTCAGTTGAGTTCAGAATCTGCTTGTACAATAACTGCGATAAGAGAGAGACTTTTATCTGTCTGAGTTCCTGTTAGTGGAAATGTTTAAAGAGCCGTTTCTAGAACACTATAAAATTTGTATAATATAATGAATGCAAATTTGCATTATTGTAAATAATCCTTATTAATATTATAAATGCGAAAGTATGTTTGGATGTTTGTTCCTCTTTCACGCAAAAACAACTGAATGGATTTTAATCAAACTTTACGATGATATAGCTTATACATCAGAATAACATATATGTTATAATTTATAATGATATTGTGTGAAGTCTCCAAAATATAACGATAATTGTCAAGTAGAGAAAATTCTGCCATCAGCAAAAAATCTCGTGACAGGATACATCTATCTTTTATGTGGGAAGCAAAAATTTTCCCATTTTATTTTGTCTACGCCAGGAACTGCGAAGGCTTGAACAGGCGGAGTGTGAGTAAAATTTTAACATAAAATAAATACAACAGAAAGTAATATTAAAGTATTATACTTCTAGATATAAATTATTTACACTATTTTTAGCGTTCATTACACATAATTTATAAAAATGTGTTTCTTTTGCTGAGCAGAGATCAGCTTAAGAAGGTGTTTTCAAAATTCGACCCACAAGACAGTTACGGGGAGTTATAAATAAAAAAATATCATTTTTATCAGCTATTAGATATACAGACATAAAATTTAACAAATATTGTTTTCCTTTTTTTTGTTCAGCTGAGATACACAAAAAGCTTTTTTTGTTTTGTTTAATGTGTAATTCACGTAAAATTAACTCATTATAAAATTCTTTATCCTTCAATCTGTAATGTTTAATTTTTCAATTCACCCGTGTAAAGAACGGGTATACCAGCTAGTCTGTTATAATACTCTTTTGTGCATATACGTCGATTTCTATTCATGTAGTCATCTGTTTTTCCTTGTCTATTAATAAATCTATTGATGATCATGATGATGTGTCCACATGACAAGACCGAATCAGACAGTACCATGGGTCCAGATGACTGTTCTGGCAATCTGTTCAATATTATCGGCATAGAGGTTTGTTGACGAAAACAGGACCCCTATTTCTTGTAAGACAGCAAGAACAACTGGATGTCAAAAATATGAGCAGGTGTTACTCTGTATCTAAACAGTTATCCCAATTCCTATAAGTTCTTCTGTCATCCCTATCAAACTTTATTTCTCTGTAATGACCTGTTCTTAGCTTGGCAATAGTTTTTGTTATAAGGCGGTCTCCACTTATATTACAGGTTTGATGCTTTACAGGAATTGGCTTCTTTCTCAATTTGAAATTTGGGACAGCATTTGCGTCTAGTAAAGTAACGTTGGCAAAGTTGTCATTTTTAAGATTTCTAGCTTCCTTTGCCAGTTTATCTGCATTTTCATTGCCTGTAATGTTAATATATGCAGGCAACCATTAGAGGAGAAGCAGACTTTATCTAACTCCTGTAATCTAAACAGGCGAGAACAAAAATAAATCTCTTGTTATTCAAATAATTGAAGTCACATTGGCTGTTTTTTCTCCACGCAAATTTAGAACAATATCTATTATGACAATTTGTGCACCATTATTGCAGATGGAAAATGTATGCATACACATCTCATTAAAATAATATACTGAGAAAAAATTTCTATCTGTAACAGAGATACTTTAAACTGCGGTACAAATATTTCTGAAGGCACGTGAAGCTTTTTCAGGGAGACTTCATCATATCTGTACTTTTGTCTTCAAGGGCTCTGAACTACAAATGAAATAATGCTTCTCCAAATAACACAAACAGAAATGAAAATAAAAAGAGTCAGCAAATTGTTTAAAAAAGAAGCAAATTTGTTTCAAATACAATATCAGCTTGTGAAAACTGAAACTAAAAATTTAGAATAGATTTTTTCCTTTGAAATATATTTGTAAGCTATGCCTAAATATTATTACCTAGTGGAGGTAAACAAGCAGGTCTGAATCTTTTTATGGGTGCCTCGATGTTCAATTTGATGAGAGCCAAATTATTTTCAAGGTTGTCTAACGGTTGGAAATCGGGGTGGATAATGATACTTTCGGCGTAAAAGTTATGTTGGTTTCTCTCTTCACTCATTAGATCTCTCTCTCCTAATGAGACAAATACCTCCTAAAATATAAAACATCGATATTTTGAATAAATGCCTTTACAAAATCTTAATTGACTAAAAAAAAATTCTGAAGACTAAAACTTGGCTACATTTCAGAGCTAACTATTAACACAGAGTTGTTTAAATAATTGAACTTCTGAAAACTTCAAAATTCTACTTCTTTTAAGTAATATATTGTATTTAAAAGAAAAATTTTATGTATGAAGACAAACATGGAAAAATTTTTGCCATTGACAAATTAAAAATGTTTCGTGAAAAGACAAATCAAACTATGAATTTGAATTATCTCTAAATCATGAGAAAATATATAAAAACTGCATAACTTTTGAAGTGGGGTGAAATGATTATTATTAAACTTAATCTTAATTTATTTAGGCGTTATATTAGTTAACAGAATTTTGGCTTCACCCGTATTACGTGATATCCAACGACTTTCCTTTATCATTTTCATTAACAACAGATGGAGAATGATCTCTTGTAAGGCAGCGTTCTTCAAACTGTGGGGAGCCTCCTCCTACGGGAGTGTGAGAGCCCTAAGAGGTGGGCATTTTGAAAAGTCGAAAATAAATGGTTTAAAATAATTGTTAATTTACCGAAAGGAAACAAAATAGAATATATTCTGACAACTTAAAATATAAAATACACATTTACACTGATATACTTATAAGCGTATCAGTTCTGTACAATGTATTTAATAATTAATTTATCAACACTAAACTAAAAACAAGTTTAATAATTACTAGTGACTCACATGGTCTTATCATATACAAAATTTAATAATTATCTTAATAATTTGTACTGTTTATTATTAAAGTCATATTGTAGCTTTAGCATCAAAGTACATTATTATTGCATTGAATACATTGTTATTGTATGGAGGGGGCGATGAGAATTATGACTGAAAATTGTGTCGCAAACTTTGAAAATTTGAGAAGCACTGTTGTAAGTTGTAACACAGCACGGTTAATTTGTTTTCCTTGTTAAAACCATAAAAACAAACATAAAAGTTTAATCTCTTATATCAGATAAATAAAAAATAATTTTAGTTAATTACATTAGTTTTATAACTGTTCCGTATTTTAACTAATTTTTTCTGTTTTTTCCATTGTAAAATGAGCTTGTTTTTCCAGCAGGTTTAATGGTTCGCTATGGTCGATCTGTATTATTCATTGCATTTCTCCACGTTCCTATTCTTGGCACTAAATTTTACAGTGTTTCAACAGAACATTAATACAGGGCATCTCTTACGGGCCAGTCTATATAATAATGCATACTTTCATAACAAACACAACTTTTTTTGTTTTCTCAATTTAGAAAATAGTCATTAAATCCACTTATATAACTTGTTGTATGTGTATCCTTAATTAATGGAAACTGTGATACGAATGTAGCCAAATTATTTCGTTCTTTAATTTTTATACGATGAAAATATGAATATATAGGCTGTCCCAAAAGCGAGTGAGGGGGATAACACCAGTTCTGCGAAAAAAAATTTCCAATCACTTGGTGAAGTGATGACTAACATAGTTTTGAAAATGCGGAAAATTGACACCCTCCATCACATTATTAGTTATTGTGACCACAAATTTCACAATGATTTTTTCATTAACGTGGTCTTACATAGCCGTGCTATTAATCACCATCACACGAAATGGACAAGAATACTTACTCAATAACAATTATTGCCAAATTAACGAATTATAATTTTTTTAAAAAAACTGTTATGGACAGAAAAGCAGAAATAAGGGTCACCTTTTGAAATAAATTGCTTACGGTAGTTAGTATGATATGTTTTCTTCAAACTCCAGTCACACTCATTCCTAAATTATCATTTAAATACATTCATAGTAAATTTAAATTCTTAATTATTAACACTCTTATTTCTCTCACTTAATTTTACAATTATGCAGCAATGGGCTAAGAGAAAAGCTGAACTCATGTACCCACCCAGTTAATCATGAAAGGAGTTTGAGCTTCCCTGCGGGAAGCAGGTGTGCTCCAGTAATCCATCAACTTCTATTACTCCAGTAAGACGCGGTATTGTAAGCCTCTTGGCGCCCGTTCTAATGAGAAAATTCTCTCAGCAACTGACTTTCTGAAGCACTATTTAGTTATTGCATGTTTAGCAAAATATTTATTTACTTCAAAATTATAGTGAGAAATTTTTATATTTAAATATATTTATCTGCACACTAAAATTTTGTCACACTGTGCAGTTGCATCCTGTGTGTACATTAGATTTAAATATGCTCTCTTCATAGTTATGGATGGAAAATTTATATGTATTAGCAATTTTTTATTAAGAAATATAAATTATTTTTTAGTACGTAATGTAAAATATATGTAATTTTATATCCAAATTTGTATCGAAAATTTTTAAAAATAATTAAAAACTTTTAAAGTATTATTTTTCCTTAATTAATTTTGTTAACATATAAAAGTTTTATGGTCATAAAATATTAGATTTTTTTTCTGAATAATCTTTTGGATTGGTCTGTTTGATTAGGAAAAATAGACCGTTACTGTTCACTGTTTTCACTGTGAAACCATAAATTTCTCGAAATTGAAAAATGCTAAATTTTTTTTCTTTGTATAATTGGGATCACCTTCATGACTAATAGTTATTTTTGAAATTATTTTGTTAATTTTTCAAAGGGAATATGTAGTGAACTTTAAAGGGTTAACACATTTCATAGTGGTCATAAATCTTAAACTAGTTTTATTGGTTGCCTAACTCCCCGAAAGCAGTAGAATTCTGGGCGTTTCATCCAAGAAGTGCAACCTAGAACCCTAATTGTCCAGTTCAGTAGAAACATCTTCGATATCCCCTTGCATAAGTGCTTCAGCATCAAAGAAAAAAATTAATTCTTCTTGAAGGGGATAAAGGCGTCAAGAAATTTGCCTTGCAGTTTTTCTTCCTTTCTTTTTTTTCATAAGATGAATAAAATAAATATATATATTAATTTACAAAGAGGTGTGAATATATAACTACTTTACTTTAATAACTAGTGTTTATGAGATTAAAATTTGTTTTATGTTGTTTATAAAGGAAATTGAAACATGAACCTCTAAATAATGAATTTTCCAGAAAACGAACTTTTTTCCGGGATTTAGCGACTTTGTTATATAGAGGTCTGACGGTCTGTATATATATATATATATATATATATATATATATATATATATATATATATATATATATAAAATATATATATATATGTCTGTATATATATATATATATATATATATATGTCTGTATATATATATATATGTCTGTGTATATATATATATATATATATATATATCTATATATATATATATATGTCATGATTTTGGAGACAGAATCAGATTAAAAGTTAGAAAAAGGGACGGATCAGATTAAAAGTTAGAAAAGGGACGGTCTTTATTCAATCGTTTGTACATCTGTTCTGACCGCTAAGAACAGGGAGTAAAAAACACGCCATGGTGGGGGTTTCACGTGAATAACACGTGAAAAACATCTGGTAAGTGTCGCTGCTTTGAAGATGGTGCTTGCAAGTTAATGCTGACATATGTTGACTATTAAATCTAACGATCTAGAATTAGACATGTTTATTGGCTAGGCCATATGTTCGGAAGACATAAATGGGCGATTAGTTTGATACTTGAATATGAGAACGGAGACAGGTAGAGTCAAGTGCTAGATAGGGAATTTAATTTTTAATCTAATTTAATTATCCTTACATTTGCCCCCAATTTTAAAAGGGAGTCATGGCGTGGGGTTTTTTCTCTCTTTACAAACTTAAGCAATTTTCAACAAACACAAAACAATACATAGTTATTTAGAAAGACATATTAAACACAGTAGAAATCTTTAAGCACTAGTAACTCTAAAATCAAAAAGCAATACAATAAACAAAACTATAACAACAAACACAGTAATGACAATTAATTGATAAACATGAATTTCCATACATATAATTGAAGATTAGCTTGTTCAAATCTATTCGACATCTAGAATAAGAGCTCACGTTTCCTACTATTCCTTCATAATAATAGATTCGTATTATGGCTGGTAGATATTTTACAAAAAATTATGTTGGAAAATAATATATCAAACAATAAGATAGTAAATATAAAAATACATGAAATCATACAAATGTTAAAATAATAATTCTGTATAAAAATCTACTCTGGTGCCATCGTAGTAATATCTTATATTGTTACACACATTTTGTATATATAAAATACCTTTTTAAAAAGATAAAAAAAATATAGACACTAATAAAATGAAATTATTAATAATATGAAAACGGTGTACAACGCACAACTTATATGCACTATTCAACACGATAAATAATATTTTATTTCACATGCGTTATAAAATATAAAAATTATAAGAATATAAGAGCACTTTTTTATTATTTTTGAGTCGGAAAAGTGGACTCACTTCAATATACTAACTTTCAGTATGTATGAAAATTTTCTCAATATTCACTGTAACTTAACAATATCGCATACACAATATTTTGAATCTTTCCGTAACCTTCTAAAAATTCGTTTCATAGACAAAAATTCTTGATTTTCTCTTACATCACACATTCACTAATATAAACTGTATCACCTTACTTAATTTTGAACACATCTCTCTGAGAAATCTGCGTCATCAACTCACATATGTTCAGGGATGCTGATAAGAAACAATGAGAGGTGTACATATCAAACTAAACAAGTTTGTCCTCTTAATGTTTCGAGACATATACAAAATTTTAATGATTGTATTCTCCCTTATCCACTGTATAATATACAAAAATAAGCTTCAAGTTATTAAATTAATTTTAATTTTAGATAAGGAAAAATTCGAGAAATACTGAATCCTGATATATGGCCTGTATATCAAAGCACACAATTTCAAAATGAAAAAAAAATTAATTGACATGCAATAAGATTACTGCTGAATAAAATAATTAACAAAACAATTGAATTCAATGGAGAAAAAAGAATACAACTTGACTTTACTTTTGTTTCTTATAACAATCAATATCTCTAGAATTAGTTCTCTCATTAGTCATTTTTCTAAAAACTTAATTTATATCTTTCACTTTAAAACACCAATTTCTATCTTAGCTCTTAACTCAGTGCTTCTCAAACTGTGGGGCGCGCCCCTGGGGGGGATAACCCGCTGGGGGCGCGAGCATCTTGAAAATATAAAAGGCTTAAAAATTATTTTTTGGGATGAAGTAAAACAAAATGCTTTCTGATAAAAAAAAAAATACACATTTTGCACTGATATATATAAAAATTATATATATCATCTGGTTTTCCACTTTCAAAAGATTCCACTTCAAACGCTCATTAGCTATCTTTGATCCCAAAACAAAATAAAAAAGATATTTTGTTTGCTTTGCTGTAATCCTGCGATGAGAGATTTTTTTATTACGTTTCTTGTAACCTCTAGAATAGTACTTTTGATTATCATCTCTTTGACCTTCAAACTTACTGGTATGCTTAACTCCGTCTACTTTTCTTTTGGGAAAGTTGTAAATAATATTTTTCTGTTGCTTTTCCCCCATGTAAATGAGTTTTATGATGTATGGATAAGCATATTGAGCACTTTGAAGGATTAATTGGCTAAGATGTATTTTATGAGTAATCTGAAATTGCATTATAAAAAACGTTTTACTCAATTATTTTTTTATAACTGACATCGATGTTTTTGTATCGAATAAATTTTTTTCATGGGAGCGGTCGCATGAGGCGCTGAATCACTCCAAATTCTGGTAAAACTGTTTATTCGTTAACAGTTTCTTGACAGTATCCTCCGATATGACAGTCTTAATGGAAACTAAAATGAATTTGTCACATTTATGCCTCTTTTTTGAGAGTGGCAAACGGTTTTTTACAATCAAGGTACTTGTTTTGATCGAGTTCCCTTCACGACCACTTTTGTTCAGAAATATTTTCTATGAATATGCTATACTTTCCCCTACGATTAACTTTGTGGTTTTAATTGCTGTGTTGTACAACTTATTATGGTTTATAAATGTAAATGAGCAGAATATAAAAAAATGGGCATCTGTGATCTCTCTATTGAAGGAAGATGAAACTGATCAAGCAATTGAAGAACCTGATGAAATAATGCATATTAATCGTGATAGCGAAAGTAAATATGACAAAAGTGATAGACATGAAACGTTTGAGTTGAATTGTAATTTTCAAATGCTGCCTAAAGAACTCTATCTAGAAAATTAAGATATCAAGAAAACTAAGAAGCCATAAATGTAACACTTCGCCTTGTCAAAAAGACACAAGCAAGAAAAGGTTACACATGCTATTTGTAGATCATCGAAGAATAGAAAAATTACAATAACGTGAGCAAAATATGACAGTTTTGATTGCAAATAACGTTCTTGTATTGTTAGTGAAAAGTGTCTGTGATTTATGTTCTTTATTAAGGTCACGCACATTTGGAACGGTTTCTTTAGTTTTATTGGATTTTTTCTCAAATCATCAAAGAAAAATTAAAAAGTCCTTTAAAGTAGGTAAGTATATTTTCTCTTAGTTAAATTATTCACTGCAATTTTGTGATTTTTATAGAGCACAGAAAAAAATAATTATAAAAAAAAAGGATTGGGGTGACTTGGTGAAGTGATCGCGCGACCATTAACGTTAGTGTGGAGTGGGCTAAAACATTTTGAAGGTTTCTCGCTTTAAATATTAAAAATAACACAATTATTTTTCATTGGAATTTTTCATTCGTTTTCCTTATTTAATATTAATTCTAAATGCTAATTCTGTGAGGCTTAAAATTACAGTTCGTTTTAAACTATTTATAATCGGAGCATTCATTTAAAAAATCATTTTATATTTTTGTATGCATTGTTGTGCACTTGGTTTTACACTTCTTACAATTAAGCTATTATATCAAGAATAATGTATTATTTTTTAAAAAAATAATCGCAGAACGGATACTTCAGCCAGTGTACTTATAAATGTATCAGTACTGCACAATGTATTTTATAACTAATTTATTAATACTAATTTAAGAGCAAGTTTAATTATTATTAGTGACTTCCATGGGCTTGTCTTGCAGAGCAAAGGTTTTCAAATGAAGGCTTAATATTAGAAATTGACACTCTGAGTTCTTTTTCTATATTTAGTTGAGATCTATATTTTGTCTTCAAAGCAGCCACCGCAGAAAATTCGGTTTCACAAAGGTACGATGTTGAAAACGGTAAAAGTATACGAAATGCTTTTGTTTTCAGTTCAGAAAATTCATCATCTACTTCTGCCCAAAATTGAAAGAGAGTTTTATTACAAAATTTTCCTTTAATTTCGCCACTAGATGTGAAATCTATGAAACTTTCTTCTTCGGTAATGGAGAGCCCTTCTGGGGTATTTTGAAATGGATCTCTCACTCATTCGTAACTTGCTATCAAGTTGTCCTCAGCAAAAAAATATTTTTTAAAATTTTTGCTAACATAGCTAAATGATATTCAATAGTTTTATAAACAACTTCCACATGTTGTTCATCAGTTTTGTAAGTTTTTACACATTTATCCGCATTTTCAAACATTTCTAGGTTTTTTTGCTTTAAATTTCGGCTCCATAATTCTAATTTTCTACAAAAAGCATTAATTTTATCACTCGTGTCAAACATATGTACATTTGATCCTTGAAGTTGAAGATTCAATATATTTAATTTCTCAAATATATCGACTAAGTAGCTCAACTTCATCATAAATAAAACCATCTCGAAATTTCTCAGCTTCCGGTAGGTTTTCCTCTTCTAGAAAAATGGTAATTTCATTTCTTAATTCATAAACACGTTGTAAAAATTTCCCGCGTGATAACCATCTTGCTTCACAATAAAATAGCAACGATGAATGCACTGCGCCCATGTCTTTGCAAAGTTCAGAAAAGATTCTTGATTTTAGGGTCTCATTTTTATGTAATTTACTACAGTCACAACTATCATTAGCACAATATTCAGGCCAGGACTAATTTCTTTGGAAACCAGAGCTTCTCTGTGGATCATACAATGTGTCCAGATGCACAGTGGAGATTTTTGTTTCACAAGTGCTTGTATACTTTTAAATCTTCCTGACACTGTACGAGCACCATCGGTGCATATTCCGACACAATTTTTCCACTCTATATTTGCCTCGTTTATAAAATTATTTAAAATATCAAATAATACTATTGCTGTTGCTTTAAGTTTTATTGGTTTACAAAAAAGTAGTTCTTCTACAGCTGACATACCATCCCAAAATCGAACATACGCCATGAAATGAGCATCTTTATTGCTATCCGTTGCCTCGTCAAGCTGAATTGAAAACAATTTATCACGCAACTTACCGAAAAGCTGTTGCTCTACATCTTCAGCCAAGCGATATCATCAATTCGACGGGAAATAGTATCATTTGATAGGGGTATGGACTGCAACTCTTTGGCAAAATTGTCTCCAAACATAGTTTCTACAATCTCAATTGCTGCAGGCAAAATAGCTCTTCGGCAATAGTGTGAGGCTTTTACATCTGGCTATTTTATATGATACTTTGTAAGAAGTAAGTAAAGCTTTTTCATTCACTGACAAAGTTTTTTTAAAAATGTTTTTGTTTTCCATATGATTTTAATTTTGATTCAAAGAACTCTCGAGGTTTGTTAATGTACTCACCATGAAGCGTTTCGAAATGTCTTTTAAGTTTATTAGGTTTCATACTGTCTGCTGCCAATATTTTTGAGCAAATAACACACAGGGGCTTTTCCTCTCCATTTACTTCAGTAATGGTAAATCCAAAATTCAAGTATTCTTGAGAATATTTCCTTGATTTAATTTTCGGAACTATGCTCGTCTGTGCACTTGTTGATGCTTTATTATCGTCGAATGTTCGCTTACGACTTAAAAATTTATCCATGATTTTTTTTGTTCCAATTTTCTGCAGTAATACTTAATAGTGTGAATTACAATTAACGTGCAAATTATAAAATGTACATTCAAGATAGATTTGGTAGCTATAGAAGCATCGAATGGACCAAGACTGATTGGAATTGTACGAGGTACAGCATTATTACATGTTTTGCGCAGACGTCCGATAGTTTGGCCAGACTCACGCAGACGCTCGCGAGAATGCCAGATATGATGGATATGAGAGAGCGCAACATAAAGTACACTATTTTTCAATTTCTACTATAAGTTCACTCTCTCATATATATCTTGTTCAAATTTTCAATTGTAGATAAAATACTTTCTATTCATTCATTCAAGTTCAAATACATTTTGTAAAACTTGTAGTGGGTGACACTTCATGTTAATACAGTTCTTTCAAATTTTAATTCATTAATTAAATTAAAAAATGAATAAATAGTAACAAACAAAAATTATAGTCCAAAAGCATTTATAGAAAGGAAAACTTTTCGTGCTGTCCCCTGTAACGCAATGGATAGCGCGCTGGGCTTCTAATCTGAAGGACGGTAGTTCGAATTCCATCCGAGATGGCCTAATTTCTAAGAATGTGTGTGATTTCTTCTTTACTTTACTATTTTCTTACACTAATTAAATTTAATTAATGAATAAATAGTAACGATAAAAGAATATTCCAATACCCCATATATAGAAAAGAAAAGGAAAAATTGCAAGGAAAATCGCTTCTCTTTTGTCGCTTAACATTGTGATTCTGTCATATGTATTACATATTTGTATTAATTGAGACTATTTAATAGAAAGTAACTAAAATAAGTTTTTCTTTGTTGGCCTAAGTAGGAATTGACTTAAAATTTATTTTTTATATTACTTGTTCTAATGACATTTGTACTTTTAGAAATGCACGATGGACGAAATAAATTTTTAATTAAATGTCATTTTGCAATCTGTCCCAATTTAAAAAATAAGAAAGGAAAAATAACATAACATTATAATTATTACTTAAAAGTAATTTGCTTAAAATATATATTATATAAAAGTAACGCATACAAAATTTAATACTCAAAGTGCATTATTATTGCATTCAATACATTATTATTGGGGGAGGGCGATGAAAATTATGATTGAAAATTGGGTCGCCAGTAGTGAAAGTTTGAGAAGCACTGTCTTACTTAATTAATTTATTTATTTTGCACAAAAAAAAGTATACAAACTGTAATACTTATGCTATTAATTTGTATGGTTTATAATTAAGATCGCGTATAGTAGCTTTAGCGTCAAAGTGCATTATTATTACATTCAGTAGATTATTAATGTATAAGGGGGGCGCGATAAAAATTGTGATTGAAAAGGGGGCGCCAGTATTGAAAGTTTGAGAAGCACTGTCTTAACTCATTCGACATCTTAAGATAAAATTATGAGAAGTATATTAAAATTTCTCAAAATTTTGTATGACTAAACCTATATACTTTGTTTTCTCAATCAAAATATAAAGAAAATATCTCATTTATAACACAACTATATTATAAAAATTAAATACCATATCATATCATATATTATTCTTTTTCGCAGAAAAGTCTTGTTAAGCAGAACTCAGTTATTTCTGTATTACGTAAGATGTTTCTTTTAGTTATTATCTTCTCCTCTCATTATTAGGGGTATTTTGTTGAATGTAATTTAACTGAAAATTTTCAGATGGATGAAAATGTCTTAAACGAACTGAATGAACCAATTCAGTGTCAGTTTTATTAAGGGCATTGGGTCTATCAATTTCAAATAATACATCAGAACATTTTCTTAAAACGGTATAAGGGCCTGAATAAGGGGGACTTAATTTCCTTGTATTGGGGTATTGAAATTCCTCATACATTACTAAGTCACCAACCTTGAAATCAGCTTCCTGAAATTTTTTATCATATCTAATCTTATTTATTTTATAATATTGTTCTGTTCTTTCTTTGGCTAATTTTCTTGCTTCTTCTAAGGAAGGATATATCTCATTATATTTTAGCGAAATTTCGAAAGGTAAATTACCATACATTAAGTAGGTTGGTGGGAAACTTGTTATTGTATGTGGAGTTTGATTATACTGATGGGTCACTTTTTCTAGAATTTTTGTCCATGGGACTTTATTTGAACTATTACTAATTTCACATTTTAAGCGGGTAATGATGATTTGATTTACACGTTCAACCGTTCCATTGGTTTGTGGTCTGTGAAAAGTAGTTAATAATTGAGTGACATTATTATGTTTTAAAAAATGCTTAAATTTTGAAGAGGTGAAAGCAGTATTTCTATCACTTAAAATTGTGATGTGTGTTAAAATTATCACTATGTGATTCTGAAAGATTTGTCTTAAACAATTTATATAAGTATTTGTTGTTGCATTTTTTGATGGGAAAGTCCAAATGTACCTAGTTGCATGCTCAATAATAATGTGTAAATATTTTTAACAGAGTTGTAATAATTTAAACCACCTACACTATCTATCGATAAAAGTTCAAAGGGTTTTTCACAAAGGGGAAGTGATTGCATCAGTCCGTATTTTCTCTGATGTGACTTCTTATTTATTTGACAAGTTTCACAGTGTTTTACATAATTTCGTATATCAGTAATAATGTTTATCCAATAATATTGTGGTGATATTAATTTTAACATGGTAGCTACACCAGGGTGGCCAAATTTTTTATGAGTTGTTTCTATTAATTTCACTCTTAGAGCTTTGGGTACAATTATTTTAGTTAAACCTTGTCTTTTAACTACAAAAACACCATCTCTCTTAAAACATTTAGGAGCTGATGTATTTTCTATATTTTGAAAATGAATTATTTCATTGATATCTAATAAAGGTTCTGGGGGTGTATTAATTATATGATAAGCAATAGGATTTCTTGTTAACATATCAGCTTCAACATTAGTGCTACCTTTCTTATATTTTATATCAAAATCATACATAGAAACTTTTAAAGGCCATCTAAAAAGTCTACCCGTGGGATTTTTGAAATTTTTAAGCCAAACTAATGCATTATGATCGGTATGAACTGTGAAATGAGACCCATGAAGATAGCAATGGAATTTATCTAAACTATCAATTATAGCTAAGCATTCTAATTCAGTTATTGTATAATTAATTTCATAATTTCTCAGTCGTCTCGAGTGGAATGCAATCGGATGTTGATTTCCATTGGGTTTTTGTTGTTTGAGGATACATGAGATTGCAGTTTTCGATGCATCTACATAATGATGACAGGTATAATTTGGATTGAATATAGCTAAAATGGGCTTTGAAATTAATCTGTCTTTAAGTTTTTGAAAAGATTGTTGACATTCTGGGGTCCAATTCCAATTTTGATTCTTTTTAAGAAGATTATTTAAGGGCATTCTTAATTTTGCATATTGAGGAATGAATTTATAATAGACATTAATACTACCAAGAAATCTTTGTAAATCCTTTACATTTCTAGGGGGTAAAAGTTTTTTAATTATTTCGACATTTGTATTATTTGGAGTGTATGACCCTTGTTTTATTTCATATCCTAAGAAATCAATTGCATCTTTGCCAAATTTACACTTTGTGAAAATTTTAATTTTATATTTTATATTCCACAAATTTTAAAAATTTCCTCTAAATGTTTTGCATGTTCTTCAATTGATTCCGAAAATGCTATTATATCGTCAAAATAATTTAATGCAAATTTTATTTGGTATTAATTTAAAATCTGTCTAATAGCTCTTTGAAATATAGCTGGAGAATTTTTATATCCAAAAGGCAAACGATTAAATTGAAAAAGACCGTAATTTGATGTAAATGCAAGTTTTTCAGATTCATTATCATCTAATTTAATGTGCCAATAACCCCTACATAGGTCGATGGTTGAGAAAAATTTTGCATGTGTTAATTTGTCTAAAACTGCATCTATTCGGGGAATTGGCTCTGCATCTAATTTTGTGATAGCATTTAGCTTTCTGTAATCGATACATAATCGTGTACGAGCATTATCCTCTTTTTTAAAAGCCAGTGTTATAGGGGCAGCGTAAGAACTATAAGATGGTTTTATTATTCCTGCTTTCAATAATGCATCTAATTGCTTTTTTATTTCCGTATCATCTTTAAAAGATGTCCTATATGGTCGATTTACAATGGGTAATTCTGAGGTAAGTATTATTTTAGGAGAATTACATTTTAACTCGCCCACATCAAACTTATTTTTAGCAAAGACATGTTTATATTTATCAATAATCATATTAATAATATCATAATCACTATTAGGAATTATTTCTATATTAGACACATTATCAGTTTTCTTAGTGATAATTTTATTATTACTAAATTTAAGAGTTTCTCATTTTCTTTAATATTTTTCTTAGATTCATAATTTTTAAAAAAAATTTTTTCTCTTTGAAAAATTTTATAATCACTAAAATCAATATTTAATTCAAAAATACTCATAGTTTTATTAGAAATTATTAAATATTTCAGTTCTACATTTACTATGAGGAATTTAATATTTTCAATAATTTCTCCTATTTTCAATATTGTGAAGTAATTGCCTCACTCACCTCAATTTTTCCATTGATGGTGGCAATTTTTGTTTTGATATACTCTACATTGTGGTATCCCTTGATTTGTGATATTATATTTTTTGGAATAATATTGATACTCTTGATCCTGTATCCAAGAGGACATCAATTTGTTTGAAGTTGATTCTTCCCTGGATGATCATAAGTTCTCGTGTTTGATGAGGTTGGAATACCGTATTATTGTTTTGTGTTCTTTGACGGGGTTTGAAAGTTGGAGCATTGGGTCGCAAAACTATCGGTCGTTGTGGAAATCGTTGGTTTCTCGGATATAGGGTCGGCCGCTGAAGTGAAAAGGAAGGGTGATGATAAGGTGATGGAAACTGAGGAGAGTATACCTTATATCTTGTATTGGTTATGGTATCCGGATGTTGAGATTGGTCATTTCTCCAATTCCATCCTCCATATTGTTGTCTATGGGCAAATTGTTTCGTATGATAAGGTATTCTTGTCCTTGGATACTTTGGGTATATAACTTCATTCTTACTTGATTTTGATTTTTCTTGGATATCTAAGAGTTTCATTTTTTCCTTCAGTTCCTCTATGTTGCTGCAGCTTTTTAACTGTATTTCTATGGCTCTATTTTCTTTTAATCCTCTTATGATGTAATATTTTTCGGCTTCTTCTTCCATGTTTATCCGGGATGCGATTTCTTTTACTCTGTAGAAATATTCTATGTGGGTCTCTTTTGAGGTTTTTTCTGTTTTAGACAATTGAAGATGAATCTCCGCTGGATTGACTTGTGTTCCGAATTCACGTATTAAATTATTTTTCAGTTCGTAAAAACTTTTAGTGACAGATTGTGATTGGATGTAAGTCTTCACAGCTCCTTCTACTAACTTGATTATAAATAGGATTTTCTGTTTCTCTGGTATATTGAAGGAATCGCACGTACTTTCAAAATTTCTAATGAATGTTTGGATGGGTATTTCCAGGTTATATTTTTGGAAAAAAAGTCTGTAGATCTTCAAATCGAATATCATTTTTAATAATGGTTATAGGTTGTTTAACTTTTTCTTCATCAGCATCTAAATTCTCTTCTTGCTTAATTTTATTTTCATTCTTTGTTTCCATTTTTTGAAGTATGATTTTCTGAAATCTTGTTAGGAGAAGAGGATGATTCTATTTCTTTGGTGGTAAGAGCGATGTTCTTCCGGGGATTCTAGCGCGTTTCTTTTTCCTTATCATTTTTTATTCCGGCATTCCGACGTCTTCAGCCAAGAGGTTGAGTGCCGTCGAAGTTCCATAAAATTCTCCATATCAGTTATTACGTTCATTGGCGTTAGTTTTTATATTAAATTATTTTATAAAAAAGATTAGTTTTTTACGTTAAGATTTGAAATCCATTCGCAGATAAAAAAAAAACCTGCCGGCTTTAATTCTGTCATGATTTTGGAGACAGAATCAGATTAAAAGTTAGAAAAAGGGACGGTCTTTATTCAACCAATTCTACATCTGTTCTGATATCGAGCAGGTAGGAAAAAGCACGCCATGGTGGTGGTTTCAAGTGGATAACACTTGAAAAACATATGGTAAGTATCGCTGCTTTGAAGAGGGGCTTGCAAGTTAATACTGACATATGTTGAGTATTAAATCTAACGATCTGGAATTAGACATGTTTATTGGCTAGGCCATATGTTCGGAAGAAATAGATGGGTGATTAGTTTGATACTTGAATATGGGGACGGAGAAAGATGAGTTAAGTGCTAGATAGGGAATTTAATTTTTAATCTAATTTAATTATCCTTACATATATATATATACACTGGTGTGCAAAAATTAAGGACGAAGTCGAAAAATTAGCATATGTGCTGAATGAAGAGGCAGAGCGGACAGAAAGACCAATCAGGAGATTAAGTAAGGTGATGTACTGTAGCACATGTGCAGATATGCAGGTAGACGTAATGGGGGAATGTCTGAGTAGTATAAAGCATGTTGTCGGTGTAAGATCAGTATTTCTGGCAAAGAGATTGCACGCCGTATAGCAGTTAAAATCACACCGAGTTGCTGCCTCAGCGAGAAATGGCGAATAATCAATGTGTTAGACGACATCTGGATGCTTTTACCCGAGGTCGAATCATTGGAAGTTTGGAGGAAGGCCGCAGTGTGACTAGTGTGGCTGCAGAGTTCGGAATTGCTCATAGCATCGTTTCACGACTTTGGAGACAATTTCAAACTACAGGAACAGCTATCCGGGGGTTCAGTAGTGGTCGTCCACGAGGAACCACACCCGCAGATGACCGGTACATTGTCTTACAGGCCAGAAGAAACAGGCGGCAGACAGCGGGAGAAATCGCTAGACACACGACACAGGCGACTGGACGACCGATATCGCGTTTTACCGTGGCCGGAAGACTGCACGGTGGTGGTCTGTTTGCACGACGCCCTGTACGGTGTGTACCTTTAACGCCTGCCCATCGGAGAAGGCGTTCTCTGTGGTGCCGGGAATACCGAAATTGGAGAGGCAATGAATGGGGACGAGTACTCTTTACAGATGAGAGCAGATTCAGTTTGAGTAGCGATTCTCATCGCATACTAATCTGGAGAGAGCGGGGAAGCCCCAATCATCCCTCGAACATCATTGAAAGGAACAGGTATGGAGGTCGCGGTGTTCTCGTTTGGGGAAGCATAATGCTTGGTAGTCGTACAGACCTTCACATCTTCGACGCAGGTTCAGTCAACGGGACCCGTTATTGTAACAAGATTCTTCTTCCATATGTGCGTCTTTTTAGAGGCGCTATGGGTCTGCAGTTCCTTTTCATGGACGACAATACACCATGTCATCGCACAGTAGCTGCCGAACAGCTCTTAGAGAGTGAGGATATTGAACGTATGGATTGTCCGGCACGATCTCTGGATCTCAATCCCATCGAGAATGTATGGGATTTTCTAGGCAGACGCTTGGCAGCTCGTACCTTACCACCAGTAACGATTCGGGAGCTTCGATTGGCGCAGCAAGACGAATGGGCAGCAATGCCTCAACAACTCATTGACACCCTCATTCTCAGCATGGGCAGACACTGTGAAACTTGCCTAGCAGTCAGGGGAGATCATATCCCCTACTAAAGACCGGATGTTTCTTGCTGGACACCCATCACAGGGATGTTTCGGCCTTCAGTCGCATTGCGCTCCATGCTACTTTTTCAATCAAGCTTCTTTTTATTCCTCTGATTTCTCTTTTAGTAAGTGTTGCTTACATTACACATGTCCTTACGTATTGGGGATCTTACGGTATTAAATGTGTTGATTTGGAAAGCTTTTGTACAAAGTTATATTGAAAAAACCGTCTCGTCCTTAATTTTTGCACAACAGTGTATATATATATATATATATATATATATATATACAGACATATATATATATACAGAAATATATATATATATATATATATACAGACATATATATATATACAGATATATATATATATATATATATATATACAGACATATATATATATATACAGAAATATATATATATATATATATATATACAGACATATATATATATACAGATATATATATATATATATATACAGACATATATATATATATACAGACATATATATATATACAGACATATATATATATATACAGACATATATATATATACAGACATATATATATATACTGACATATATATATATATATACAGACATATATATATATATACAGACATATATATATATATACAGACATATATATATATACAGACATATATATATATACTGACATATATATATATATATATATACAGACATATATATATATATACAGACATATATATATATATACAGACATATATATATATACAGACATATATATATATATACAGACATATATATATATACAGACATATATATACAGACATATATATATATACAGACATATATATACAGACATATATATATATTTACAGATATATATATATGTAAGGATAATTAAATTAGATTAAAAATTAAATTCCCTATCTATCACTTGACTCTATCTGTCTCCGTTCTCATATTCAAGTATCAAACTAATCACCCATTTATGTCTTCCGAACATATGGCCTAGCCAATAAACATGTCTAATTCTAGATCGTTAGATTTAATAGTCAACATATGTCAGCATTAACTTTTAAGCACCATCTTCAAAGCAGCGACACTTACCAGATGTTTTTCACGTGTTATTCTCGTGAAACCCCCACCATGGCGTGTTTTTTACTCCCTGCTCTTAGCGGTCAGAACAGATGTACAAACGATTGAATAAAGACCGTCCCTTTTCTAACTTTTAATCTGATCCGTCCCTTTTTCTAACTTTTAATCTGATTCTGTCTCCAAAATCATGACAGAATTAAAGCCGGCAGGATCTTTGTCTGCGATCTTAATGTAAAAAACTAATCTTTTTTATCAAATAATTTAATATAAAAACTAAAGCCAACGAACGTAATAACTGATATGGAGAATTTTATGGAACTTCGACGGTACTCTACATTTGTTAGTTGGGGACGTTGGGTTACCAGAATTAATCTATGGTACGGAAAAAGAAACGCGCTAAGAATCCCCGAAAGAACATCGCTCTTACCACCAAAGAAATAGAATCATCCTCTTCTCCTAACAAGATTTCAGAAAATCATACTTCAAAAATGGAAGCAAAGAACGAAAATAAAATTAAGCAAGAAGAGAATTTAGATGCTGATGAAGAAAAGTTAAAGCAACCTATAATCATTATTAAAAATGATATTCGATTTGAAGATCTACAGACTTTTTTTCCAAAAATATAACCTGGAAATACCCATCCAAACGTTTATTAGAAATTTTGAAAGTACGTGCGATTCCTTCGATATACCAGAGAAACAGAAAATCCTATTTATAATCAAGTTAGTAGAAGGAGCTGTGAAGACTTACATCCAATCACAATCTATCACTAAAAGTTTTTACGAACTGAAAAATAATTTAATACGTGAATTCGGAACACAAGTCAATCCAGCGGAGATTCATCTTCAATTGTCTAAAACAGAAAAAACCTCAAAAGAGACCCACATAGAATATTTCTACAGAGTAAAAGAAATTGCATCCGGATAAACATGGAAGAAGAAGCCGAAAAATATTACATCATAAGAGGATTAAAAGAAAATAGAGCCAAAGAAATACAGTTAAAAAGCTGCAGCAACATAGAGGAACTGAAGGAAAAAATGAAACTCTTAGATATCCAAGAAAAATCAAAATCAAGTAAGAATGAAGTTATATACCCAAAGTATCCAAGGACAAGAATACCTTATCATACGAAACAATTTGCCCATAGACAACAATATGGAGGATGGAATTGGAGAAATGACCAATCTCAACATCCGGATACCATAACCAATACAAGATATAAGGTATACTCTCCTCAGTTTCCATCACCTTATCAACACCCTTCCTTTTCACTTCAGCGGCCGACCCTATATCCGAGAAACCAACGATTTCCACAACGACCGATAGTTTTGCGACCCAATGCTCCAACTTTCAAACCCCGTCAAAGAACACAAAACAATAATACGGTATTCCAACCTCATCAAACACGAGAAGTTATGATGATCCAGGGAAGAATCAACTTCAAACAAGTTGATGTCCTCTTGGATACAGGATCAAGAGTATCAATATTATTCCAAAAAATATAATATCACAAATCAAGGGATACCACAATGTAGAGTATATCAAAACAAAAATTGCCACCATCAATGGAAAAATTGAGGTGAGTGAGGCAATTACTTCACAAAATTGAAAATAGGAGAAATTATTGAAAATATTAAATTCCTCATAGTAAATGTAGAACTGAAATATTTAATAATTTCTAATAAAACTATGAGTATTTTTGAATTAAATATTGATTTTAGTGATTATAAAATTTTTCAAAGAGAAAATTTTTTTTTTTAAAAATTATGAATCTAAGAAAAATATTAAAGAAAATGAGAAACTCTTAAATTTAGTAATAATAAAATTATCACTAAGAAAACTGATAATGTGTTTAATATAGAAATAATTCCTAATAGTGATTATGATATTATTAATATGATTATTGATAAATATAAACAGGTCTTTGCTAAAAATAAGTTTGATGTGGGCGAGTTAAAAATGTAATTCTCCTAAAATAATACTTACCTCAGAATTACCCATTGTAAATCGACCATATAGGACATCTTTTAAAGATGATACGGAAATAAAAAGCAATTAGATGCATTATTGAAAGCAGGAATAATAAAACCATCTTATAGTTCTTACGCTGCCCCTATAACACTGGCTTTTAAAAAAGAGGATAATGCTCGTACACGATTATGTATCGATTACAGAAAGCTAAATGCTATCACAAAATTAAATGCAGAGCCAATTCCCGAATAGATGCAGTTTTAGACAAATTAACACATGCAAAATTTTTCTCAACCATCGACCTATGTAGGGGTTATTGGCACATTAAATTAGATGATAATGAATCTGAAAACTTGCATTTACATCAAATTACGGTCTTTTTCAATTTAATCGTTTGCCTTTTGATATAAAAATTCTCCAGCTATATTTCAAAGAGCTATTAGACAGATTTTAAATTAATACCAAATAAAATTTGCATTAAATTATTTTGACGATATAATAGCATTTTCGGAATCAATTGAAGAACATGCAAAACATTTAGAGGAAATTTTTAAAATTTGTGGAATATAAAATATAAAATTAAAATTCTCACAAAGTGTAAATTTGGCAAAGATGCAATTGATTTCTTAGGATATGAAATAAAACAAGGGTCATACACTCCAAATAATACAAATGTCAAAATAATTAAAAAAACTTTTACCCCCTAGAAATGTAAAGGATTTACAAAGATTTCTTGGTAGTATTAATGTCTATTATAAATTCATTCCTCAATATGCAAAATTAAGAATGCCCTTAAATAATCTTCTTAAAAAGAATCAAAATTGGAATTGGACCCCAGAATGTCAACAATCTTTTCAAAAACTTAAAGACAGATTAATTTCAAAGCCCATTTTAGCTATATTCAATCCAAATTATACCTGTCATCATTATGTAGATGCATCGAAAACTGCAATCTCATGTATCCTCAAACAACAAAAACCCAATGGAAATCAACATCCGATTGCATTCCACTCGAGACGACTGAGAAATTATGAAATTAATTATACAATAACTGAATTAGAATGCTTAGCTATAATTGATAGTTTAGATAAATTCCATTGCTATCTTCATGGGTCTCATTTCACAGTTCATACCGATCATAATGCATTAGTTTGGCTTAAAAATTTCAAAATCCCACGGGTAGACTTTTAGATGGCCTTTAAAAGTTTCTATGTATGATTTTGATATAAAATATAAGAAAGGTAGCACTAATGTTGAAGCTGATATGTTAACAAGAAATCCTATTGCTTATCATATAATTAATACACCCCCAGAACCTTTATTAGATATCAATGAAATAATTCATTTTCAAAATATAGAAAATACATCAGCTCCTAAATGTTTTAAGAGAGATGGTGTTTTTGTAGTTAAAAGACAAGGTTTAACTAAAATAATTGTACCCAAAGCTCTAAGAGTGAAATTAATGGAAACAACTCATAAAAAATTTGGCCACCCTGGTGTAGCTACCATGTTAAAATTAATATCACCACAATATTATTGGATAAACATTATTACTGATATACGAAATTATGTAAAACACTGTGAAACTTGTCAAATAAATAAGAAGTCACATCAGAGAAAATACGGACTGATGCAATCACTTCCCCTTTGTGAAAAACCCTTTGAACTTTTATCGATAGATAGTGTAGGTGGTTTAAATTATTACAACTCTGTTAAAAAATATTTACACATTATTATTGATCATGCAACTAGGTACATTTGGACTTTCCCATCAAAAAATGCAACAACAAATACTTATATAAATTGTTTAAGACAAATCTTTCAGAATCACATAGTGATAATTTTAACACACATCACAATTTTAAGTGATAGAAATACTGCTTTCACCTCTTCAAAATTTAAGCATTTTTTAAAACATAATAATGTCACTCAATTATTAACTACTTTTCACAGACCACAAACCAATGGAACGGTTGAACGTGTAAATCAAACCATCATTACCCGCTTAAAATGTGAAATTAGTAATAGTTCAAATAAAGTCCCATGGACAAAAATTCTAGAAAAAGTGACCCATCAGTATAATCAAACTCCACATACAATAACAAGTTTCCCACCAACCTACTTAATGTATGGTAATTTACCTTTCGAAATTTCGCTAAAATATAATGAGATATATCCTTCCTTAGAAGAAGCAAGAAAATTAGCCAAAGAAAGAACAGAACAATATTATAAAATAAATAAGATTAGATATGATAAAAAATTTCAGGAAGCTGATTTCAAGGTTGGTGACTTAGTAATGTATGAGGAATTTCAATACCCCAATACAAGGAAATTAAGTTCCCCTTATTCAGGCCCTTATACCGTTTTAAGAAAATGTTCTGATGTATTATTTGAAATTGATAGACCCAATGCCCTTAATAAAACTGACACTGAATTGGTTCATTCAGTTCGTTTAAGACATTTTCATCCATCTGAAAATTTTCAGTTAAATTACATTCAACAAAATACCCCTAATAATGAGAGGAGAAGATAATAACTAAAAGAAACATCTTACGTAATACAGAAATAACTGAGTTCTGCTTAACAAGACTTTTCTGTGAAAAAGAATAATATATGATATGATATGGTATTTAATTTTTATAATATAGTTGTGTTATAAATGAGATATTTTCTTTATATTTTGATTGAGAAAACAAAGTATATAGGTTTAGTCATACAAAATTTTGAGAAATTTTAATATACTTCTCATAATTTTATCTTAAGATGTCGAATGAGTTAAGAGCTAAGATAGAAATTGGTGTTTTAAAGTGAAAGATATAAATTAAGTTTTTAGAAAAATGACTAATGAGAGAACTAATTCTAGAGATATTGATTGTTATAAGAAACAAAAGTAAAGTCAAGTTGTATTCTTTTTTCTCCATTGAATTCAATTGTTTTGTTAATTATTTTATTCAGCAGTAATCTTATTGCATGTCAATTAATTTTTTTTTCATTTTGAAATTGTGTGTTTTGATATACAGGCCATATATCAGGATTCAGTATTTCTCGAAAATTTCCTTATCTAAAATTAAAATTAATTTAATAAATTGAAGTTTATTTTTGGATATTATACAGTGGATAAGGGAGAATACAATCATTATAATTTTGTATATGTCTCGAAACATTAAGAGGACAAACTTGTTTAGTTTGATATGTACACCTCTCATTGTTTCTTATCAGCATCCCTGAACATCTGTGAGTTGATGACGCAGATTTCTCAGAGAGATGTGTTCAAAATTAAGTAAGGTGATACAGTTTATATTAGTGAATGTGTGATGTAAGAGAAAATCAAGAATTTTTGTCTATGAAACGAATTTTTAGAAGGTTACGGAAAGATTCAAAATATTGTATGCGATATTGTTAAGTTACAGTGAATATTGAGAAAATTTTCATACATACTAAAAGTTATTATATTGAAGTGAGTCCACTTTTCCGACTGAAAATTATACAAAAAAGCTCTTATATTCTTATATATTCTTACATTCTTATATTCTTATATTCTTATAATTTTTATATTTTATAACGCATATGAAATAAAACATTGTTTATTGTGTTGGATAGTGCATAGAAGTTGTATGTTATACACCGTTTTCATATTATTAATAATTTCATTTTATTAGTGTCTATATTTTTTTTATCTTTTTAAAAAATGTATTTGATATATGCAAAATGTGTGTAACAATATAAGGTATTACTACGATGGCGCCAGAGTAGATTTTAGTACAAAACTATTATTTTAACATTTGTATGATTACATGTATTTTTATATTTACTATCTTATTGTTTGATATATTATTTTCCAACATAATTTTTTTTGAAAATATCTACCAGCTACAATACGAATCTATTATTATGAAGGAATAGGAGAAAACGCGAGCTCTTTTTCTGGATGTCGAATAGATTTAAACAAGATAATCTTCAATTATATGTATGGAAATTCATTTTTATCAATTAATTGTCATTACTGTGTTTGTTGTTATAGTTTCGTTTATTATATTGCATTTTGATTTTAGTATTCCTATTGCTTAAATATTTCTACTGTGTGTAATATGTCTTTCTAAATAATGTTATGTATTGTTTTGTGTTTATTGAAAATTGATTAAGTTTGTAAAGAGAGAAAAAAACCACGCCATGACTCCCTTTTAAAATTGGGGGGCAAATGTAAGGATAATTAAATTAGATTAAAAATTAAATTCCCTATCTAGCACTTAACTCATCTTTCTCCGTTCCCATATTCAAGTATCAAACTAATCACCCATCTATTTCTTCCGAACATATCGCCTAGCCAATAAATAGGTCTAATTCCAGATCGTTAGATTTAATAGTCAACATATGTCAGTATTAACTTGCAAGCCCCTCTTCAAAGCAGCGATACTTACCATATGTTTTTCAAGTGTTATCCACTTGAAACCACCACTATGGCGTGCTTTTTCCTCCCTGCTCGGTGTCAGAACAGATGTAGAATTGGTTGAATAAAGACCGTCCATTTTTCTAACTTTTAATCTGATTTTGTCTCCAAAATCATGACATATACATATATGTCTGTATATATATATATATATATATATATATATATATATATATATATATATATATATATATATATATATATATATGTTAAGTATAGTAGCGTTGGCCGGTGTTGGTTTGTTGTCATATCTGGTTTAGTGAAAACATCTTCAGAATTAATTTTCATCTTTTTATTTTGAAGCACACATAGCGTAGCGGGTCACTCACTTTTATGTTTCACATATATTTGTTGAAAACTCGAAAACATACACATATAACAGAAGCGACATCTTGACGGACACAACACAAAGACAAAGAGAGCTGCAGTTATTTACATTCTTATGTGGACATTTACATGCTAACTCAAGCATACAAAGAGAGCGATTGCACAAGATTTTTGCTTCTATACCAGCAGTGCAAGTGCGTGATTATTACGTAATAATAGTTCTGATTGGATAGAATGGGCGGGAGAGGGATTTCGAACTGGCCGATTACGATTAAGATTACAATGTTATTTTTAAACCAAAGAATTAAAGTTATTTTAAATATTAATACAAAGATTTAATAAAAAGGATGCTAGAGGGAATCATTACATTTTTTATATATATATATATATATATATATATATATATATATATATATATATATATATATATAATTGTTATGTTGCCTTTCTGTTCTCAAGAATTATTCAAGTTTTATAGGTGTGAATCTACGTGAAAAATTTCTTTTTTAAATTATAATTTTTTGCTTCAGAGAGAGAGGAGCAGAATTTTCCATTTTTGTCCAGGGCAGCAAAACTGCTAGAACCAGCTCTGTTCGTAGTAATATTAAAAGTTTAATTTGAAATATTTTTTTAAAATTATGTCACTCACCTTAGTTACTTGCTCAAACTCCTTTTCAGTAGCATTATTTTCGTGCTCATGATAGAAACAGGAAGCTGCTGTGATTACCCATTGGCTACATATGAGAGTTCCTGTGCAAAATCTTAGATGGTTGTTCTTTTCTTTATCGGGTCGATTCACATAAATAGCTGCCAACCAGGGCCAGTTCTTGAGGAAATGCTTCTCGTGTTTAATATATCCACATAGAGCGTAACTAATTGTCTTCGCTGCAATTTAAAAAATATTAAAAATATGCAGTGTTGATTCTTAATTATGGAAATGAAGCTCAATAATATCACTTGCAAAAAAACATTAATAAACTTCATTTTTAAAGCCTAAATTTTAATTTAAAGGATTAGTGAACTGATTACCTTTTACGATTATATTTTAAACTTTCAGATATACATGAACATGAAATGAAAAAGGATGTTTTCTAATGGATTTGTCTTTAACTATAAGTAAAATAACTGTTATGACGTAAAACATGGATCCCCTAAAGCGATCTCTTAGAGATAGGACATCTCCAAGGTGTCATTCAGTCACCCTCGAGAGTAATATACGCAGTACAATCCAACAATTCGGGGACTGCTGCCGTTGCTGACGATGAAAGTAAGTACCTAAATTTAAACTTCTTAAATGGATTTTCTCAACCCTCTCGTACCTGGCCAGGTTGGCTTAGTTAATGTTATGTGACCAAACCACACACGCAGCTGTTACCTTCCGAAGCTAGTTAGATTTGTTTTGCGAAGTAAGAAAGAGATCGCTTTTCTTGAACAGCGTTGAAGATTAAATTCTGTGAACGATTCGGGGAAACACCAATGGAGACTTTGGAAATGCTAAGTAAGGTGTATGGTGAGATCCAAAGTTTACGCATGGTATCGATGCTTTAAAGAGTGCCGAGAATCCATAGAAGACAACGAAAGTGTTGGACGACCTTCGACTTGACGGAATGCTGAAAATGTTGCGCTGGTGTCTGAATGTATTCAAAAAGATCGTTGTCAAACACTTGCACAAACCGCTGAGGCTACACACTTCTCAAAGACGTCGCTTGAGGGAATCCATTCGTCGTAAATGGCCTCAGTTCTGGCAGAGTGACGGCAGGTATCTTCTTCATGATAACACACCAGCGCATCGATCTCAGTTGATAAAAGAGTTCCTCGCCAAAACTCGCACTAACGTGCTTCCATATTCCCCTTATTCACCATGTTTAACCCCGTGTGACTTTTACCTGTTCCCATCAATGAAAAAACATTTACAGGGACGCTGTTTTGTGTCATGAGGTAAAGGAGCATCGCAGGAGGTCTTTCTGGAGGTCCTGAAAAATGACTTCCAGCTGTGTTTCCAGAAATTATACGAACGCTGGCAGAAGCGTATGGTCGTCTAAGAGGACTACTTAGAAGGTGTATGTGCTTAGGTGCTGTGAATTATTCAGGGCAAGGTTTTCTACATCTTGTCCCCGAACTTTTGGATCATACTACGTAATACTAATAATAGAAGAGTTGTTTTTAACTTTAACATTATTTAAGGTCCATGTGGAATAATAATATTAATATATACATGTATAAGAATCAACTAGTTGACTGGTTAACAATTTCTTAGCTAATAAGAATTCTGATAAAATGAATTATTTTTAAAAATTTTGTGTTTACTGTTTAAAAAGTAATTATCTTATTACATGTTAGTTTTATTTAATTTACACTTTAGAGTAATAATCAGATATCAATGGATAGAAATATTTATGCTTAACTACGTATATACATCGTGACTATTATTCAAAGACTGTGACAAAATTAAGGATTTTTAAAAATACTAATAAATACTGGTTAGAACTTTATAATCTTACGAAAAATTTAAATCCTGCATATGTAATAATATAGATTTAATTTACATTTTAGAACTTATTATCTGCCTCATTTATTGATAAATATCGCAATCAGTTATTTTGTTTTGACAATTATCTAATTTTGTGTGTGTGTTAGAATTTTTTTATGGTTACTTTTGCACTTTTTCTTTTTTTGCTTCTAACTCGATCAAGATAAAGTTGTAAAAGTCGTAATTTTTTCAGCAGGATAAGCTTAGGTGCTAGCCGCTATGAATGAGCTCTAACTTCAGCAAGGACTTTTCAAGTGACGTTTCTTCACTTTTTCACGGATCTCTTTTGTACTGCTTTGCGAATATTCGAAGCTGTATCTCTTTTCATCTCTCTTTAAGCCGAAGTTGTCTACCAGATCAAAGTCAGCTTCACACCCGTCTTCCTTAAGTGGTTGTGACGTTTTAGATAAATAACGGTAACGTGATATTAATCAGTTTAAACATTTAGTTTATTTACGTCACAGCTATTATTTACAGATTATAAATTGAAGTTATTAAGATTATTAGAGTTCAAATGATGTGGTTTGTGATAAGGGCTCCGCTCACTTCAAAGGTTCAAACATCTCTGGTTCTCTCTGCTCCGGGAATCAGCGGTCGTCCTTTTAGCATCCAGTTACATGCTGCTAGTGGCGGGAAAAGGGTCCCTCGTGCATAAAAGGTTGCGGGGGAGGTCCCAGGAGGGACCACGTAATAACTTTCAAAATGCAGCTGCCAAATGCATGCGTGATGATTATTTCCACAAAGAAGCCGATTTATAGCTGGGTGGCGGGAATCGTTACATGGTTCACAACAAATTTTGGATGATCTTCCGTCATCGATTTGGGCATCCAGGAAAATATTCTCGATACAAATACCCTGATATTCATGCATTGCGCTTCCACTCACAATACTCATTATTTGAAAACTTCTCAAATTTTAAAATGAATTTTATTGTTGGACTTATTACTGTTTTTTCAATTTCTATTATTAGTTCACTGTTTCCCTATATACACTGCTGTTGGTAAAAGATGCAACACCATGAAGAAATCATCAGAATTAAATGAACTTTGCAGCAAATATCAATTATAGGATGTTACGTCAAATACTAGAGTTTCAGAGCCACCGCGCAGCGCCCTCTGAACTGATGCTGAAAGCGTATAAATAGAGGACTGTAGCGGGACGTTGAAAATAGTTAACGATTGTTTGTTAGTGGCGAACGTTTAGTGCTAAGTATGCTTCCACGACGAAGTAAGGAGAAATTCCAACAAGTTGCTAAGTTTGAACGGGGAACGATTATCGGCCTTCGAGAAGGAGGATTTTCCTATTGCGCAATCTGAGCTCGTGTGCAGCGAAACAGTTCGACAGAGTGATGCGAATTCGGAAGCAGTGGACCATACAGCTTCCTCCAGGCAGTTGGCAGCACGTTGGTCTACTGCTACAGGTGTACTAATGTCGGCTTCGGCAATTCATCGACATCTGCTGCACCGTGGTTTGCGTGCAAGGGGGCCTTTATGCAGGATCCCACTCACGGCAAACAATCGACGACTGCGTCTGCAATGGGCTCATGAGCACAGATCCTGACAAATTGATTCGCACCAAGTTGTCTTTTTAGATGTGTGTGTGTGTGTGTGAATCACGGTTCTATATGTAAGAACATGATTTGTTAGACGCTATGCCGGTGAACGCTGTCTTCCAGAGTGCGTTATCGAATGACATTGTGGCCTAACACCCAGAGTTATGGTTTGGGGTGTGATTTCGTATCAGGGACGATCCAATTTGCTACGAATTGAGGGCAATCTCAATAGCAACAGGTACGTTCGTGAAGTGCTACAAACAGAAGTCGTTCCCTTCCCTCAAGGCATCCCTGAAGCTATCTTTCTGCAGGATAATGCACGCCTACATGTTGAAAAGATTTTTCGAGACTTCAGTTCAGCCCAATATATATTGCTTGTTTATATTGCATGTAGACAGTGATAATATATAACAATGTTAAGAAAAATTACTTATTATTAGTTAGATAATGATCATGACTATCTTATTAGTTTTCTTTGAGCATACTGTCGTAATAAGTACAATATTGTTAAATTATTTAAGATTTTTTAAGCATTTTTTTCCTGCTTTTTGGTTTTTATTTCTAATTTAACTATATTCTTTCATTTTCCTTTCGCTAGATGGCACCACCAGCTAATTCACTTGGTAATCTTAATATTCATTGTCTCTTTATCTTTTAGTTACATAGTCTTTTTCTTTCCGGTAAAATATTTTTAAAACTTTTAAAAAGTTTTCATATGTTGCACATGAATTATAGCACTAGTATCTAATGATTGCACCACAGTTTTATTTGACAATTTTTATTTTTATTTTACCCCAAAATAGATTATTCTCCTACGCCTTTTCTTCCCCCAATAAAATATTCCTTTAAATTTCTGTATGGTTTTCATGTCTTTAAATCATGTTAAAAACACTTCAAAACATATTATAAATATAAATTTGTTATATATTGCAAAGTATTTTTAACAATCTTTCCTTAAACGCAATCCTAGTGGAATTATTTTGGTGAATTCTGAATCACGAATCCTCACGTGCACATATTTGGTTTTTTCTTTTAAAAAAATTAAAATTATTTATATTTTCGGTTTTTTTGCCTTTGATATGTAGATATATTGGTTTTCCTCATACTATTTGGTTCAGGAAACTATCTTATATTAAGAATTAATTCTTAAGTTACTTTAAGATTTTTACGCGTGCCACATGTGGCGTGCGGTACATTTTTCAGTGGCACTCTGCACAACTGTAGAAATTTGTCAAATTTTGAGTGGATGGAAGTTGATAAATTTGTAATGGACTTTATTTGACAAATATCATCGGAATTTTGGACATTTAAGGAATTACAAAAGAATCTGAAAGATAACTCTAAAGATAAATTTTCGGCTATTTTGTGAATTATTGAACGTCATTGCTGGAGAAATTTAATCGTTTGAAGAGAGAAAATTACATCTACTCTGCTTTCCGCTTTTGGTTCTACATATCTCAGTAAAAAAAAAGTCGTTCCTCATAACAAATATTTTGAGCCTACGAAGAAATTACTTGACAACAGAACTCTCAGAATCATCAAATTGAATGCGATATGAAAGTACAGCGGTGAAAGCATTGGTAAGCATTATTTACATTTTTATTTAACTATAATGAAGGGAAGTGCTTATAGTTTACGTTGTCTATTTCTTATTTAAATAAATATGTTTAAAAATGTATAATATATGTGTACAATTTGAATTTTTTTAACATTTCTTGAAGAAATCGTTATATTTTGTGCTGTTTATTTTTATATTAAGAAATAATTTTAAATGATGCTAAATTAATGTTAATATCTATATTACAAACTTCACTAACATTGAATGCATTATCGCGGAATTCAAATTGTTTTAAAAATGTCGTACTATGTGGTACGCTGAATCATATTGGTAGATGGGTTCTGCACGCAACAGCTGAAAGGTTGCCGACCTTTTCTTTAGGATATTATTAGGACAGACTTGCAAAGAGCAATTAACAAAATGAGTATTATGTAATAATAGAGAAGAAACATTTATGTGTGCAATTTTCTTTGGTAATTTAAGAAAAATGGTTCGAATTTCTTACGTCTGTTTGACTTATCATTGATAATATCCATCATGTTTCTTAATTCTGTATATTTATCCAAAATAAAAACATGGCTCATCAGAGGCTCCGACGCTAATTTTGAAAGCAATTGACGATTAATGTCTTTTCCAATTCCAACAGTGAAAATCTCGTAATCTAAAAGAAAACAAAAAGGATATGTATATCATTTCATGTACTCTAGAAATATGTAGTTGCGACAAGAGAAATATCTGAGTAGGGAGATTAGGAGAGTGTGTGTTACCATTTTGCATCCATTTGCTATTGTTACAAATTTTGTGCAAATAATTTTTAAAATAGTGTAAATAATTTACATCTATGTGGGTGAGTAGTACTTTTATATTAATCTATGCTGTATTTATTTTTTCGTTAAAATTCTAATATTCGAATGAAACGCCGTTCCTTACATTATAATGACGATTCAATGGAAACTTGGCGAAATCTTGGTGATAGAGCCAAGTTGGTGTCATTTTTGGTCAAGTTGGTGACTTGGTGATCATGTTGGAGACTTGGTGACCATAGGGATTCTTCAGGAAACTACAGCAGTAATTTACTAATGTCACGATCTATGACGCAAGAGGATTTTTCTCAAAAGGCTTTTAGGCGTATAAATAGAGAGTCGCTCGCCGAAACTTAGTCTTGTGTTAACCGTTGAAGAGCAGTATTGGTTTGTGACCGTGAAGAATCGACCAGCGATTTGTTATTACTGCGATTGCTGTGCAGGAAGAGCGAGTGCTTGCGAATAATCTTTAACATACTGGTATTTTAGACACCGATAGTTGTGTCTGAACGCCGTAGAAGGCATCAAGGCCTTTTAAGATTTATTCTGAGAATGTTGCTATTGAATCCTGTATTTCAAGGATTGTTTTGTGATAATAAATTTCCATTATAGTGCTCCTGAAGAACTGTCTTACTCTTAGCGACTGAATTGTATAAAATCTTTGAGCCCCGATCTACGTAACACTGTAAATACAATTCAAGAAACAGACAGAAGACGTCCCCTTCCCCATTTTTTAGTTAGGAAATTAAAATGCGAAGCATAATTGCGATGTTATAATCATGTGATGAAAAGAATAGAAACGCTAATTATTTTTTGAATTTGCACAGATGGTTTTAAGGGCCAGACAGAAGTTGAGTAAAGACATGTGTAAGTTATAAAGATTTCTTTTACTAAAAATAGAAGAAAAAGTCATAACACACAGGGTTTAATACTTTTAATGTAGGAAATGCAGTAAAAATGGCGTTTAAAAAATGGTACTCGTAATTAAGATTTAAATATATAAATAAACCATTCGAATTTTTAAGGTAATATCTAGTGATAGCGTTGAACATATGTGTAACAGCTGCAATTATCCGAAACCTACACTGTTTGGAAAGATGGCAATCGCAGAAGAATCACCGATTTTGATTCCAAAGATCCTATTTTAAAAACTCGAAATCATAACTCTATATTTAGATCTCACAAATGCACACGTTTTTTAAAAAATATTATGTTTACATTAATTTTAATACTAAAAAGTAGCTCATGGCTTTAAATGACGCTCCCGTTTTATGCAAGGGCGTAGCTATCGTCATATCAGCCGTATCAATGATACAGGGCCCCCATCAAATGTAAGCAAAACAATTGTAACATCTTAAGGGACCCTCAAAAAAGGGTGTCGAATAAATTTGGATATAGTTTCTATTCCGGTCTTGATACGCCAGTGGTTTTATGACTAAAATTTAGAAGTATTAGATAAAAAAAATTTCTTAAATCTATGTAATAAACAGAATAAGTGAAAAGTTGATTTACGCAACAAAAGAAAATTGAAATTTTAAATCAGTTTGATAGTACGACGAAATAATATCCCCAATTTCTAAGTAATCAAAATATAGTTAAAGTACAAACCCTCTTTATTTTTTAGTTCGTTTGCAAAATAGAGAGTATCTTCCTCTTCTCCTATGTTAGGCTCCCCATCGGTGATCATGAAAAGAGCTTTTTTAGCTTTCGGTCTGAGAGGAGGTAGAAGAGTAAACACGCTCATGATGGCCTGTAGCATTGCTGTTCCACCACCATTGGGCTTTAAGACACAATTAAGTTAGCATAATTTAAATGTACTGAAAAGTAAAAGAACTTTAAAGGAAGTTGTGACACACACACATATACCAACTTGTGCAGAGAAAAAAAATGTGTGCTTGTATCAGTGTGAACACGTGATAGAAGTTAACTTCTTTGGCTTATATGTATTGAATTATATAATTCAGCTTTATTTTGAAGTAAGCTTATATATAATTAACAAATTTTTTTATTATCATTATTATTTCAAAATGTATTTAAAAAAATAATTAGGATGGAAAAGGTATAAGTATAAACCAAATTTTTCTTTTCAATATATAATACTAAAAAAAAATTATAGTATACAATTATAGAAAAGTATCATTATTATTAGCCTATTTCCATTATGTTTATTAGTGTTTCAGTACATACTTTTGTTATCAAAGGCTTATGGTAACTAAAATAAGAAATTTAGGTTTTGCTCTCAATATCATTTAAGAATCTCGAAAACACTGCATCAATCGTAGTATTTGATTTGGTCGTTGATATTATTCTGTTATTTTGTAGAAATAAGGCGAATTGTATTTATGCGTCTTAATTTTTCCCTTATTTAAGGTAAATCTGGAAACTCAAGCCATATTGTCTTAACTAATCCTTCATCATTTGTTTCAACATGAATTAGCTTTCCAACTGCGCCATTTGCCAATTCATCTGTCACATCAATATTTGTGGTAATCATGTAATAAATATTATTCACATAAACTGTTTGATAAGGCAATCCATTTGTATCAATTAATGACATCTTGTGTAATTTTCTACGTTCGAAAAAGTTTCTTGTTCTTTTGAAGTACAACCAACAAATACATCTTTTGCAGTTGAAAAGTTATTCTGTCCGTATAAGCATTCAATATTTTATTATTATATTCGTTATCGGAATTATTAGTGTTGAATAATAGTATACCTTGAGGACACCTTATTTCAGCTTCTTCCACAGTACAAAAACGAGACTCAATCAGAGCTGTTTCCAATTTGTGTAAGTATAGAAGAAAATTGTTGATTCGCTTGATAGATGACTTCATTTAGTTCATAAAATTTTAGATTTCGTCATAAAATCGGTCCAACGATGGTCTGCTTCGGTTGCTTATATATGGGTGTAGAACGAACTGGTGGTAATTGACGTAAATCTTCTATTAAAATTATATCTAATCCACCAAAATGTGGCTGAAAATTTCTAGTTATTTGCTTTAATCTGGAACCAATCTTCAATAATAATTGAGCACTGATCATACTTATCTCATCAATGATTATAACTGTTATGTATTTGAAAAGAGTTCTGTATTGTTAAGCAGTTTCAGAATGCAACGGAAGTAATCTTGATAAAGAAATTTTTAAAGCTGTATGAACAGTCATTCCTGAAATAGCTGCTGCTGCTGCTTTACAACTTCCATCATTGTCCGTATAGCGATTATAAATTTCCATCAAAAGTTTAATGACGAACTTCTTACCGCATCCGGCAGGGCCGGTAAAAAATATTTGAAATGGAGTTCAATCTGATGATAAAAGATGCGAAATAACATGAAGTAAAAGTCCTTTTTGTTTTTCGCTTGGCATTCTCATTAATTAAAAGAAATCTTCATTGGGTATTAAATTTTCTTTTTTTTGCAATAGATCCTAGTTTATGTAATGTTGCGATTATTGAAACAAAAATAAATTTTTCATTTGCATTTTTTTTTTACTCGCCGAATTCGGGGATTTTTATTTGTTATAGTCTCCAATTTTTCTAATGTGATCCCTGAGAAAATGTGAAGTGGACGTGATGAAGCAAATGTTGATTGCCAATTTGGCGCGAAACTGGTTTTCGTCTCCAAACTCTTGGCTTTTCGTAAAATCGCGCTTTTTATTAAAGTTTTTATTTTTGAAAGTTTAATTTTTAAGTTAATGGCTTACAATTTCACACATCGATTGCAAACAACGGTGATTTTTAAACAAAAAACGTGAGAATAATACTTTAGTAAAAAATTCCCGTAAAAAGGCTAATAGACGAAAAACACAAAAAAAATTTAAAAGCCTTAACTTTTAAGCAATTTTTTCAATCTTCTTACAGATTACAGATAATATTATTCTGCACAAGGAAAAAGTTTCGTGAGATTATTTTTTTATAAATAACGAAGTTATTAAATATTTAATTAAAATTTTGAGTATTTTTTGAAAAATCGTAAAAAAAAAGTTTTTGGCATTTTTTTTTAATGACTTATTCTAAAAGAGAAAAGCAGGAACTTTTTTAGGATAAAATATCAATTCATCAAAGTGAAAGGAAATTGAAAGGGAACGATTTAAAATCCTTTTCATAAAAACGCATCAATTTTTTTACTCATTTTAGAAAAAATCGTAAAAAATAGAAAATATCATTTGTAAAAAAAAATATACCATATCGTGGCGAAAAAAAATAATCTTTCCGATTCTGTAATTATTTTTTTGTCTAAGATAGATAGTAAGAATTAGATGGCGTTTTAAAAACGTAGGGAAAGTCGGAACTTATCTAATTTACATCCCTAACTTAAGTTCATCGCATAACCGTACCGAAACTTTTTTCCTTCTGTGTCATAAGAAGTTAACTTAAAAAAAACCCTCTTTCATGCAATTTGATTGTTTTTCAACTTTTAAAGTTACACATTTTATTTTGTTTTAGAGTAAGTTCACTTCATTAACAATGATATCTGTAACATGTTTTATTGGATATTTATAAAAGCCAGATCTTAAAGTTACTTAAAGCAGTGCTTCTCAAACTTCCAATGTTTGCGGCCCAATATTCAATCATAATTTGCATCGCGCCCCCCTTCATACAATGTATTGAATTCAATAATACTGTATTTTGACGCTAAATTGACAATACGACTTTAACCTCCTTAGTCCCCCGACCTGTATAAACGTCTCGCTCAGCCAGTGTGTCAATTTTACCAAGGCGTATATATTCGTCTTTCCGAAGTACGAACTTTTCTGGGACCTGCTATCCATAAAATTATTCCAAAGGCTTTGGAAAGCAATAAAATGACCTTGACAGTGTTTGCGAAGGGTTTACTTATTTCAGAGAATTTGATTATTTATTCTTTTTCCACCTCCTCCTCTCAATGCACCACATACGCTTACTTACGGGTTAAACGGTGGCATTGGGGAACGAATCGCGCAATTTTTAATCTTCATTTAAGGGATAAATTATAAACCGTACAAAAATTATCAAGATAAGTGTTGATGTTGGCATATAATTTTACATATGACAAAACCATGGGGTCCCTAGCAATTATTAAAATTGTCTTTAACTTAGTGTTGATAAATTAATAATAAAGTAGAGTGCACAATACTGATACATTCATAAGTGTATTTTATTTTTTATTGTGTCAGAATGTATTTGTTTGTTTACTTTCAGTAAGTTAATAATTTGTTTAAATAATCTCTTGTTTTCGACTTTTCAATATGCTCGCCCCCCTCGTAGGGTTATCACGTCCCCTAGGGGGCGCCTCACAGTTTGAGAAACACTGACTTAAGAGCTTGGTGATGGACTTCGTAATTTTTAACCCTGTTCAAGAGACGAGGATGAGACCTGAATGTATACTCCACTCTTCAAATTCCCGCCCCACCTCCACACTTTGACCTCAAAATATTCAATGTACATTAGCCTCTCTACACGGCAGGTTTTCAGTGGCACCAGGATTCGAGTCTGCGATTTGATAAAAACAATACCGGCAAGGAGTTCGTCCCTAATATCACTCGGCTACCACAGCAACCTCAACGATGATGTAAAAAAAGCCATCCAAGACTTTTTTCACTCAGAACCATAGGACTTATACAAAAGAGACGATAAAAAGAAGATAGAGCGAATTTTTTTTCAGTCTTTAAATAATCTATATTTTAGCTCCATAATCGTCTCAGAAAACAGGTCGAACTTCTGACATTGCCTCATACATTTATGTAACAAAAATAGTCATTATTTAAAAATATATTTGAAATTAATTGTCATAATTTGCTACTGTATCTTTGAAAGTAGTTATTACTATTTATTACACTATTAAGTTATTATAATTACTATTAAGTTATTATAATTATAAGTTATTATCTAAGTTATTATTTACTATTTAAGTTATTATAATTATTACTATATAATTATTACTTTCATTACTAACTAATTAATACAATAAAAATTTATAATAATTATTTAATACTATAGAAATTAATAATCGTAATTTAATATTGAAAGAAATTAATACTCATTATTCAGAAATACATTGCTCAAAACAATTAATGGATAATGTAAATCTTACATAAAATAATGGTAGAACTTCGCAGTATGCAAGTTTTGCGTTTGACGTCAAAAATGACGCTTTAGTGGCAGTGAATGAAATATGGCTTCCAACTTAATGTAAGATAAAGTAGAAAAGAATGACCGATATTCAGTGAATGTATTGTCTCGATGAGTGAGATGTCTCAACGAAGTTATTTAAATGAATCAGAAGATTGCAGAGTTGTTGGTCGGTTTGAGAGGAGCCAAACACAAGCCGAAGTAGCAGAAGCCATTGGAGCTTCACAAAAAGTGATTTTCAAGATCTGAAAATGTTTTTTGGAAACTGGAAATACAGGCCGAGGATTAGGGCAAAAACGTAGATGAGCAACAATTTTCAATGACTATGAATATTTTCAATATTTAACGCTAACGCCTCTCTTTTTCAACACCTCCTCTCTGCTACTGGCACCACAATTTCAACACTGTCCGAAATCGTCTCCCCACAGAAGGTCCTTTTTCTCACGGACCGAAGTTATGTGTTCCGTTAATAGCAAGGCACCGTCACGCCCGCAGGGAGTGGGCAACAGTGCATGTGAACTGGAAGAAAAATGAATGGAGTAATATTCTTTTCTCTGACGAGTCCAATTATTCTGTTCATCCTGATAATAGGCGTATACGCATCTGGAGGCAACATGGCACTAAAAACAATCCTACGTTTGTGCAAGGAAGTATCAGTGTGGTGGGGGAGTGATGGTCTGCTCTGGCATCTCCATTGATGGGCGCACCAATCTCCATATTTTTCGAAAAACAGTTCTGACCGTTCACTAGTTTAGGGCTGAAATCCTCAGACCTCTTGTAGTCCTTTACGCTGCAGCAATTGGTGATGACTTCGTGTTAATGGACAACAATTGCAGACTGGATAGTGCCAATTTGGTGGATGATTTCCTTTTCGAGGAAGGAATCATACGAATGGAATGACCAGCATGTTATTTGAACATAAACCCAATAGAGCATGTTTAGGACATTTTAGGCAGACGAGTAGGTGGCGCCTACAAGCTCTCCAAGAACTGGAAAGGAATCTTCTGAAGGAATGGGGAAAAATACCCTAGGTCTTTTTTAAAGCCACATTGACTCCATGCCTCAAAGGTGTTCAACGTTACTGGCGATCCGGGGAAACCATAATCTCTACTAAAAATATTTTCTTTCCAGGAAACACCCTTTTTGTTAGTTTTTTCTCAAAGGGACAAATTGTGCTTTTTTTCCTTTTGTACCCAAATGCTCAATAAAATGCTTTTTTTTCTTATAGCTTACCACGTCTGTCTATAATGTATTAATCATCTAAATCAACAGCTCTTAAACTGTGGTCCATGGACCCCTGGGGCCGGGGAGATTTTTTTGTATTGTTGAGATTTCTCTCTTTTACTGACTCTGAAAGAACTCGTAGAAAAATTCAAAGATGTGCCATACTAGACTAGATCACTAAACTGTCCCTCATGAAAAACCTCTACTAAGACTTGTATTTGGAACAAGAATATTAAGACATGGAGGGATATTCAAAATCTCGGGGGTCCGCGTTGTCACATTGATACATAAAGGGGGAGGGCTGCGGTGATCGGAAAGTATAAGAACCTTTTATCTAAATAATTCTCCAGCCGCAAGATTTGCCCACTATCTCAATATCCATGAATTGCTTTGAGCTCAGTGTATTTTTTTCCTCCTATTTAAAAATTTTCATGATAACATTTTTCCTTTAATACCCAAAACAGAAATAACCTGAATAGTATCCAGCGCTCTGCTTGCTGCTTGAGGTCCAATAATAGTTTCATTGTCCAAATTGAAGACTATATCAACAGCATTTCCAAAAGTTAGCACGGCTGCTCTAGTCCCAGCTAAAACAGAAAGATTTTCCCATCACAACATTTTTACAGAGGCATTAGAAGTACTACAAATTACCTGCTCTTTAAAGAAAAAAGTGTGCAAAAGCTAAGTGTAAAGATATATGGGTTTAAAATATCCAAAATTAACAAATTACTTTTGTGATTTTTTTCTCTCAACATATTTATAGAAAATAATTATATTATATATCATGAAGGAATACTTCTCAATATTTTTGTATTCAATGGTGCGTACTTTTTCATTATTGCCTTGCTAAACAATTATATATTAAGACTAAGGTTTATCATCTTTAGAATTAAATACTACCACATATTTTCTTTCATTAAAACTAATCATACGATTGCACAATCGGTAATAGAATTTCTACAAGCATTACATGATAGAAATAATGTGCGTGGCTAACTTTTTAAAATCTGTATCTTATAATGTTATTTCTAAAATCATGTCAAAATTTTTAGGATAATTTTATGATACTACTGATATATACCCCGATTTAACGAGTCCCTATTTAACGAATTTCGTGATTTAATGAATTTTCTCTTTCCCCGATTAAAATGTGAAGGCAAATACCCTTATTTAATGAATAAAAAATCCGGAATTAACGAATTATTACAGAAGCTGGAAAAAAATATTTTTATTAGTTTATATTCGAAAAGATTATTTATATACACTCATGGACAAAAAAATTAGCGCATCAAGAAATAATTGCAGGATTGTAACGAAACTTGGCTTGAAGGTACATGTCGGGGAGATATGCAAATGATTAGAAATGCAGCATGATTGCGTATTACGTATAGCAGGTAGAGGGCGTTTAACATCGTTCTCCGTGGAGAATAAAACAGGTAATCAAAGCATGTTTGAGAGTATTGAATCGTTTACAAAAGAAGAGGCGAGGTAGACATGCCATACGCCGTATTTGAAGACAATATGAGCAGCTGTCGCAGTTTGGAAGGAGGATAATCATCGGCATGATGGAAGCTGAGTGGTCAGCTAGGCGAGTAGCTCGTCAATTAGGCCGTTCTGATTGTGTTGTGAGGAGGCGTTGGGACCAGTGGATTCGAGAGATGTCATTTACATGAAGACCAGGCTCAGGATGCCCTCGACAGACCAGTCGTCGAAAAGACCGCCACATCTTAAGAAATGCCAGCGTACAGGAACTGCTTCATCGATCGCCATCCAGGCACATGTAGCACCTTCAATGGGGGTCCCTGTGTCTTCTCGAACCATACCAAGGCGTCTGGCTGAAGGACATTTAGGATCGTGGCGCCCATTACGTGTGCTGCCTTGACGCCCATCCACCGACACCTCCGTTTGGAGTGATGGTGCGCAAGAAGAAACCAGACTGCAGCGGAATGGAACCAGGTCGTCTTTATCGACGAATCCAGATTAAATCTCAGGAATGATGACAATCATGTTCGTGTGTGGAGACCCCATGGCGAATGCCTCAATGCTGCCTTTGCTTTACAGCGATACACCGCTCCCACAGCTGGTGTGATGGTATGGGGTGCCATTGCCTACAATACACGGTCACCCCTAGTATTGATCCGTGGCACCATGACAGCCCATCGGTATGTCCACGACATCCTGCAATCACATGTGTTGCCACTCACGCAACGTCTCCCAAGAGCCATTTTTCAACAAGACAATGCTCGGCCTCGCATGACAAGGGTGTCAGAAGACTGTCTCCGTACTGTTACTACCCTTCCTTCGCCTGCCTGATCTCCAGATTTGTCTCTAATCGATCGTATCTGGGATCATTTGGGACGGCGAGTTGGGCATCCCATGAGTTTGAACGAACCAGAGGCAAGGTTACAACAAATATGGAACAAAATGTCTCAAGACATCATACATGCCTCAATGCCCGATCACTTCGCATCATGTATTCGTGCTAGAGGGTGGTCAACAGGAAATTAAATCATCCGTTCTTTTGCCTTTTTATTGTAAAATAAATTATCCTTTTTGTTTGATTTTCTAATCATTTACTTATATCAAAGTAGTCACTACGTATGTAAAATTTCGTTTCATTTTGACGACTCCTTCTTGGTGCGCTAATTTTTTTTATCCATGAGTGTATAAACACACACACACACACACACACACATATATATATATATATATATATATATATATATATATATATATATATATATATATATATATACGAGTTTCATATATATATATATATGTAAGGATAATTAAATTAGATTAAAAATTAAATTGCCTATCTAGCACTTGACTCATCTTTCTCAGTTCCCATCTTCAAGTATCAAACTAATCACCCATTTATTTCTTCTGAACATATGGCCTAGCCAATAAACATGTCTAATTCCAGATCGTTAGATTTAATAGTCAACATATGTCAGCATTAACTTGCAAGCACCCTCTTCAAAGCAGCGATATTTACCATATGTTTTTCAAGTGTTATCCACTTGAAACCACCACCATGGCGTGCTTTTTCCTCCCTGCTCTCGGTGTGAGAACAGATGTACAAATGAAAGAATAAAGGTCGTCTTTTCACTTTTCTAACTTTAATCTGATTCTGTCTTAAAAATCATGACATATATATATATATATATATATATATATATATATATATATATGTAATAATTCCTTCTAGTATCCTTTTTGTTAACTCTTAGTATTAATATTTGAACGAACTTTATTCTTTAGTTTAAAAATAACACTGTATTCTTAATCGTAATCGGCTAGACCAAAAACCCTGTCCCGCCCATTCTATTCAATCAGAACTACTATTACGTAACTACCACTGCCAGTATAAAAGCAAAGATTTTGTGTAATCGCTCCTTTTTTTTTTTGTCTACCTGCCTTCATCATGTAAACAGCCTGCTGCAACGTTTCTATGTTTATCTTTGTTTGTGTTTGTGTTTGTGCTATGATGTTTGCTTCTTGTATGTGTAATGCCGTCCCTTCTGGATCTTTATGTGTCACCGGATGTGAATAAAAAGGAATTGCGATTTACATGAGTGTCTCTTCGATAATATCGTACTCGACCACGCTACACTTAACACAGAAGATCACACCACCGGCCACGCCCTATCTTTGGTTCGCTACAGTAAGAACATCCACTCACCACGTCTTAAAATTATTTTTACCACTCTCCAGAAATAGTATTAAATTGCTGTTTCATATATATATATATATATTAAACTCGTATATATATTTCATTTGACATATCCTTTTGTCCGGAACAGAAAAAAACTTTTGTGTTCCAAATTTCTTGGGAGAGAACTTACAAGTTTAAACGGTAAAGTGTGAACACCATTATTAGATTTTATAGGTGCAGACGCGAGCGAGTCATGATTGTAATCTATAATGTGAGTTTTGAGTAGAACAGGAAAGTCCTTTCTTATCTCATCCCATTCTACAGTGCAGGATATATTTTAAGATTTTATTGATTATAATACATTTGTTGGCGGACTGCCTACCTGTGCAACTGAAGTTGAGGAAATTGCTGATTTGTCGGAGCCAATGAATAAAAGAATGCAGAAATAAGTAATGAAACTCCAATCAAAACTGTCACGTTTTCTATTGTTTTACATTGCTTGGAAACAGTGAAAAAATATCTCTCTTTTATGCAGCAAGATGTAATTGATGCATGATTTTCTTCTCTGCATAACTCTTTCGAGTCAAGAGTCAAAAATAGTTTCTAACATCTAGTAGTCAGTATTTTAAAATTTCCAATTTAATGGTGCGTAATCATTCACTAATAGTATTTTTAGCTGTTGAATAAAAAGTGTGTAATTTCTAACTATGGATAATTTTGTGTGCAGTTGCTTATAATAGAATTTCCAAAAGATAAATGCAAAAAAATTGTATTTTATTTGGACCCCAATGCAACGAAAACCCCCGATATAACGAACAAAATGTTCGGTCCTGGTGTATTCGTTAAATCGGGGTCCGACTGTTCATATATACAATGAAATACGTTTAACGCGAAAACACTTGAGGCGAAATATCGGTCAACACAAAATAATGCAACGGTCCCGACAAACTATTATATATTTTGAAGCACTTTTTTCTTTTAACATGAAATGAAAATCACGCAACACGAAAAGATTTCCCTTCTGGGGATGAACAAAATGCGGAAAACAACAGTCGCGCAGATTAGATTTAAGAGGATGGTTTCATATGTTTCGTAGAAAGGAGACTAACTTGGATTTGAAATACCCTCGGAATAGTCTGTGAAACGAGCCAATTTTGTTTACCTTAGCTACTTTCACTCACCACCCAAACAAACGCCACACAAAAGCATCTCATCTCTCATCAGAAGGCTTTGGAATTTGGGGCGAGTACATCGCGCTATGAGTAAAAATCAGTACATTTGATTCAAATTTTTTTCCCTCATCCTATTTTAGAAGAATTTTTAACAAGCCCAATGGAAAAGAGCTCAGGAGAAAAGCAAATTGTTATTTCACTTAAAATAAAGATGGAGCTTCTTAAGGATGTTGATTAAAAACAGGAGACGAAAACGAAAATCTGTAAAGACTTTGGTATTGCTAAATTCTGTATTAAATTTCATTAAGTTCTGGTGAAGGGTTTTGTTTCATTGATTTTCATTGAAGTACATGCATGTATACATGTCTATGCAAATAAAATGTACTCTAATAAACTTAATCGAATCAACGAATAAACAGTTAAATTAAAAGCATTTTTTAAAAAAATAAATGTTGCAATAAAAAATTCACATTTTATAAAAATTGAAATAATTACATGGGTTATTTCCATTCCGAACACCAAATTCTGCCAAAAGAAACTTGATGAAATTTATTCCCAATTTGAAATCCTTTGGATCTATGCTACTTGAACGATCTATTAGAATAATAAGCTCTAAGCCATTTTTCACTGCGTCAGCATCCAGTTTTTTAGCCATAACCATAGTACCTAAAAATAGAGAGGAAAAAATTGCGTGTTTAAAAAAGTGTATTACAATTTTTCATGCTAAATAGCAGTAAAAAATTTTTTGTTTAGAAAGAAAAGGTAATTCATTAATTTTGATAAAGGTAATACTTTTTTGTAATTTTTTTAAGAAACTACAGGATTTTTTTTTCATTACAAAATCATTTAACTCTTCAGTATTAACACTAATAGTTTTATAATTTAGAACGGTCAGTTTATAAGAATGGCGTCATCATTGAACGGCTTTCTTTCATACATAGCTATTTAAAATACAAACTTTGATATCTAGAGATATAGGAAATTTATATTTTTGGTTAGTCATTTTTTTAACACTCTTTCCTCTTTAATTAATTGTGTGATTTAGGAGGTATTTTTTAAAAATTGTCGTTATTTTTAAATTCGTAAAAAAAAGTTTTGCGCGGTATTTTTAAAATTTTGGAAATATAATTTTTGAATGATGAATATCATAGTTAACTGCATCCATTAAGCTGGAATTGTATTTACTTTTTGGTAATCATTTACATTCGATGGTTTTTCCAAGAATATATTTCGGCTTATGGTAATTCTCGAAAAAAAAAGAAAGAAAAACACCGTTTCAATTATTGTTGAGCGTTTAATATAAATTTATAAATATAGATCTATGAGTTTGCAAGGAATAGTATTAAAGAAAGCCTTTATTTCAGTTTAGAAGAGTATATTAAATATTAAAAAAGGGGGGTTATATAAGATGCATGTAACTGTTACTTAATGAAATGTGTACATCCAGATCACTTATTATCAGCGACACAGCGACTAAAAAATTCCACAAGTTTGTTGTTTTTTATCGACTTGTTAGCTTGAAAGTTTATAAAGGAAACTGAAAAATGTGGATTATTAGTTTTTAATCATATGCAAAAATAGCTTCGGAAAAGGAATTTGAACTTCCTGTAAGAAATATCATCGTAATATCATCTTTATAGATGTTTAATATTTATTTCTTAGTTTTTTATTAAATTATCACAACAATAAGAGTGACTGTCATTGTGTGTGTGAGTAAGCTATATTTTATATTAAATATTATAAAGTTATCACTGTAGTATAACAACGGGTTACTGATTACAAAACTAGTCAAATTAATTGACAGTTTAGTGATCCAGTTTCCTCTAGACCTTTGAAATTTGAATTTATTTTATGTTGGTGAGTCCTTTTATTCTGTATGACATTTATTATCAATATCTGAGGCTTGAACTGGCGATCCGTAGGCCACGAGGCACAGGAATCTGCTGTAAGGTAAATATGTTTTTTGGTGATTAAAAAAAAACAAACTATAAGGTTTTTTTTATTTTCAGAATTGTGTTACAATTAAAACAAACTATAAGTTTTTTTTATTTTCAGAATTGTGTTACAATTAATCAGCTTTGTATATCGGTTGGATTTGTACCAGATTGTCATCAAAGACAAAAGGATAATTTATTAATGTATTTGAACATTTACAAAACCTAAAAACTATTATTTTTCATCAGAGTCTAGGGATTCTTTATATTTATAGTTCTTTTTCACAGATAAAGTTCTCTTATTTCATTGTTTTTTTTATATTTGTGTAGTTGGAAAAATTTTTTTGAAGTGAATTATAATAAAATGTTTTTTAATTTATTAAAAGAATATCAGAATAAATTTTTGAAGTTTTATTGTGTGTGTGAAGCCCTTTTTTCTCAAAATTTTAATTTGAACTTTCAGGATTAAATCATTCAATATAAAACTATGATTTTTTTTCTAAAAATATTGCAATATGTTTTCATTAGAAAAATTCTTGTTGCAAACGATTGTTTACTTTCATGCCTAATTGATCCAAAACATTTTTTAAAAAAGGCTAAAAAGTAAAAATAGTTCTACGTGAAAAAATTTATTCAATATTTTTTATTGATGGTAATCAGCATCAGATTGATTTCATATTAAAAATGTTCTTTTTCTCATATTATATGCAAGCATCTGAGTGTGATTAAATATTTTTGTGGTGTTATTTAATGTGAAATAATAAAGAATTAAACGTTAGAGTTTAATGTTTTATTAAAAACTAAGATACGCATTATTCTAATTTACAGCAGGGGACTCGTTACTCTTTGAACAATTTTTTTTATTTACGTATTTAAAAATTATATTTTATCATTTCATAAAATGTTTCTATTCAATAAAATAATAGGAGAAGAAGTTTTACGTATATTATTCGCACAATTTTCAAAATTTAAATTTTTTAAAGAAAATTTTAAAATTTTTAAAATTTTACTCTTTCTTTAATTATTAATTTTTTGACCAGAAATTTTTTTGCAAAATTTTTATAAGCATGTTTTAAATAACTTTAGGGATCGATTTTACAATAACTTAATTAGTTTTGGTCAAAAAAATAAAATGTTGATAAGCATGCTAAAATTCAATGAAAAAGTCAATATCTCGTACATTTTAATTTTTTAAAAAAGTATTCAGTTTATAGCAAATATATATATATATATATATATATATATATATATATATATATATATATATATATATATATATATATCCCTAATTTTGTTACGTATACTATATCTAACACACAGGAAAAAATGGAAGTGATTGGTAAGTAATAGTGGAAGGAGGAGCTTTTGAATGCACTAATGTATCGAAAAAACACACACTGAGAAAAACCCCTTTAAAGTTTATTTAGTTCTGAAAAAATAACTATAATAAACTTAAACAAACTTAAAATACCACGTTAGAATGTTAGTTATATATTTTCTTTAAAAGCATTGCCTTTTCATGTTATTTGATCCTACACTTTTTTTTATGAATGATCAATTTTTAGAGAGTATTAATTGCACAAGAAAATTCAAAAAAAAAAAGGTTAAAAAAATTTTTTTTCTGTCATAACAGATGTTTAAGTTTTTTTTCTTCACATAATATTCAAGTATTATATGAAAAACATATGAGGAATAAGTACTGAAATTATGAAATTATTAATATAAAATGCCTTAATTCAAAAATTTTACGTGCACACATTTCACAAAGAAAAGAAAATTACATTATTGTAATGTCTCAGAAATATCCTGCTTTATATATAGCACCTTCTTTTTTTATAATTATTGTTACTCTTTTTGAAGAAGATTTTCTTTTATCAAAAAACTTTTTTTTAGCTTTTTTATCTAAAAAGGGTACGAGGACTAATTGTCTAATTTGTTTGTTTGTATTTTTCATTTGAAGTTTTTTCTAACTTTTAAAATATGACTAAATAAAATTTTTTTTTAAAAAATGTGACTTTGGTCAATTTTGGGGTACTTAGTCCCTTTAGATTAGTAAAGGAAAAATAATGGAATGCGAAGTTCATTTCATAAATACAAAACTGTCCTGAAAACATAACAATGTTACTCAGTGTAACAATTTAGCATGAATGTATGCATGTAAAATCCTCTTATATCGTATTGACTAACTACAATATGATATAAAATAATTATGAAAAATGTATTTCTAGGATGTCCATGTTTTGTTTTAAAAATTTTAGCATTTTCTTTTAAAAAAAGGAGAGAGAACGGTAAAATAAAGAGTAATGAAAGAAAGAGAGAATTGTACAATAATTCACAACAAAAAAATTCAAATTTAGTGTTAAATCTGAAATATTTTATTTTAAGACAATAGTCTTTATATTATCATTACGGATAAAATTATTTAACAAATGTTATAAAACAATTGTTTAAACAAGAAATAAAATAATAAAACAAGAGAATTGTTTCTCGTTGGTATAAAAATATTACCTAATTCTCTTTTTTTTCTTAAAAAATATTAATAAAACGATTAAGTTCTTGAAATTTTAGACATCAAATATTATTAACTTTTATTCATAGATTCATTTTCTTAGATTTCGCAAGTGAATATACTTATCTCAAAAGTAAAAAAAATAGCACATCATAGTATTCACTTATTTTCTAGATCAAAGAGATCTTCTAGACCATTAAGATCAAATAATAACAATTTTTAAAAAATTTAATTACCATTTTTCTAGTAAAATTTGTTGTATCGATTGAAGACAATAGCCATTTTTGCTAAATAATAACATGAAATTTATTCTTATAAAAACAATATTTAACTGATAACACAAAATTTTACAAAAACAAAATATATTCATACATTGCAGCTTGAGAATTCATAATATTGTTGTTGTTTTTATCACTTCAGAAAAGATTATTTGTTTATGTTTTTATTCGTACAGAAACAAATGAGATTCTCACATGCTCTTATTTTACAGCTATTCTGATATTCTATATTTTTCTTTCTTGTTCTATGAGTAAATATGTATCTTTTTCTGCTTTCACAAACACATTTTGCTCGTTATATTTTCCATCGTAATTTTTGGCTTTTTCTTGGTTTTCTATTTTTCATTACTTGCTGATGAATATTTGTTCTTTACCTTTTACATCATACCTTTTCAAAATCTAGCGTCTTTCAAGCCTCATTTAAAGGAACGTAAGTTGTATTATCTTGCGTATGAATATCTTGCTTTTTCATGTTGTTTCGGTTGACTTTTTGTCCCCTCTTACATTTGCGAACACGTTTTCTATTTCTCATTCTTCCCGATGGCATCACTTTGGAAGCATTTTGTCCGAGGTTTGTCCTATCTCGTAATCTTTTTCGTTTGGAAGGCCTTTGGATTTCTTCATCTGAAATGGCAAGTGTGGAAGAATTTTTCATTTGCTGATCTTCTGAAACAACAGATTCTCTTAATGGATTCTTACGTCTGCGTTCTTTACGGCAAGAGATATTAAAGTGGGAATTCTCTTGTTCATAAATACTTATTTTTTCTCCAGACGATTCATTCTCGGCTGCTTTTTCGCCCTCTGTGTTTTCAGCTACGGTGTCTAAGCTTGGTGTGAATGCGAGTTTTTCCCGTTTCTTTTTGTGTCTCCGTTTATGTTTTCTGTCAAAACGAGGATCAGTTGGGGGGAAATATATAACAACTGGAGAAAATGCGTCTTTTTCTCTTGAATTTGTTTGGTTATTTGGCACAGAACTATTATTATTTGTGTAAATAATTACATTGATCGATGAGGACTTGCAAGGCTTTTCAGAATTTCCATTTGTATCACATGGTATGGTAACATTCGTCCCATTTAGAAAATCCTCGGAGACTGGGAAAAATGCAAAAATATTCTTTTAGTATTTTTGTTTTATTAAAATCACAAATGGCTAAATGCTATTAGCTAGATTAGAATACTATTAGATTCGAGAAAACCGATTTCGGTTAAAACATTATACTCGCAATATACGAATAACACAATTATTTTTTTACGAAAAATAACACGAAAAATTTATTTTGTGAATTTGAATATGTATGACTCAATTGTAATAACATACATTCTTCTAATGTTGTGTGGATGTTAAAATTTTACGCTGTTATACGTTTACATATACGACTCTCAAGAGAGTAATTCATTTAAGGAGCACCTTATGAATAACCTAATTCACACAATTCTTGACTTGAAAAAGATTACAAGAATATTTTCTTTTCACTACAGATCAAAAACATTTTTTCCTGAGTTTCAAAACCTACCTAGGTGGAAAAGATGTTCTCCTGGTATATTGATGATGAGAAAAATAAAATAAAAAAATTAATTTATATGTTAAATACCGCCACAAGGGAAATGATGCTTAGGTGTTTGTAAGAAGTGAAATTAATTTCAGTTAAAGAAATTTTAGCATTTATTGCAATGAGAGGCACCACAGGCACATTTAACAGATTCTTTAGCATTAAATATTTTTAAAACCTACTACTGTCGAAATTACAGCATACGATAGAGTGGAAGTTGGCAAAAACCTTAGATCGGATTGATTCGATGGTGCGAGGAGAGAGAGCTTGGTTTATGAAATGCTGCAATGTACAGTTGTGTTCTATTCTCTACTCTCTCTCTGTCTCTCTCACACACACAATATTCACTTATCAATAATCATCGCTTTTGGTTACTTATATTGAAGAAAAATAGTGTTATTTTGAATCTAAAATCTTCTAACCATAATTAGGTATTTTTCAATTTTTTCGAAAATTCAAACTCTTTTGTGGCAATATTAAAGTTTTAAATTACTTTTGTTCATTATTTTTCTTTTAACTCCATACCATAGTACATCTTTCCCGCATAGATAGATTTCGATTAATAATATTTTTTTCTCTCCATAAAACCACGATCCCCACCCTAAGGGACAATATTATTAAATTTGTCGATGTTATCCGTGCGACAAATCCACACGACATTCAAAACAATGTATAGAAAAATGTAAGATAATTTTTAATGAGTGCATTTATTGAGCCCTCGCAATCCCCTTGGAGGGTCAATTTTCGCACACCCCCCCGCCTTTTGTAGCGGATCTCCACTCAATGAAAGGAACGCTCCTGCTAAATTTCAAGTCTGTCGGTCTCATAGTTTAAAAACGGGGATATTTATCTATAACTCCCCCGCAACCATCCTTGGGGGTCGATTCAGGTAGAAATGAAAACCTTCTCCATAGGTGGGGGTTAGAGGTTTGCCACACCGTATAACTTAATCCACCTTAATCGTTCCGGAACTCGTTTCTGAGATTTAGCAGCGCGCTCATTGTACCCTTTCTTTTATAATACATGTTGATTATTTTAGTATTGTTTATAATTATTCTTTGATAACCTGCAAAGAAATAGTTTACTTAGAAATCGTTTAATTGATTAATTATTAACTTTTAATGTCAGCAAATAAATATCCAGTAAAGTATACCCCCGAACTTCTTAAGCAATTGGCTCTGGAGGTGATTGATGGAATTCTACTGGATGCAGTCAAGTTCTATACTGATGGCAGTAAGGGAGAGACAAATACTATTGGGGCAGTGGAGTTTAATTGAACTACCTGACCACGTCATCAAAATTCAGAGAAGAAATGTTGACCACGCTTCTGTCTTCAGAACGGAGCTAATAGTTATCATGCGTATGATCTTTCATTAATTAACAACGTAAGAGACCAGACTTTTTCTGAAATTTGTATCGTGACAGACAGCCGATCCTCCATCCAATATTTATCGAATTGGTCATCTATCAGAGACAGCACCAGCAGGAGTATTCTACACCTTTTTCAACAGCTCAGATCGGTTCCCTATCCTTCTACAGTGGGTCCCTTCTCATGTAGGCCTGCGCGGGAACGAAGTAGCGGATAATGTTGCGAAGGCGGCTACCTGCGATCCTGTGGATCTGGAAGACCACATGGTCCTTACATCGACTGAGATCTACTCTAGGGCTAAAGAATTAATATGTAGAACCTGGGTAGTCCCTCCTGTACACCCATGGTACTTTCAAAGACACCCTGGATCCGCCATATCATTCAAGGGGTTCAGTTCATATCAGAAGGCATTCTCGCGTTTTTCGACTGGTCTTCTGAGGTACATGAATTTTGAAGGAGGCAAAAGAAGCTTCCCAATTTGCACTAAATGTAACATCTCTCTCTCTCTCAGTCCTTTCTCTCCTCAGCACATTCTGCAAATTCTGGGGTTTTCCTGTGAGGAGGCTGTTGCTTCCCCCTGCTGTTCTTAGACTTTGTACAGATTTATGGGCTTATGAATCTGGTCTAGTTTCACTCGACCAGATGGGGATTAGTCCCACCACCACCCGTCAGAAAATTAGACACGCTTTGATAGAAGTTCATATTCTTAAATTCGGCACTTGGATGTGTATAAGTAAATAAAAATTTGAGAATTCTTATTGTAATGCATTATATTAGAGATTAGTGTATTTACTTATTGATTCTGAGATCTAAAGGATCATTAAGAAGTGAATAATGTTGAACTTGTGCTGTTTAAAATCTATTATTTCTATTGGTATCAAAAACCTCGTTAATTAGTAAGAGAAAAAAATAAAAAATACAAAAGCGAAAAACGATCCAAAAGTAATCCAAATATATATAGAATTGTGTGAGAAAAAAATGTTATAGTATGAAAGTACTGCATTCTTTCAATACACTTAAAAAATCACTATGTTAAAAAAAAATTAAAAAATTAAAAAAAAATTTGGAAAAAAAAGAAAAAAATTGTACACTGTTTTTAAAGAAATCTTGGAAGTTCTACAGCAAAATAAATTTCTGAAGTACACTTTAAACAGCATGGTAATGCATAATTATAAAATATTTTCGAACACATACAAGTATTATGTAAAGTAGATAAATAATTGTAAAAAATAAATTCCGGCTAAATATATGATTGCCTGAAAAAGTTTTTGAGAATATTAAAAAAATGGAAAAAATATTTAAATTCATTTTTGATGCTGCGGGTCGATATATCATAATTTTTTACATGTTTCCTTTCACAGTTTTAGTTTGATGTGTATAATCTTTAAAATATTTTTAAAAAATCCCTATTTTCCAAGAATTAACAACTTTCTTAAAATTCTTTATATCTTTATCTTTATCTAGAAAGAAAATATCTTTTAAATGCTTGTAAATTGTATAACAAATTTTTCGAAAAAACAAAAATATTTAAATTTTGTACAGTATGTATGTGGATAAATTTCATTTCTGTAAGCTAAGTAATAATAAAAATATAAATGTGGCATATAAAAGAAAATCTCCAAAACAAATTATTCTAGAAAATTGTACTAAAAATTGTTTTAAAAAAGTTGTCAAGAATAATTAAAAATAATATTAAAAAAGTAGGTGTGTTAATATAAAAGTATTCACTCCTTAGACAAACGTCCCCCCCCCATTTGGAAATTATTATTAAGACAAATTAAATATTTATTTTTCAATCTTAAAAATAAAATTAATGCTAGCTTTAGTTATTTATAGTAATTGTTCAGATATAAATGTATTGGGATAATATTACTATAATTATGAAAAGCAAACTGCACGGGAATGTCAAAAAAATATTCTCTAGAAAATCTAAAAATAAAAATATTTTTAATTTAAAGCTCTTGAATCAACAATAATAAATTTAATAAAGTAAAAAAATTTGCTAAAATATATGTTATATGCTCCATAATATGAAAGATACCAATAATTAAACATCGCGTGAATACTCGAGTACCTCAAGCATTGCAGTCAAATTAAAATGCCGAACACCGCGGCCGTAATGCAGTTTTTACTGCAGACATTAAGTTTATCAATATTTTCAACACCGTGGAACGAAGCAGAGTGGCGCAGTGGAAGCGTGCTGGGCCCATAACCCAGAGGTCCGTGGATCGAAACCACGCTCTGCTAGTTAATTATTTTTGGTATTTACTGTATGTTGAAATATGGTTCTATTTTGTTTTTAGCATTTTTTGGAAAAATTTTAAACCACCACAGAGATGAATTACATTTGTCGTTAGTGGTTTTTTTTTTTTATCACGCATGATTGATTTTCAAGGTATGTAAATAAAATAAAAATAAATTTGAAATTCTCATCTTTTAAATATCATGTGTATATATATATATATACATATTATATTTCTTATATATTATTTACCAACAATTCTTTTCCCTTCTTTTTGTACTGTTCGTATATCCCAACCCTGGTAGAAGTAGAATCATAAAATTTATTTATTTTATTTTTAATTTTGAAATCTATAAATTGAAGAATAATACGGAAACATAAATTTAATTAAAAATGCTTGTAAAATTTTAGTTCTCCCTATGCTCATTTCAATAATATATGCTGAGGGTTTTTTTTTAAAGAAAATCATGGAATACTTTAAATATGTATATAAATTCTGAAGGGGGAAGAAACCTTCTTTTCAGAGAAATATAACATATATTTATGAATTTTTAATTATTTATAAAATAGAAATCAATCGCGTTTCTCTCTCTCTCCCTCTCTCAGGTATCAAAACCACGGGAAAAAGTATTTATCTTGAAGTGTTTATAAATATTAAAAACATCATAAAATACTTACTATCGGAAGAATGGGATGCCATTTCCATTACAAAATCTTTTTTCAATCTTTCTGCTACTTTTTGAACAGGTTCTGACTCATCTGGAATGTAATTTTTTTAAAAAAAATTATTAGAGTAATGTAATATAAATGCTATTAAAAATTCTAAGCGCATTAAAGTTTTTCTTCTCTTTCTCTGGAAAGAAATAGAAAGTAACAGCAAAATGAAAAGAAAGAAATTAACACATAATGCGAATTAATATTCGATACTACCCTTAAATTTATAATTTTGTAAAATTGTAAAAATTTGTAATAATGTAATAATTTGTAAAATTTGTCACGAAATATTGATTCTATATGTTTGTCCCTCTCCCCTTTCTATGGCCATAACAACTTCTAAATTTAAGAAAGCTTAAAAAATGTGATCATAAATATCATCATTTTGAAAGTTTTTAAAAACCACCGAATCAAAGTTTGCAAGAACAAGTAATATATATATTTTTTAAAGTCAATTCCTACTTTGTTAGAAAAACATGCGGGTGCTATCTGTTGCAACTAGTTGTAACTACAACAGAAATAACGCAGAATAAATTAAAAATTTAAAAAAATTAACTGATGAATTAATGTTTGAAAAAAATGTATTAATAACAAGTGTCATACACTACAAGTTTAAAAAAATGTATTTGAACTTGTGTGAATGGAGGAATAGAAAGAATTTAATTAACGACTGAAAATTTGAACAAGATAGATACATGTATAAGAATATATATACATATATATATAGGGAGAGCAGGGGCGTAGCTACCATATCATCCATCTCATTGATAGAGGGCCCCGAAGCTACAGGGGCCCCAACAAGGATTGTAACTACAATCCCACTAACATGGCGCACATATCAGAAAAAGGGCCCCAAAGGAATTTTGATACAGGGCCCCCTCAGAACTAACTACGCCAGTGAGGGAGAGTAAGCTAATAGTAGGAATTGAAAAAAACGTGCAAAAAATGTGAAATGTTCTGCTAAACTGTACTCAATTTATTAAGTGATACTTAATGAATTCCTTAAAAATTGATTTAGCTTGATGTACCTATTATCTTGATTAAAAATCTCAGTTAAAAGAGAGTTTATTCCGTATTTAAATAAGTTAACTCCAATCTATATCTTAATAATACTCTTAATTTTATTTGAATAATATCAGCACTCCCAGAGAGGATATAGATATTATGCGTGCAATATAAAGAAAAATAATATTACACATAAAAAGAACTTTATATAAATTAATAGTAATAAATCAGATTCATAACTCTTTTCTACATTGCAGTTTACCAGAGTATTGAAATGAAAATTCTATAGTATAAATCAGCATGATAAAAAATGAATTACACTGATTCATGGATTTATTACTTAATAATACTTTTAAGATCTTATTGATATTTAATAAAAAGGAAAAAGAAAGCAAACATGAGAAGTTTGAAAAAATGGTCATCTTAATTGAAAACTGTCTTAGAAAAATTGATGTAAAAAAATACTTAAAATAATATTGATTATTAATACGTGTGTGTGTGTGTATTGATTATTGTACGTAAAATTTAACTAAGTATTTGTCATTAATGATTAATTTTATTAATTATTGCTAATTATTTTTTAAATAATTAGTTTTTTACTGTGTTTTGTTCCCGAAAATCGACAAAAACAAAAAGAGCATGATACAAGAATGGTGAACTTTCGACCCCGGACCTCCCCCCCCCTTGAAAAATTCCTGTGTGCGCCACTGTCGGCAACGTATGGCACGCATGGGAGATATCGCACGCTGTACAATTCTCAGTGGTACTCCATACCACACCACAAATTTGCAAATTTTTTGAGTGGATGGTAGTTGATAATTTGAAATGGAGCTCACTGAACTAGCATAATTAGAATTATGGAAGGTAAAATTTATGGAATTACGATAAAACCTAAAGACGATTCTAACGATAAATTGACAACTATTTTAAATCATTGGATGTTATTCTGGAGAGAAAACTGCATGAACTCTGCTTTTCGCTTTTGGTTCTACATAATGGCATACAAGGGGCAGTTCAATCCCCTATAGACCAATGGATTTTAATTTCTTCCCATAGAAATTACCGGCCAGTGCTCTTGTTCACGTCAGTTTTAGAATGTAACCACTCTCCCATGAGAATAGTATGTGTGCGCTACTCATTCTACTTATCTATGAGAACATAACTCTTTTCTCACATGAAAAATATTTTGATTCTGCAAAGAAGTTATTTAGCAACTAAACAATCATAATCGTTTCAAATTGGGGGGTCGGCAATCTCCTCCACAGGGAGGAAATTACCGACTTTGTCCAATCGATCCCAGGATTTCAAGAATGCGATGAAGATGTAGAAACCTGCATGGCATGCGATGCAGAAGACTGTGGATTTCGGATGCTAAATGATGACGAGATTGTAACTTCCGTGCAAGAAGAATCCGAACCTGTAGACGATGAAACGGATGAAGACGAGAACAACAACAACAACGAAAGTTGCAAGGGTCCATCAAATGCTGACGTGTTTTCTGCGTTAGCCACAACTATGCAGTGGTACGAACAACAATCAGAGTGCTGTCCTATTCAATTACTGCTGCTCAAGAGAATCAGATATTTTTCAGCGAAAAAATGAAGGTTTACAACGGTAAAGCGAAAAATAAGTGATTATTTTCCACAATAAAGATAAAATTGCGACATTTTGCACTAATTTTGCTTTTTCTTCAAGCACGTTTCCCGCATATGTGATTTATTTTCAATATTCGTATAGTGTCCAGTTTCATATTCTGCAGGGATTGCATTCGGTTTTCAGTCATCCGAACGGTGTCCGGTCCCAATTGATGTGGATAAACAACGTTCTACTATACAAAAAAGATATCTCCAGCACAAATATATAATTAGTACAAAAAAGCATTACAAAAGCAACAAAAAAGATTATAAATTTACAGATTTAGATTAAAATTATTTGTTTCAATGACACCACTACTTCCTATTAATATTTTTTTCTTTCTTATCAATCACATTTCTGAGAAAAGGAAACGATTTATTTTCCCCTTTTTTAAGCTGAAATTGATCTTCATACTAAACAAGGTCTTCAGGAGTTGCTCTTTGGACGACAAATTACAGAAGCAGTTCTAATATATGATTTCAACATAGAATAAAGGGAACAATTTTTAAAGATAGAGTGAAACCATAATTTTGCATAGTTTCTAAGCATTTTTAGTCGGAGAAACTAAATAACATTGTTTAGTAAGATGACAGAGAAAGAAGAACATAGTGATTGTGTGTGTGATGAGTCTAACAGAATTGCAAAGAAAATTCTGTAAAAATGATATATGAATATAAATACGAAATAAACGGACTGTGATTAGTCAGGAATTATGTAATGCAATTTGAATGGGAGTTTATATCTAAATTGAGTTTGGGAGAAATAGTACGTTAATCACAAGCCAGTGCTGCAATTCGGCCACTAATTCTTCAAGTCCTCTATTAATTTATTTTTGAGGATTTTTTAATGGTATAGGGGCGAGGGACGACCTCATATGCCACCTCCGAACTATTAACACTTGCTTCACCTGTAGGGTTTTAATTTGAAGGTATAAATTTTATAAAGGGAACCCCTATTTAAAAAAAAAGAAAACTTAGGGAACCCAATCTGTACTCCGATATTGTATCCGTGTGTCAGAAATTTTTCAGGGGAGGGAGGGGGCCTCCAGAATCATGCACGCTTCGTCGCGCGTCGAAAGTCCACCATTCTCGTATAATGCTCCAATACGCCGTCCAAGATATTCTTTTTATTTTGTCTATTTTCGAGAGCAAAACACTGCAAAAAATTAATTATTGAATAAATAATTAGCATTCATTAATAAAACTAATTATGAAAAACAAATACTTAATTAAATTTTACGTAGTATATACATAGGATTATAATCAATTGAAAAAAAAATTGAGGGATTCCGGACCTGGGTACCCCCTCCCCTTCTTGTGTGCACCACTGGTCTGTGTACATTTTTTACTTCTTGGGGTGAAGAAATTGATTGAAACAGAAAATTCTATTAAATACATTCATGAAATAGAGGGAAATTAAATTTTCAATGAAAGGGCAATCAATAATATTATTTGATTCTGAGTCACGACGATTTCAGATTTGGTATACTGAAATGATTTAACAACAAAAAGGTAAAATGGAGGAGAGACAGATATAATTTGTACATAAATTAGTGATGTCATATTAAAGATAGCATTAAAAAATATTCGATGATTTCTCACCCATGCAAGCAGGTGTGATGCCACTCCAGTGACCACTCTCTAAACAGGTTCGCATCCTATCGCCCATGAGGATGAATCCAGGATTGCATATGTAATTTATGATCGATCCTATGTACTTCAAATCTCCTAGGATTCTCCCCCCAGGAATCGGAGGAGGATCATCACATTGGCCTTCTACAAATAAATAAAGAAACATCATAACCAAACTATTTTGATTCATGGTGTCATCTTTCAGATTTAACTGATTTCAAAATGAAATTGAGCATCTCGAAGGAAGAAAAAAGAAGTTAAGTTCGGTTAAAGTAGTTATTTTTCAATAACCTGTGAAATCAAAAACTTATTAAAAATATCATATCGATTAAATATTGCAGTTTTTAAAAATGTTTTAAAAATATAACTTTTCCCCCCGCGAGAAATGAAATGCAAAAGAGATTTGTCAATCGGAAGCAAATTATTCAACAGTATACTAATCATATTTTTCTTCTTTTATTTTTCTCCCTTTTTTCCTTTGTGATTTTCTTTTATTTCTACATTTTAAATTATATGGTTTTAAACCCATTCCTTCTTTAAATATAATACGGTACTTTAATTATGATTAATTATTTTGATGCATATCTTCGATATCCTGCTTTGATATAGTAGGCAAAGGCCTTCTAGACTCTAGTACAGGGGTACTCAACCTTTTTTCCTGTTGGGCGGCATACATATGACAGGCACTTCACGAGGGCCGCAACATGCGGATAATGGAGCAAACACACTATAATCCCAATGCAACATTGGACAAGGCAAAACTGATCAAAGTATTAAAACCCACACTTTTAGCTTTTGTTTTAATACCATATTAACTTTTCGATCACACATACACATAAAAATATTTATTTTTAAGTATTTTTTACTGAGTTAAGGGATAATTTCTATTTCCTTTCATCTATATGACCAAGCCTTTTGCTTTCATACTACTATATAAAAACAAACAAACTAATAGCAAAATTAATATCTATGATTGCTTGATTGATTGAATTTCCCGCTTAAGTTTTAGTAAATTGTTCTCCAATAATTGATTTTCTTAATGCAATGGGCCCTGACCGAGCCTCTCAGAAAGGGTCGGTGGGCCACATGTGGCCCACGGGCCGCAGGTTGAGTATCACTGCTCTAGTACATATAAGAAATCGAAAGGAAAAAAAAAATTCCAATAGTCCACTATTCATCGAGGTGAATTCGGATTGGCCGTTTTTAGTATTGCAGCAGGCTTAGTTGGTATCTGCAGCCCATTAGTAAAAAAAGTATTGCAGGTTTTAGTAAAACTTCGCAAGAGAAATCTCGAAATGAATAAATTAAACATATAAAATTAAATTGAACATTCCATTGTGTTTGAAAGTTTGCAGTTTTGTTTAAATATTAAATTTTTACTTTAACTAAAGTTTTAACACAATGTGTTTATGGCTGTATTTTATTTTAATGAAAAAAAATGCAACTTAAAGAAAATTTATCATATTTGATAAAGCCATCTAGTGAATCTCGACAAGTAATATTAAAAATTAGTTCAATGTTTGCTGATCTCTCTCTGTAATAAATTAGGAAATAAAATAACAACATTTATGTTGTAGAGCATATTATACAATTATATGTTTCATCTATTTATATATGTGATTGTATAATATGCACTTATAAATACAGTACAGTCCCGCTAATCCGAACACGGCTAATCCGAACATCCGGTTAATCCGAACGGCTCCGCGGAAAATTTTTTATAATTTTAAGGACGAAAAAATCGGTGAATATTTCAATATAAAACAGTGTAAACCTTAATTCAAAACTGTTCTTTATTTAATATTCACGCACTGTACATCAAGTTATGGTACAAATTTTAAAATGGAATAAACCACAGAACAGAACACTAATGTTTAGTATGAAAAATTGTACAACATAAGATTAAACATAAAATATGTACAGTACAGTACAGTACTGATAATGTAGTGAACAAGTACCTTATAACATTAATTCAGTTATTTTTTTCTGACGCAACGAAGACTGTCTTTTCGATGATTAATTTCGCCAGCGCCTCATAAATAACACATCAGCTGGTGTAGTGTCGGGCTGTTGCTCTAAGTAGCGCAGGGCAAGGTCAAGGGCAGCTGCGCCGTCTGCATGTGGCACCACGTCCTTCTTATTGCATTGCGTCTCGTCGTCACTTCCCTCCTCCTCCATTAGCTCTTGAGTCACTGCCGCAGCTATGTCGTCATCAGTCAGAAATTCGGCTGTTTCCCCGTCTTCTTCCATCCATTCATTGATGTCTCCAACTGATGCTTTGCCAACGTTAAACTCTGTAGCCAATTTTGTCACACCTTCACCTTTATCTAAACGCTTTAGAACCTCTAGTTTGTCTTTAAGAGTAAGTGTTGAGTGTTTACGCTTACTCGCCATAACAATCTGTTTACGTACACTGTATCACAGACAAATGTCCAAAACACACAACAAACTGTTTTCACCGTAGAATATCACACTGTAACACTGTTATTAACACAGAGACAAAAGCAGACGAGTATAGAACGAGCGCGGAACGACTGACGGCCAACAGTATGGGCACACGCACACGCAGTCACACTGACACACTAAGTTAGGAGTGGTGGAGGGAGGACACACGCGTCGAGGATTGGGAGTACAGTCCACGCGGCAGAAAAGCGGACGCGTACGCTCACATTACGACAAAATACATAGACACAATAGACCCGTACTCCCGGTTCAAATAGTGATTTCGCTGTTACTCCGGCTAATCCGAACAATCACCTAATCCGAACAGGGGTCGGTCCGATATTGTTCGGATTATCGGGACTGTACTGTATATAATAAATAGAAAACAATAAAAAACACACATATTGTTTTCATTATATTATAAAAATAATTTAGTGCTAATAACTTTAAAATTTAAACATATGCTCATTGTTAAAATTTTATGAAAGACTTCCTAATTTTAATGTTTTAGATTATTAGTTGATTAACTATATTAGCACGAAAAACAAGTAGAAACTACAGATGGCAGCACCTCCAAAATTATTCAACATTTATGGAACACCTTTTTCCTTTATGATAAGGGTTGAGGGTGAAGAATATTGAAATTATCATGCTGCCATCTTCTGTTGAAGAGTAAAAATACGAAAATAATATTCTCCAGTATTTCCTTCAAATATATCAAACCATCTTTCAAATAATATAACTTAGAAATCTCTTTAAAAAAATGAAAAAAAAAAGAAAAGTATTCTTAAAATTATATTATCTAATCAATCATGACTAAAGGATATGGAATTATAAATATTCCTTTTGATGTATTGTGAAATACAGCAAAATAATTCATTTTTTTATTTATGAAAATTTAATCTGAAGATTAAAAATTTGTGTCTCACAATTTTTAACACCAAAACAACTTTACAATACTCTTTCTTTTGAGCTTTTGATAAAAGTTCATGTTCTGCTTAAAGGGGAAGTAATTCGCATATTAACCTCAAATGAGTAACTTTTTTTTATTTTGTCTATGTAGTATTATTTTTTTAAATCTTTCATTTTTCCTACTTTTTCCCACATTTTTTTATAATCAAATAAGTAGCATAATTCAAAATACTTAGAAAATATTAGGTGTGGTGTAAGTTTAAAAATATATTGCAATAAAAAAATGGCATTAGCATTATTCTATAAATTTTAGAACAACTGATTTGCTTTCTTTTAATTTATCTATTACAGCTAAAACTTCAATAGAAGTATGATTCGTGTCTCACTCATTTTTGTTTTTTTTAAGTAAAAGAAAACCATAGAATTTCAATGAAAAGAAATTAAAATTGAGAAAACCATTAACTTCAATACATAGCAGTTTTTCAAATCTTTACAAAATTGTCATGGTTTTTTTATATTTTGACTTTTGAATTTGAATAAATTTTTTCATATAATCTGGTATTAATGAGCATCTTCGATTTACTTAAAATCATGTCAATCTATGATTTTTATAGAACTTAATGGGTTATTGTATTGAATTTTCTTCAAAGAGACCAACATAAGTAAGCACAAATTTATCTTCTCACAAACTATATAGCTTCCCATATTTTTATATAAATTTTTATGAAACATTAAACAATTATGTTGCAAATTTTTACTACTAGTTTGTGACGGGCTTTCATCGCTTTTTCCATTAATGTCCTCTTGGGGTTCTTTGGGGCCAGAATGGCAACTCTTTCCAACCAACTCGAGAAGAAGAACTTGAGAATGCAAATTAGGAATCTTATATATAGTACAAGTTTAGCGTTCGCGGGGTGGCTATGTGAAGTTGCTATATGAGGTCTATGTTTATGATTAGAATTTAATATGAATGATTAAATTTCCTCTAAGTTAAAGTTAGAGAAAACTCCAAGTTGAAGAATTAATCTACCCGTACCTGTGTATTTAAGCTTAAGGTGGATACCATTCCACAAGGAGTAAACCACGTCAGTTAGGACCAAGAGAATAGCTGTTACCTAGGATATAGCGGTAAGCGTCTTATATTAAGATGTAAGGAAACTGCGTGTATTAATGAGATTAGAGGTAATCTGTAAAGTTAGATATAGTGGTCAGTTACGCGCACGATTATTTGGTAATACGAATAGTGTCTTTTCACTCCAGATTTACTTAATTAGATTATTATTATTGTATATAGTGATTAAGTTAAGATCTTAATAAACAGATATTAAGATGAATGATATGTCTAGTTCTTCGTTATTTACTGCAGAAATAGGTCGCGTAGAAACGGGGCACCCAGGGGTAGGTGCCTCACAAACTTACCAATTTTAGAACATGATGGTTTCTGCAGAGATGACCATTTTCCTTTCCAACAACGAACTTGTAAGGGAGAGGAAAGAAAATAACCAGGATCACATTTGAACATGTATTTCTGTGTTCCTATAGATGTAATTTTGCCATTTTCCAGAGTTGCATAAGGAAAAGGTGAGCATGGTTCATCTGTTGCAATGAAAAGAAATACAAGAAAGTAAGATTACTTATATCAAACTAATGTAGTTTTTTAAGTCAGGATATAAAAGAAAATGCTTACAATGTAAGATGATTTCTAAAAAGCGATCACGAATGAAATTCATAATTTAATAACAAAACTCTTTCCCCAAAATTTTAAAAACGAATATTTCATTACTAGCAAGTAATATAATTTTTTTTAAACGTGAATTCCTACTTTGTTAGAAAAACTTACTTGCGCCATCTGTAGCAAATAATTCTAACTTCGTCAGAAATAACGAAGAATAAACTTAAAATTAAAAAAAAAACTATGATCAATGAATTTATACTTGAAAAAACTGAAAATCCACTGCATTAACATCAGTGGATGAATGTCATCCAAATGAAAAAAATGTGAACAAATTTTTAAAAACCTCTATATAACGAAGTCACTAAATCCCGAAAAAAAGTTCCTTATATGGAAAACTCGCTATACAGAGGTTCATCTCTCAATTTTCTTTATAAATCACATAAAAATATTTAAAATTCATAAACACTATATACTAAAAAAAAGTAATTATTCACACTTTTTTGTAAATTAATATATATTTATTTTATATATCGTACCCATTGCAAGCAAAAAGAAAAAAGAAAAGAAATAAAGAAAAACTGCAACGAAGTTTCTTGACGCCTTTATCCACTTTCTGAAGAATTAAATTTTTTTCTTTGATGCTCAAGCACTAACGTTTTTTATTTTCGAGTTACTAGAAACGAGTAACAATACGGCTCATCAACACTAAAAATGAACGGAGACTGGTTAAAAGACGCGGAGACACAAGACAACTCCACTGAGGGTGAAAGGAGATATCGAAGATGTTTCCAGTGAACTGGACTATGTGGGTTAAAGCTTGCACTGTTCTTGGATGAAACGTCCAGAATTCTATTGCTCTCGGCGAGTTAGGCACTTAATAAAAAAAGTTCACGATTTATGGCCCCCATGAAATGTGTTTAAAGAGAGAATAATTTGAAATGTCGAGAGAAAAACTTAAAAATAGTGAGAAAAAAATTGAATCACAAGAGAAAAAATTCGTTAGATTGAAAATGCACTTCGCTTTCGGGAGGTTATTTTAGGAAGAATTCGCTATATAGTAAAATTCGCAATATAGAGGTTTGTTATATGGAGGTTCGACTGTATATATAATAAATAAAAATATATAAGGAGAGTGTAAACTAATAGTAGGAATTGAATAAAATAAAGCATTATTTTATATAAACAAGTACAGTTTCAAGATCTATGTTAGAAGCTAAAAACTTGATATTAAAATAAAAACGAATATGTTCCATTCAAAATTCAGAACACTCCAAAATTCCAGATTGTTTTTTAATTTTCGTGTATTTTCAGTGACGTTAATCATTTCATTTTGTAAACGTTTCCTGATTTATATATTTAAGTCTGTATACTTTCATTCCTTGAAAATTCTAAGATGTATTTTTATTCAAATAAATATTTTAATATTTAGAGACTACTGAATAGGATTTACCTGCTCTATTTCAAGAGAAAACATTTTAAACTAAAAAGTATCATTTCAGAAATTTTTTTTTAAATTAGCGACTGGTAGCAAATCATGAGTTCAATTCTGACATGCAGTGAGAGAGAGAATTTCAAACTCTGATTTTCAACAGTAAATATGAAATAACCTTGAAGTACAATATAAAATTGAAGTTGTCTCTATTTTTCGTAGTTTCAAAATGCATTATAATTTATTCTGTGGAAGGTTATGCCTTTCATGTAATTACTGCTGCAATTTATGTTGACAATTCATAAAAGAGGGTCAATTTGTGCTAGCTGAGCTCCTCTCTCAATAAGATTTGGTGACGAGTTGGACATAAACAAAAACTTTGACGCGATAACTAGTTGGGTTTTGACACGCAATGAATGCACTCTCTTTGAATAATCTTAATTACTTACATAATTGAGTCCAGTTAACTCCAAGAAATCAAGATAGTGATTTATGCTCATTAGTAATATATTTTCTTCCATTTTGGTATTCAAAGTACTTATACTTTTATTATAAAATCATGGTTTGTTATTTCTACCTAATTAGTTAACGCGCGCGCGTGTGTGTACACTACAATTTCTTAAAATATGTACAGTTAAAAAAGAAAATATAGAAGTTTAAAATTATCCTAATTCATTCCAATTTGATTAAAATGCCAATTAAAAGTATCGATTCAAAGATACAATTAAAATGACTAGCTTCGAGAAAACGTGCACAACTTCGGTTAAAAAATATTTGATATTTTTTAATTTATATATATAGTATTATTTTTTAAAACTGAAACTTTTTTCCTAAAAAATTTAATATGATTAATCCTTTAGGAAACAATAAATGTATTAATTTCAAGTAATACTTTTTGTGATATTTTGTTGCATTTTAATTATGCGCAATTCTGAACATTCTCAAAAATTATGCACGTATAAATCCATACAATTTTAATCGCAATACTAAGTTAAGAATTTTGTTCCAGTCCCCAGGATGAACAAGCTTATGAGAGTTTCTATTATATGTGATAAAATAATTCTTTGAAGAGAGTTATTTTGAAAAGAGAAGTATGAAAATGTTTGCTAATTCTGTTTATATTTCCAGACTCTTTTCTGAAGAAAGATAAGAAGCTTTCGATTAATATTTTACAATCCTTTATTTTAAAAGTTTCAATGTTTGTTAAATACATCCCAATTATTTTTTTTACATGTTGTAAATACTCTTTTTAAATTTGCCTATTTAATACATCCTAAGTGAATGTATCTAGCTGTTTCTGTATCTTCATGGAAGAAAAACCTAATTTTATTAAAAATCTTCATAAAGTAAAGGGTGAATTTGGCATTGTAATAATAATTCAACAAATATCATAATTTGGAAAACTAATATACTTTTTAATGTTAGATGTTCAATGTAACAATTTAGAGTCAGAGTATCATTAAAGTGAGAGTAGCAGGTGTCGTCCACGTCACTTGACCATGGTTCAAAATTACGTGGTCTGTCACCATAAGCCCTCGTGTAGCTGAACAGCGCGACGTTAATATTCACTCACTCACTCACTTATTAGGAACTGGATCAAAAATGCTATCATCAGCAGAATGTCAGATATGTCTAGCATAACTGGAGGTTTTGATTCAAATGAAGATAATTTCGTTCGTTATTAACGGACTCAAATTATTATTATTATTATTATTATTTTGTTGTTGTTACAAAGCATGTTTTTGGGCCTCGTTTTTTTTGGGGGGGGGGGTTCAAGTTGCTTATACAATTCTTGATATCCTGATAAACAAAACTTATGATTGCTTAGAAATTTTGATTCATGCTCTATGTCAGGATCATGAGTAAGAAAATATTGTTCCATATTTGTGGGAAATTTCAAGCGCTCCCTAATTAAATCAGCTGTTAATAGCTGAACTTCACCTTTGACTTCCTTATTACCATAAACTGTTAGAAATTCGATCAATTTATCCTCATCCAAAGGGCACGAATTCCCAAATATTTTGAAAATCAAGCTGCAACAAAAAATCATGTAAATTTTTTTTATTTAATTCGTGTACCGTTTTATTTCAAAATCTTGTAAAAAGGACCATATTAGAGAAGAGTTGGGTGTAATTAAATAACATAACATAAAATTACTTGTCATTCTAGAAGGAAAATTTATTCAGTTTGTAACAGACGAAATATTATTTACATCTCATTTATTCCCAAATAGTAATTTTTTTAAATATATACATTAAATATAAATACGTAGGTCAGTTTGGACTCCCTAATACTTACAGCTCTTGAATTTTTATTAAAACATATACAATTTTTTACAAATGCAGAGGTGCAACAGCCCACGAGGGTCAGGGCCTAATGTGCCCATCCCAGTATACATGACCAATGGGCGCTGAGGTACATGAACAGATGTCCCGATCAGGTGGTCAATCTGAAGCAAGATCCCCAGTGTTTAAGTTCGCAAGCAAGCTTGATACTCATTTATCGACCCACTACAGTAGGAATGAAAGGCTGAGTCGACCTTGCCCGCCTGCAATAGAGCCCGGATCTGTGGTTTAGAAGCGCGATACGCTACCACTCGACCACTGGGCCTTAGTAATTATGACTACGAAAGAATAAACAAAAAAAGACCACATTGACAACCACAACAACGACTTGGGAACATTTCCCCCACAAAAATGTGCCCAAGATAAACATTAAAATTAATAACATAACTTTAAAAAAATTGTTTTAGTTTTACATAAATTTAAGCTGTCATCAGAATTATTACTGATAAAATTGGCATTGAGAATCACTAAATTAACTATTTGATTCATTTTGTACCGATGCTACAATGTGCTCGAACTCACCTAAAGTGCAATTATTTTCAGTAATATATGTCTTATTTTTACTTCGGATAAGAAAAACAATAAGCACAGAAAAATTAAAACTAAACACACAATTCCATATAAATAATATTTTTACTTAAAATTTTTGTCAACTCTTATCGATCTTAGATACATTTAAATGTAGAGATTATTATCTATGTATCTTAACTTATTATAACTTATTATAACTCAAGAAAAAAAATTTAAAATTCTATACAACGTTAGTAGTTGCTCAAACAACTTTTCTAATATTTTAAGGCGAATACAAAATCTGAATCACCACATGTAAGAAAAGCAATGAAAAACTATTGAAGGCAATTATCGGGATGAAGAACACTAATTACTCGCAATACACAGTAATTGTAATGAAGAAGGTTCAAATTGAGATGTATCTGAGTTATACTACTTACGATTTTGTTTTGGTCTAGTTGCCTCGTATGTGGGAAGTAAGATCGCAATCAATGATGTTTGGATAATCAGAAGTACCTGCGTGGAAATAATCATTTTTCACAGTACTTCTTTCAATGGTACTTCGAAGGCTTTTGCAGAATCGAATTCAACACAGCGGAAAGACTTGATTTCCGGCGCAAACTCTTTAGAGAAAGGGAAGTGAAAAAAGTCATCACATGATTAAGTTTCGAAAATGAAAGGAAATTCATATGTGCGTTCTTCATTCGGGGAAAAAACGATAACAAAGTACACACACTTTATATTTAGAATTCATGTGTAAAGGTACATAGATGTGAAGGGTAAGACTGATTCACAGGAGTAGCTAGTTCTGAGTAGGCCCTGTATCAAAATTCCTTCGGGGTTCTTTTTTAGGTTTGAGAACTTTACTAGTGGGGTTGCAGTTATACACGTTGGATGCCCTGTAACTTAGGATTCCCATATCACTGATACGGATGATACGGCGGTAGCTACGCCCCTGGACTGATTCATTCTTTCCTTTTTAGCTTGAGTGAGAAACTGTGTGGAATTGAAAACCTAAATAAATTTACATTCTACGACATAAAAACAACGAACCCCCAAAATCAAGTTAACTGAATAAAACGAAAATCGATAAGTATACAAGGAGTACAAATAATTTTTTTTAATCAAAAATCAGGCACTTATTACGAATATGTTTTATTCAAAGCAGTGTCCTTCGCTATCCACTACTTTTCCCTTCATTATGGTAGCAAACGGATACCGGGTCGGAAGTACGCTTCATCTTTTGAGGCTATCCAAGAACCAATCCAACTTTAGGTATCTTCAATGATGTGAAGTTCTGCTGAGGAAGGCAATGTTCCATAGAACGAAATAAAACAATAAATCGAAATGGGTTAATGTTTGGGAAATACGGTGGATGAGGGGATTTCCCAATTGAGAGCTTCTAAGGAGGTTTTATCTAGCGCCACAACTTGTGGACGAGCATTATCATGCAGGAAAATAATCTTGCTGTGTTTGGAGCAGTAGAGAGCACATTGTTCCCTTAGTGCTCGGCTAAATCTCATCAATTGTGTTCAGTAGCGACTTCCAACAACATTTTTGTTTGGTTTCAGTGACTCATAATACACGACAACAAACTGATACTACCGAATACACAACATGAGTTTCTTTCCATTAATATTCAGCTGTTGAAGCATGACTACATGGTTCCCATGATTTCCTTTTCTTTAGATTATCACAGTGGCTCCATTTGTCATTATCAGAAGCTATACGATGTAAAAAAAAACCTGTGTCGCTTATACCTGCTAAAGAGCATTACCCATGGGCAAAATCAGCATTCAATGTTTCTTGACTTTCATATGGAATCCAATTTCTTTATTCTGAATCATTTCGAACAATTTTGATATTGTTTTTTGGGTCTCTTCTAATGTAAGAACAAGTTTTTGCATTTGACTCGAATCTTTCTACAATAATCTTCCGCAATGTTCTTTGTCTTCGACGTCAAACTCACCATTCTTAAACTTTTTAAACCGCTCACAACAACGACCCACCCTCAAAACAGCCTCACTACATAGTAGTTCTACAAGCAATCATTGCACCTCCCTTGTAAATAACTTCAAATTAAAGAGTAAATCAAGAGCCTCAGCAAATAACGCTTATTTCGCTCAAAACTCGACATTCTCACACGAAAATACTTGATGCTGACGCAAAATAGTTAATACTTCAAGTTTATAGTGTTATCAGATGTTCAATTTTGCGATATAAAGTTTTATGTTTCTAAATTTCAAACTTAACTTAGTGGTGATACCATCTTTTGCCAAATGGCGGAAACTTATTTGTACTCCTAACACATGTATTGAGAACAAAATGATAACAGTATCATTGTAATTGAACACTTTATTCAAGAAACACAGCTTGAAGAGCAAAGCACTAATAATAATAAGTTGACTCAAATCTGAGCCTGATGCAAGCTGTTATCCTATCTCTGCAAGACCTCTGTACAGTTCACATGTGGGTCAGCAGAATCCCATACCACATTCGTATGGAATTTATGCCTTAGCACTGAAGTCCTCTGTTTTATTTACCATTTAAATTCTCCATGTCTGGAGCTCCAAACAGGGAGCATTCGACATGAATTCGCTGGAGCTCCTGTTAGTCAATCATTGCCGCCCCCAAAAAAAATTCATCATCTGCGTATTCTGTCGTAAGGTATGTTACATGTGTAATGTTCTTTCCTTCGGATAACACCTTCTTGATGCATTACTTTTTTACGATATAGAGTGCACGAAATCGTTACAAACAAGTAATATATAAAAAAAATTTCAAATCAATTCCTACTTAGGTCAACAAAGAAAAATTTTATTTTAGTCACGTTTTATTAAATAATTACAATTAATATAAATATGAATATACGTATGACAGAATCACAATATAATTGGCAAAACACCTTTTAAATTAACATTAAAAACTTTTTAGCCATATTAAATTTGCAATTAGATTTTTTAAAAAATTTTAATATAATAGGTAGGAATTTATCTTAAAAGCACACAATGTAAAAGGAATGCTGAAGTCTAACTAGCATTCAGATTAAGTTAAATCTTCATCACAAATTTAACAAAATCTGTTTTACCCAATAATGCTGCCATCTAGAGGGTGTAGCGAATTATAAACGAAGCAATGTCCATAATTATTTTGAACGAAAGGAGTGTGTATCCGGGCGAATTAGTTAAGACAGTCCACAATAATTCCATGAGATAATTTAGGTATAATAATGTTTAATTAGATACGAATTGCCGCGATGCGGCTTACATCCTACGATACAAGTTACACACACACACTCTTACGATCTTTACAATTTTAATACAGATGTGTGCACACCAGCGCCCTCGCATGGTCAATATTTCGGCACACACCCCACCGGTGAACAGAATGTTCACCCAGTAAATATCGAACCACAATTAATACAAACAATTATTCAAATACAATTCATACAAAGAAAATACTGATAGAATACTACTAATCAAATCTAAATTATACATATTAGAAAGAAAAAAGTAAATATACATTAAAGTACACAATATAATGAAACTTAAAGATGACAAAGCTTCAATTTACAAACGAACAAATACTAGAATACATACCTCAAGATTTCACAAAAAAATAAATTTAACAGAGATTAAATAATAATGTGTAATCTCCTACCATTAATCTGAAAATATATAAACAAATTAGTACAAAGTATATTATACAATTTCTAAAGGATACAGCAATTGAATGGGTTTTTTTGAAGAGACCTTTAAAAAGTTTTTTACAAGACAAAATCTAACGTTATCGTCTCTTCCAATAAATATTTCTTTGATTATTCCAGTTCCCACAATAATTTTGATTTTACATTTCCTTCAACAAGAACTACGTCGTTTAATTTTAAATTCTTATGAACAGATGGTGTTTTAAAATGATTAGCTGTTTTTAACGGAGCAAATACTGTTCTTTCCAGCGTCTCCAAAGTTGTTTTAAAAGAAGAGTTCGGTAAGTCTTTCTTTTTTCTTGTACGACTCCTTTGCCGTAGTGGCGTCGATCAGTTCGATGAAATGTATAGGATATTTAGAGTCACCATAACCTAACTCGAGGAAGTGGGCCGGTGTTAGCGGTTCCGGCTCTCCTGGATCATTCTCCACGTATGTCAGTGGTCGATGATTAACGATGACTTCAACTTCTGAAAGTATCGTTGAAAGTTCTTCAAATGTTAGAAGTGCCCTGCCAAGTATTTTACGTAAAGGATCCTTTATAGTTTTAACAAGACGTTCGTAAAATCCACCCCATTGCCAAGGCGCACGTTCAACTATGAACTTCCAGTGAATACCTTTATCTGCGACAAAACTTTGAAATTCACTGTCTTTCAAGATGTTGGCAAATATGTTAGCTCCCTTTCAGCTGCTTTAAATGTACGTGCATTATCGGAGTATATTACCTTGCAATTACCTCTACGAGCGAGGAATCTCCGTAAAGCAAGTAAAAAACACTTTGTGGACATGTCCGACACGAGTTCTAAGTGTACGGCACGAGTGACTGCACATGTAAACAAAGAAACATAAGACTTGCGAGTCCCTTGATTGCCCTTAACAAGTATTGCACCTGTAAAATCAATTCCTACAATTTGGAAAGGAGGAGATTGGGTGATTCTATCTCGGGGCAACTGACCACTTAACTGGTCAGCTGGTTTGGCACTGTATTTTTTACAAACGAGACAGATTCGAATCATTGTTTTTACTAACTGACGACCCTTAGGTACCCAATATTTTTTCCGAAGTTGAGTCAAAGTTGCAGATACGCCACAATGACCAATTCGTTCATGTTCCTAATAACAAGTAATTCTGTAAATTTACAGCGTCGAGGGGGAAGAATAACAGGATGCTTTTTCACCCAAAGCATAAGTCTGCTTCAAGCAACCGTCAGTAAGTCGTAATAAATTGTTTTCATCCAAATACGGCACTAAACTCTTTATTTCAGAGCTAGATCGAAGTTGTTCGTTTTGTTTTAAGGCTAATATCTCAGCTGAATAAAATTCGGATTGAACACATTTAAGCCAAAATATTCAGCATTTTTGTATTTCATCTGCAGTAATGTAGAAGTCCATCGATTTGTAAAATGTTTCTAGCATTGTTCACGAATCGGAAAACCCAAGCAGTCGTTTTCAAAAGTTTCTTAAGGCTGCTGAATCGATTTATGTCAACAAGAGCTTCCATCTGTTGAGTAACTGCCACATGCACACTAGAACGATGTTCTAATTCTTCCGAGCAGAGCTCTGAATCTAAAATATCTCGGTGACGATTTGGCCAATGATCGGGTGTTAGTTTAAGCCAAGGTGGGCCATGCCACCACAGCTCATTCTGTGCTAACTTGACGGCAGATGTACCACGCGAAAAGGAGATCAGCATGGGTTGTCCTTTCCTGGACAGTGTCCCCACTGCATCGGATCAGAGAGCAATTGTATCTCTTGAACACGATTTTTAATGTATGGTTTGAACGCTGAAGAATCGCCGCGTATCCAGTAGTACGAAATGAGAGAATCGGTCCAATAATATATATTAGCATCAAATTTGAGACAAGATGACACCTGTTTGGCCAACCTAGCTGACAAGCGGGAAGGCTGCTGTCAGTTCAAGACGAGGAAGCGTCAATAATTTCAAAGGTGCCACGACCTTTTGAACAAATGAAACTAGTTTCGATTTCGTTATTACAAGTAACAAACCGCAAGTATAATATTGTTCCATAAGCTGATTTACTCGCGTCTGAAAAACAATGTATTTCACACTTAAATATTTCTTGATCTATGTTAACTAAATAGAACCGTGGTATCTTTATCTCAGTCAAGCCCTCAGCTTCGCTACTCCACTGCTGCCACTTGTGTCGTAGCTTTGGGGGAAGTTCAGAGTCCCATTCTACTCCTAGAGTCCAAAGTTCCTGAAGAAGACATTTCAATCTGATAACGAATGGGCCAAGAATTCCAATGGGGTCGAAGATGCGACCAACCACACTCAGAATAAATCTTTTCGATTCTCCTCTATGTGACATAAACTTCAATAGATCCTTGGGATTGAAATAAATTAAATCATTTTCTGGATCCCAAGCAAGTCCTAAAACCTTAGTTGGAGGTCTAAGATCAATAGCACTAGTTTCAGAGGATTCCGTTTTGACACCTTCTTGCTGCCATAACAAATTAAGTTGTTTCGAATTACTTCGCCATTTGCGCAATAACATGCCTGCGTCACTGAATATTTGCAAGCACTCCAAGGTAGTACGTAGAGCGTCCGGAACATCACTCTGACCACAAATGAGGTCATCAACATAAATGGAACTATTTAGCAACTCAAATGTATGAGGATATTGCTCTCTGTACTTCTTAAAATGATGTTTTAAAGTTGCTGCGAGAAGGTATGGGCTGGAGTCGAAGTCCAAAGAACTCTCGTGAAATTCAAAACGTATGGCTCTTTATTCAAATTATCAGTCAGAAGAAACGTGTAAAATCTCGATCACGGAAATCTAATTCAATTTGAAGAAAAAAGCCGATTTTACATCAGCTGTAAATGCTACAGGACTTTTTCGAAAACATAAAAAGCAGTTTTAAAATGTTGGGATGCAAATTTGGTCCCGTATATAAACTTTGGTTTAACGATGACTGTCCATCTTCATGTGCTGAACCATCAAATACTATTCTAATAGGACTTGTGGTTTTGTCGCTACGTATCACTGCATGATGGGGTAGGTAAAATCCCTGACTATCCAATAAAGAATCACAAGAAGTACGCTCAACAATACCTTCCTAACATAGTCATCAATTACATCCTTATACTCGCAGAACAACTCGTGATCACATTTAAACCTACGAACCAACCCCTCAAAACGCTTACGTGCGACAGTTTTATTATTTTGTAAAGCCTCTCTCATACCTGGTTTCCATGGCAAATTTACACGATATCGACCATCTACGAAATTAACTGATTTATCAAACTCACTAAGTATCTCTTCATCCCCATTACCTAAAGTCATCCGAACCCTTGTCAAGTATTCCTAAAACTTTCTATCTCCCAAAATCTCCTTAGCTCAGTCGAAATCGATTCATCTTCACTGTGAACCAAATGTACCGAAGTACAATCCTCTCCGCTCATCACACCTTCCCTGAAGAGACCATCCCTAGCCTAGTCTCGACTGCAACCAATGATGAATCTAATCTTTTTATCCGATGTGTTAAAGACCAATAAAAATCGGAACCTATTAACAATGAAATTTCACAATTCTCAGAAGATTCATTACAACTGAATGTTATCCTAAACCCTTTCCACTCCATTTCTGCCCACGCATCTGGATTAGGTAGTCTAAGTGTTGCCTTTGAAATTTCCTCAATTTCAATGCCTCTATCACAGTCTCTTCTCCGCTTAATACATTCCTTAGCCTAACCTCGACCTTACTACAAGTTTGTTTTTAGGAGTTTTACAACCGAACGAAAAAATATTTAGCCTTTCGAACCCAATATTTTCGACCCCAACCTCCGAGACACATTTTTTTTTAATGAACGACTTCTCACTTCCATTATCAAAAGGCAAAATATCTTATCCGATGAAGAACGACCTATAATTTCGGCCTCCACACATTGCAATAAAACTCCACCTCTGTTATGAAAAACAGAATTTGAAGACGTAGTTTTAACGTCAACATTCTTTTCCTCCAAATCAAATGCATTTTTTGCTTAGATTTTCTAACTTAAAACAAATAGCACGTGCATGTCGACTTTTACAATACGAACAAACCTCTTCCTTGCACTTTTTAACATAACAACCAGTGTTGCAACAAATGAAACATCTCCCTTCTTTAATTAATTTAGCTCTTTTTCTGAACGCATAAATTCTCACAAATCAGACACATGAGTATTCTCGAAACAAAATAAGCAATCCGAAATGCAGCCGTCAACAGTTCGTTTGCAGAGGAAAGCGATTTATGAGATGGGTGGAATCGAGAATGACCTTGAACCCTTCAGCGCGAGTTGACTGTGGATAGCTATGAGACGTTCTTTCGAAATACTTAGTATTGGAATAGGAATTTTTATTTTTTTCAATTCTAGGTCATGCGGTTTTTACTAGAAATTCTGTGCGTTCGCGACTTTCTACTTCGCTTCGCAAATATGCAATTAAATCAGTGATTTGTGATTGTGTTTTTATGTTTTTATTATATTCTAATGCTAAATCAGGGGGAATAGCTTTCATAATTATCGGAAACAAGAGACAGCTATATAGGAATCGGGAGAGATTTCAAAGAGATTTCCAGTCCCCTTATATTAATTTCTAACTGATCATATAAATTTCTTAACGCAATAACATCAAACGATTTACGGACGGGGTCAGATTTAACAAGCGATTCATATGAAAGTCAACAATAAGTTCTTTACGTCGAACCGATTTTCTAAAATTTTAATTGCTTTTGCATAATTTTCCGATGTTAGAGTTAAGCCTCGTATAGCCAATTCTGCATCAGATGTGACAACCGATTTCAAATAGGAAAATTTGTCACATCATTTAAACTCGAATTTTCATGTACTGCGGATTTAAATCTAGCCCCAAAACTGGGAAAACTACTGATATCCTTGCCCGAAAAAAGATTCTATATGTGAGTTTTAGGTAAACATGGTTGATTTGATAAACAGAACTAACTGTACTATTTAAAGGAAGTGTTATGTTTTGTGGTTGATTTTCCACCGAATTTTGAATAGCAGTGTTCGAAACTGATTCTACATAACGTTCAGCACGGATTTTCCAAATTATAAATTTATCTCGATATTCTTCGCGAGTTACGATTTCTTCTTCTAGACTCTCAATATCTATTAAATTCTCAATTTCCTTATCGAGTGTACTCAGCTCTTCAAATTTAGAAATTAATTGCATATATATCTCATGTACTGTTGTTTTATCAGCTGTATTGCTTATTTCGGATTCTAATTTATTAATTTGTGTTGTCACGAGGGATCTCGAAACAGACCGAGTCTTTTTGTTCTTTCTAATATAGCCTTATTTGCTGCATCCATTTTAAACCAAAACACTATAATTACAAACAAATATACAAATGACAACACCAATTCTGAATGCAACTTAGTACAACTTTCAAACAAAATTCAGCTTAACAATATGCATTCAAATAAACAAAACTATACCAGAGCAACCTTCCAAATACCGACAGTTACGAATAAACCAAAATCAGAAATGATGAGAAATAAGCTTAACTAGACAAATACCGAATTCAAAGTTAGACAAAACGAAAGTACTCACCCCCCATCACGCAGCGAATGTCCTTCAAGGCCGATGCACCATGTAGCGAATTATAAACGAAGCAATGTCCATAATTATTTCGAACGAAAAGAGTGTGTATCCGGGCGAATTAGTTAAGACAGTCCACAATAATTCCATGAGATAATTTAGGTATAATAATGTTTAATTAGATACGAATTGCCGCGATGCGGCTTACATCCTCTCTAGCTGGGTTATGTATCTAGAGCACTTAGCCCTTTTGAGGCTTTGATCTCTTGTCTGGAAAGAATATTGATACATGATACTTTGAAAACATTGCCCTTTTTATTTTAGAGATATAATTAAATTAAATTAAGAAGTTAGAAAAAATTTTGGATATGAGAATAATTTAAAGTACAGAAAAATTAAATTTAAGAATCAGAGTAAATAATATTAATTTACAAATGCTGAATTATTTGGAGTTTACATGAAAAATAATTTCCTTCGGCCAATAGGGACCTCAGGATGGCTGATTGCCCGTCCAATGGGGAGGCAGCTTTTCGTGTCTGTGTTGAGTGTGAGATGAGAGTGATTACTCCCTCCCGTGTTGCGAGAGGGCTTTCTGATTGTTGTTGCGTTAATGTGGTGACTTCGGTCCCGGTGGGGGTACCGTCGTCGTGTACGGGATCGGAGGCTTCCAGTGTCCGTACCGGGCAATGGGGCTCTCCGATTGGTAGTTGGGTGTTTGTGGATTTTTATGTTCATGAAATGAGTGCTGTTGAATGAATTTACAGAATTAAATGGTGTTTTTTAAGAATTTAAAATAAAATAATATGAGAAATAAAAATTTAGGTTTTAATTAATTAATATGTTTCTAGGTCTGTGTGTGCGTCTCGTTGGAGTGTATTTCTCGATCTTTTGGATCGAGATATTATCTGAGTTATCTATTTTGTAAAGAATGTTTTTGCTATTTTTTCATGAAGTTTTTAATTGTTTTGTAGTTAATTGCGTTCCTGAGACTAGAATTTCTCATATACCAATCGGCTTTGAGAATCTGTCTCAGGGTTTTGTTTTGAAGTACTTCTAATTTTTTAATGTGTGTATTAGCTGCAAAACTCCACACTGGAGAGGCATAGGTAATGACTGGTCTTAGAAGTGAAGAATAAATAAGCAGTTTATTTGATCTACTTAATTTAGATCTCCTGCTAATTAGATGGGAGAACGTGAGAGCTTTCTTGATGAAGTTCTCACGTATGCGTGTAATATGTTGTTTGAAAGTGAGTTTTTATCAACGTAACACCAAGGTATTTGGTGCTCTGAGACCAAGGGATTCTTTCATTGTGTAGGTAGATGTCTGGATAGTTTAATCGTGTTTTTCTAGTAAAGAAGACTGCTTCCGTTTTTGCTACATTAAGAGCAATTTTCCATTTGGAAAACCAGTCCTCTAAAACTAGAAGGTGTCTATTTATTGCTCTGGCCACTAGTTTGGGTTCCGTGTGAGATGCCAAAATTGCTGTGTCGTCTGCAAACATGCATAACGTTGTGTTGTGGTGAATCGGATGTCGTTCACGTAGATGTTAAATAAGGGGGAAATCAATGTTCCCTGCGCCACGCCCGCTTCCGTGGGTCTGTGGCTAGAGTATGTATCATTGATTTTGACAGAAAAATTTCTGTCAGTTAGATAAGAAGATATTAGTTTGATTAGTGGGGTGGAAATCATATTTGATTAGTTTGAAAATTAGGCCTTCTCGCCAGACGCGATCGAAGGCTTTTTTGAATATCGAGGAAAACCGCACCAGTCGATTTTTATTTTTGAATCCTGACTTTATCGTTTCCACCACTCTTAAGAGTTGGTGGGTGGTCGATAAGTCAGGTCGGAATCCATGTTGTTCCGGGATTAAGATATTGTTTTGTACCACATGGTGGTACAATCTGTTTAATATAATTTTCTCGGCTACTTTGCCGAGAATAGAGAGGAGCGCGATCGGGCGGAAACTTTCCGCCTGAGTCGGGTCCTTTCCTGGTTTGAGAATTGGAACGACTGTTGCAGTTTTCCATACGATCGGGAAGTAACCAATTTTTATTATATTATGAATTATATTTGTTAGTTCAAAGATAGGGACTAGCGGAAGATGCTTTAACATGCAGTTAGTAGTGCGGTCAATACCCGCTGCTTTATTAATCTTAACTTTATCGATATGATCGATAATTTCGCTTGGTAGTGGGGGTGGGGTGGGGGGTATATTAGTAAAGTTATTTTCATTATTAAGATAGGTGTGAACAACATGTGTTATTGCTCTATCCGTGTCGTTTGTGATATCATTTAATTTAAATTGGTTTTGGAGTGAGTCAGCTATGACCTCACTTTTGTCTGCGTCACTATATGCAATTTTGGCAGGGCCTTTAAGGGCCGGAACTGGTTGAGCCTTCTTCCTGGAGTTTCGGGCGGCTTTCCAAAGAGAGCCGTCCTCGGCTTCCAAGCAAGCAAGAGACTCGTCCCATTGTTTTTGTTCGTGTTTTAATACGATTTTCTTAATTTGCTTTTGCAATCTGTTTAATGTGTTCTTATCTGCAGGGCTTCTCGTGTAGTGCCAGATTTTTCTGGCTCTATTTCTTTCTTTAAAGAGTTGGTTGAGATCCCTGCTAATGTAAAAGGTGTCATTATGTTTTAGTGGTTTTGATGCATTCTTGTATGCTTGGTGAAGTCGGTCAGTAAAGGCGGCGATCTGCTCGTCAATGTCTTCTGGCGTGTTCGCTTCTGGTAGTGTAAAATTTTCAGGAATATTTAAATTTTGTGTGAATTTCCCCCAATTCGTTTTCATGTGCGTGTATCTTTTATTCGGGGGAGGAAAGAAGTGTGTTGTTGTGATGAATTCGAACGTGACTGGATTGTGATCGGAACTGAGTTCCGATATGGACGTGGCAGTGCACGGCCAATCAACGTTCGTTGAGATGGCTAGGTCGAGTGTGGAGGCGGAGTCATGTCCGTACCTCGTAGGAGTGGGCGGGGCTAGAATGCGGTAGCCCGATCTTTGGATGTGGTGATTAAATGTGATTCCTCTTCTCGTATCAACATCGCATCCCCAGGAGCTATGCTTAGCATTAAAATCTCCCATGATGATCGTAGAGGGAAAACCTTGGTTCATTAGTGTTTCTATACTTTGGTTGAGATTATTTATGTTTAAGTGTGGTGGGTTATAGAGTGAAATTATAAGTGTTTGTTCACCTAAATCTGGGGTGAGAGCGACCATTGTTGCTTCTACCCCGTTTAGATTAGGTGTTGGTATGTGTGTGTTTCATAGAATTTTTAATCATAATTGCAGTACCGCCGCCCGTTCTGGCCGTGTACGCGTTGTGTGTCGTGTGATTTCTATCGTTGCGATAGATTCTGTAATTTGCCAGAGCAATTGTGTGACTTGGTCTCAGCCATGTTTCTTGTAGGGAAATTATATCCGGTTTATACTTATTTACAAAATCTCGCAGCTCCCACATGCGAGATCGAAGACCGTTGGCATTCCAGGTTACCATCAAGAGTCTTTGTATGGTGTTCATTTTTGGGCTTTATTGAAGGAGCGCGCGACGCCCTTAAGAAAGATATTAAGCTTATTTATGTCATTAGGTTCTTTTGACATATCTTCTAATGCCTGAAAAATTTCAGGGAATTTTACGGTTATATTTTGGAGTTCCGCAATATACATTGCGAAACTTCCAAAATCTACGTTATTATCGTTACTAGGGGAAGCCCCTTCACTTTGGGTGGTAAGGCGGGGTGACTCTTGATGCTTCAAAGCAGTAGTCTCCTCCGGTGTCGCCATCTGTTGGTTGGTTTTCCCACTACAGACGCTAGCAAAGCTGACATTAGCTTTCACTGGTCTGGTAGCGGGGATGATTTTTTTCTGAGAAATATTGTTCTGGGCCTCGCCCTTTTTCGGTTTTATTTTTGGGAAGGCCGTGCAGCTCCTTAACGAAGCTACATGTCCCTCCTGGTTACAATTAATACATTTCGGTTTCTCTATTTTTTCCTTAATCGAGCAGTCTCCAGTGCGGTGGTCTTTTCCGCACTTGAGACACCTGGGTGTCATTCTACAGTTTGCGCTCGAATGGTTGAAATAGTTACAATTGTAACATTGTGTTGCCCCAGGTTTTTTCCGGAATGGATCGACTGTTACACTAAGGTAGCAGACGGTCTTTACGTCATGGATGAATTCTGCCTTCTCGTTTCGGCGAACCTCAACCATGAATATCGGCAGGGGCTCTTTGGTTGAAAATTTGCGCAATTGCGCAACCTTTTCCACCTCGAAGCCCTGCGATTTGAGATCATCCTCTATATCTGCCGCATCGGTTTTAACCGGTAGCCCTTTAAGGACTACTTTTATAGGCCGATCGGCGAGTCTTTTTATGACGTAATGTTGAGCCTTGATATTCTCAAGATGGGTTACAATTTCCCTATGATCATCCGGCGTCGCCGGTTGGATCTTAATATAATTCCCAGCCATCTTATTGACGGTTCCTGGGAATTTCCTATTGACTTCCTGAACTATCAAGTTGTAGTTCTCTACTATCTTTAGCATTATTGGCTTCACCGTGAGGGGGCTACTGCTTTTGCCTGGAGGTGCTTCCTCCTCTTCTAAGACCGAGAACTTGTTCCCGGTAGTACAAACTACCTTTTCGATCGGTATTTCTTTAATCGTTCGCGCGGCCTTTTTGGGGAGTTTAAACTCCTCGTCACCGGCCCTCTTTAATTGCTTAGATTTTACTTTATTAACTACGGATTCTAGTTGCTTATTTAAATTATCATTAATTTTACTATTACTATTATCCGGATTATGAATTTTGCAAGTAATGATAGGGCAATGAATCAAACGTATCTCACCCAATGCTGCTTGCTTCATCATCTCCGCCTGCTCCTTTCTCTTGATCAGATCAGCGACAAATTCTTCGCTATACAACGGTGTTCTTTCCTGTATGGCGAGTTTTGATCTGACCCAGGTCAAATCTACATCATGATCTCGTACTTGTTCGTAGAGCATCCTAAGATTATTGCACACCTGTTCTGGCGTGACTTCGGTGGTAGCTACTGAATCGAGGTTACCCTCATCCATGGCTTCAACGGTTTTTTCAGGAGCGGTTTGCTTCGTACGTGCCATAGCGAAATGAAGTGACTTACGTTTTGCGAATGCGCACACCAGCGCCCTCGCGTGGTCAATATTTCGGCACAGAGGGATAATATCGGCTGAAATATATCTCGTAAACTATAATTAATTAATTAAATTTAATGAATGAATTAATATATATTTAAAAAATTGTATCAACATCAAGTGTCATCCACTACAAGTTTTAAAAAAAGTGTAATTGAGCTTAAGTGGATGAATAATAAGTATTTTATTAAGGATTGAAAATTTAAACAAGATATATATATAGGGAGAGTATGAATTAATAGAAGGAATAGAATAAAAAATAAAAGTGATTGCATAAAGATATTTATTAAGAATGAAAGTTATAACTAATGTCCTAAATTATAAAAATTAATAAACATATACACATATAATGTGCAGAAAGTTTGAAATGAAATTTTATTTATTAAAGTATACGTTTATGACCGCTGTTGTGTTTTTTTAATAAGAGCATTACACTTGTTTTGCGGTATACTTAATATGAGCACGCTAAAGAAGTCTTCTTTTTCGAACTGAATGGAATAGAAATACCTTAAAAGGGTCAATTCGGGGAGAAAAAGAAAAAAGAAAAAATTACTCGACGTGGTGGAGTGGATGCGGCGATTATATTGTACGATATTGACAGAAATAAGCGAACACAGAAAGAGAGATGGAGAGTGCAATGTCGAAAGGGTAATGGTCAAGCAAGAACAACACAACACTACGGAGTAGCACGACCCTCATAGCGCCGAATTCGTTTCTATTAACTATCCAACTAAATTACAGAAAAAGATCACTGATCATTATTTTTATGATTGTTCATGTTGTCAAACTTCACTTAAATGGGAAAAAATTAAAATCATTAGATTCCAAGGTACTGGATTCTTCTATCTTACTAATATGTATCAATATGTTTTAATGCTCTAATGATGGAAATATCTTGTAGAAAAAAATGTGTTTAACATCTCCGAAAGATTCTAAATTTTTAATTAAAGTTAATTAACCAGATATGACGTATAAATCTCCTTTTCATTCTTCTCAGATAATAATACAGCGCATCATTATACTTCATGCACACTCTTAAAATGTATCACAAAGAAGATATCTAAAAATACATTAAGAATTGAGAAGAATTTAAATTTAAATAAATATGAATTAATTATTTTTTTCAAAATTTCATACCCGAAAATTCTTATAAATTTCTTAACAATGTATGATTTTTTTTCATTTAATTTAATTTTCCCTGACGTCTCTCTGGTGTAAATATCCTTACTAATATTATAAACGTGAAACTTTGTATGTGTGTATGTTTGTTACTCTTTCACGCAAAAACAACTCAATGGATTTTAATGAAACTTTAAAATAATATAGCTTATACATCAGAATAACATATAGGCTATAATTTATAAAGATATTGTGGGAAGTACCCAAAATATAACGATAATTGTCAAGTAAGTAGGAAAAAATTGTGCCATCTGCAAGCTATTCTGGCGTGCGCTGAAAAAACCGTTAGAGATACACGTATATAATCAAGTATACAAAAATGCCTGTGACAGCATATATCTATCTTTTATGTACAAGCCATTATTTCCAAATAGTGAACCATAAATATAATAAAAATTGATAATTGCGCGTTTGGTAGTAACAAATTGATCCTTACATCAAAGTAAATACTTTTATTCTTTCTGGTATTTAAAGTAGATAAACTTTGTCTTTCACACTACATCATTTGGACAAATTTGCATAATTCATTTGTGGTTAGTAGTTAATTATAACGGTATAATTTTAATTGAATAGGTATTGCCTTTTTTAAAAATAAAAACAATAATAACTACTGTACTGTAATTTTTGGAATTGTAGAAAAAGTACTTACTAAGAATTATGTTGCGAAAGCGTAAGTCTAATCTTTCCCAAAGCTCTAATAAAGCTCGAGCTATGAAAGTAGCTAGACAGTTGCCGACTTGACTCTATCGCCAACATTTCGCTATGTTTCCATTGAATTGCCATTATACTTTAAGGAACGTTGTATAATGCTTGCGAATATTACAACTTTAACATAAAATAAGTAAAACAGAAAATAATATTAACGAGTTACATTTCCATATATCATTTATTTACACTATTTTAAGCGTTCATTACAAAAAATTTGTAACAATATGTTACTTTTGCTGAGCAGAGAACAGCTTAGAAATGTGTTTTCAAAAATCGACCCACAAGAGAGTTACGGGGAGTTATAAATAAAAAGAAAATTGTTTTTATAAGCTATTAGATCTACAGACTTAAAATTTAACAAACGTGTTTTTTTTTTTTTTGTGCAGCTGAGATATGCAAAAAGCTTTTTTTTTGTTTAATTTACAATTCACGTAAGAGATTAACCAGTTAAAAACTTCATTATCCTTCAATCTGTATTGTTTAATTTTTCAATTCCCCCGTTCGAAGAACGGGTATACCAGCTAGTTTATATATAAATTTCAACACATTTTTAGGTTTTAAGTGCATATTTAAAGAGCAATTATTTCAAAATTTATAAAAAATGTATACAGTAGAACGTCGTTCGTCCGAACGTTTATTATCTGGAGCGTCAAATATCCGGACAAGTTTTTTTTTTGTCAAATACATGTACTGTATATGAATAAGTTTTCAAATAGTGCAATGGTCAACAAATGTTTCGCGTGAGGCCAAAAGTGACTTTTGGCAGAAAACGACGAAGAAAGTGTTGCTGCTTTTGCTGAAAAGCTCAATATCAAGGACGCTGGCTACATTTTATCCGAAATGTGGGACTCGCTCCAAAGACAGAGCCTGAAAAATGCTTGGAATAAGCTGTGGCGAGATTTAGGAGGTGAAAAAGACTTCAAAGACGACCACGGGACGAGATTACCGACTTTGTCCAATCGATCCCAAGATTTCAAGAATGCGATGAAGAAGATGTAGAAACCTGGATGGCATGCGATGTAGAAGACTGTGGATTTCAAATGCTGAATGATAATGAGATGGTGACTTCTGTGCAAGAAGAATCCGACTCTGTCGACGATGAAACAGATGAAGACGAGGACAACACAACGGCAACGAAAGTAGCAAGGGTTTATCAAATGCTAGCGCGTTTTCTACGTTAAAGACAGCTATGGAGTGGTACGAACAACCATCAGACAGCTGTCCTACTCAACTACTGTTGCTCAAGAGAATCAGAGACCTTGCAGTGAAAAAACGAAGGTGTACAATAGTACAGCGAAAAATAAGTAATTATTTTCCACAATAAAGGTAAAATTGCCACATTTTGCACCTTATTTGCTTTTTCTTCTAGTACGTTTCCAGTATGTGATTGATTTTCTATATTCGCGCTGTGTCCGGTTTCATATACTGCATGGATCGCATTCGGTTATCCGAATAATCACGTATCCGAACGATGTCCGTTCCTAATCGATTCGGATAAACGACGTTCTACTGTAAAACAACAATTAATGAACTGTATTCATATTTATAATTTTTAAAATGAATAATTATCTGAGAATTTCAAAGGCGATAACAAAGGAAAGATTTATTTATTAATAAGATAGTTTTATTTAAATTTGTTAAACATTGTAGTACGATAAAAAGTTTAAAAAAATTATATTGTATTTTTAATAACATATTCTCAAATATTACGTTTAATTTAACTGTGTCCCGCTTACGGATTCTGTTGGTGTGCATAAGATTTCGTAATTTTTATATAAATGAAATTAAGAGGACTTGGTAAGAAAAAGGAACTGCAACAAAAAGAACAGTAGATAGACCGGCCAAGAAAACAACACAAGAGATTATTTGCAAATTGATCTAAATTCAGAGTATTCCGTGTGTCCGTATGTGTGTGTTTGTGGTGCTAATCTCTTCGTCTAACAATGATTTGATTTTTCTGTAGACAAATGGTCGTGTTCATGAACTCGTAGCCGGTGTTTTCGAGTTGTGCCACTGATTCTCAGCCATGGAGAAGGGTTGATTAAAGTCAAATCTTTCAAGGCTCAAAGTCTTCCCATTGGCGTGGTGTGGAAGTTTGGAGTGGAGAGCTGTCAAGTGCTGTCTTCGCACGAGGTTCATTGCAAATAGCCCTCGTGTTGTTTGGGAATGCGATGCTCGAAATCAATCAATGATACCGAAGTATTAATTGGAAATTTTTATTGATTTTTGAAAAGTTTAATGATATTAAGCTATCCAACTATATATATATATTTGCGACAGCCTTTTTTTTTTAAATGGAGATATGAGGATTTTTTTTTTTGTGGCTTTTAGATTTATTTAATGCATTTTAAGAAAAATATGCTAAAATTAAGAAGAGAAAAAAAATTATTATTACTAAAATAGGAAAAAAATGGTAAAAATTGACAAAAAATTACATAAACGGGGCCTTTTCAGTTCAAAAGGTTCATGAACAAATTTTCAATTTTGATGTGTTGCTTTGCTGTACATTTTTGAAATGACCTTCAGGATAAGAGATATTTTAATTTTTACAAAAACCAGAACAATTTATCTTAGTTATTATACGAAATTGCTTAAAAAAACAGTGATTATATTCAAATAAGAGACTGTAAATTTTTTAAGAACAGTGATTCATAAATCTGAAGGTTAAAACACTACTATTATACGTAACATACACAAAACATTTCAGTTAATTATTTTCAAAGCTTTTTGAACAATCGCTGTCCTCGTTTGAGCATTTTCAAAAAATTTCATTTCGAGTAAAACGCATTTTAAAGTATGACATCTTGCTTAAAGTAATGACATCTGTTTTTACTAAAACACTTGAAGTTTTTTGTTCTAGAGACTGGAAAATAATAAACTTGGCATTGTTATAAAGCTTATAAGATGGCCTATAAGATAAAATCATAAAAAAATTGTCAATTTATGGCAAAGTTCACAATTTTAGGGTAGTCGTATACCATGAAAGGGTTGCTATGAAAAAAAAATTGAGAGTCAAATGTCTGTTATTCAAAAGAATGTCATCTAAACGTTTTATACGAGTTTATTTTTTTAAAATATTACGCGTTCTTTTTTTAGACATATTTAAAATAAACTTCCTGAAACGGATTATGAGCAAATTCGAGGCTTTTCCACAATAATTATTTAAATGATGAAGAGTTACTTTTAAAACACATACACACACAAGTGCGGATTCCTTTCCATTTGTTTCATCTTATCTTGCTGAACCGAAAAGTCTGAAAAGTATTTCATCCGGAAAGAGAAAGCTTTTGATAAGAAATATTTAATTTGAATGTCTCGTACGGAAATGAACAAATATGCTTATTTTGAAACTGTTGACGTAAACTTCGAAAATGGTATAAAAAAATAGTTAAATACTTTTCTTAGCTGATACGATGTGTCTGGAATTTCTAAAGTTCACTTCTGACTATGTTCGAAGTGGAATAGAGTGTAGCTCAAATCACTTTCTTTTAGCCCGTTATGGCTTCTGGTGGCTACGATTACGAAATGCTGGCTGTTGTGTCACGAGTTAGAGTTCTGGTGTCAATAAAGACCTACCGTGCAGAGGCAACTGCTGCACGTTTAATGTCGAGTTCAAAGTACTTTTGTTGACGGGGTGTGGTAATTTAAAGATGGGTTGCCAGATCAAGTGTCATCCTCTCCACTAGGTTGAGGTCCGTTGCCAATAGTCTTCGTGTTGCTTTATAGTGCCACGTTAAGGTATCCGACTACGTTCGGAATCGTGAGTTTTCAAAAGCGTATAAATGGATAATATTTATGATATTTAGTGTCACTTAGATTAGAAAATGCATATAAAATTGTTTTAAGAATATTATAACATTAAAAAAAATTTTAAGTACAATATTTTGACAAAAAATGAACATAGAATGACTAATTTTCAAAACTATCTTCTTTTATGAAAAATGCTTCTATTATAATAATATTTGTACAGAGGCTAAACTAGAATTTTCGAAACGTATTACTTAGAAGTGGATTTATCCATATTTTTTTACAACAGAGGGTAGAAATTTTAAGAAAAAATACCTTGATAATTATTTCAATTGGTAGTAACTCCGAAAATAATGTGAATTTTTAAAAAATCCTTGTTCAGACTCTTTGAAGAGAGAAACCTTTACTTTATATAAGCAAAATGTTATTATTATTATTATAGAAGCATTTTTTATAAAAGATGAACGTTTTGAAAAAAGGTTATTCTAAGTTAATCTCTTGCCAAAATATTGCATTTAAATAATTTAATTAATATTCTTAAGACAATTTTATACATGCATTCTAATCTAAGGGACACGTAATATCATGAAAATTATCAATTTAAGCGCTTTTTTAAAATCACATTTCCGAACGTAGTCGGATACCTTAATGTAACTCTCGCTTTATTTAGCACTTTATGTATAACAGAAAGTTGCAATAAGATTATAATACAGGGTGTTTCCTTCCTTGCTTTGTGAAATTGAAAACTTATTAAACTTAAGAGGATCTATTGGAACGATATTGTAGAGAAAATTATTTTTAAACTGATTACTCCTTTTAACTGTTACAGCGTTAGAAACCACTCCAGGGCTATTGTAAACAAACTTCTTAATTTTGAAGCAACGTCATTGACATTATTCTCCAAACCTAACACCAACGTGAGAACCTTTAGCCTCCGTAACCATATCAGTCTCTAGACGGTTCTTTACTGACATCAGAAGGCGAACACATGACTCAATGCCCCAACATTGGTCACGAATTAACGACATGACCACTTGGCTACCGCGGTCACAATTACCTTCGGAAAAATTAGTATAAAAACGTTTCCATGCTCCTAATTTTTTTTATTAAAAGACGCAGTCCTTATATACTAAATGCTATCCATTAAAATAACACATAAGAAAAAAAGAAATTAAAGATTTTGGAAGACGGCGTGTGATATTAAACATGACGTGAACATTTAAATTAAGTGAGAATGATGAGAAGTTTTCTTGAATAGAGAAAGCATTGTAAAACAATTTTATGCTTGCATTGTTAAATAACGGTATTTCAGTTTTAAAAATTCGTGCATGAATTCTAATTGAGTGTATTTCAAACAAAGGATCTGTTAAATAAAAAATCTCTGTGTGTCTGATTTAAACTCCTAATTATATTAATCCCAAAACGAACATTTGGAAGAATGTGGTTGTAGTTTGTTTGATTTAATCTCTCTAGACTGAACTGGTCACTTATAATTGAGAAAGTAATTCTTTCTAATTATTGAATTTTCTTAGAATCTCTTAAAGCTGTCTTCGGTTAATGTTAAAGAATAGGATGTTAATTCAGAATATTTTTTTCAGATATGTTAAAGGGCTCCAGCATTAATATTATATACTGGCTTCTCTATCATGTAAATCAGTGGTCTTCAAACTTTTTCAACACTCGGAACCCCTAGAACTAGGAGGTGTTTTCGTGGAACCCCTAGAACTAGAAATAGTTTCGTAGAACCCTATTCAACGCATACACTTAGAAGGATATACCTTAAATTAATATTTAAAGTAGATTAATATGTTATAGGTACTTTATATGAAGGCAATTAAAAAGTGTTTCATTTATTATTTAAAAAATTTTAATCTACTTTTAATTTAGGTTAAGCTGTGATCCAAATGTCGCCTACTCGCGCATCATGCTTGGTAACTCGGATATGTGATTGTATTTATTCACACAAAATGTCGAATTACAAGTCTATTGAAAATATCTGATGTCGTATTACATATTCTGGCTCGATTTGTTTCTGTACTTTGTTTTTGCAGCCACTCACGTTGAGAAATATTTTTCACTTATACACATTGTTCTTAATGACATTAAAATGTTTATAGCTGTGTGAGAAATACTGTGTATTTTGGATGAATTTGTAATTTACAATTTAGGAGCTGTTCTTCCTTAATTAAAGATTTTTAACATCGAAACTATTGATATGTCGATATGTAGCTTCCTCTCTTTTTTTTATAGAGGTTTTTTCCACAAGTACAGAAAGGTGTTTTTTCCACAAATACAGAAAGGTGTATTTTCCACCAACGTCTTGCAAGACATTGTACTTACGAGTATAAAATTATCTCTTTAAAACCGAGATAGTAAACAATAAATTATTCCCAATATGCTATCATAGAATAAAAAATATGCTATCATTGTGCTTATAAAAATCCCCATACAAAAAATTTTTTTTTCTTCCATCCATTTATCACAGAAGTGATAGAAGCTACTCCTATACAATTGTGTACTTTTATTTTTTCCATTATTCTACAAAAGAAACGCCCCTTTAAGCTAATCAAGCTCTTTCAAGGAAGCTTCACATTCATCACAAACAAATCTACTGCAATGCTCTTAACTATTTTATTTGAACTGAGGCTATAAATCACTTTTGCAAATGTGAAAAAGTCATTTAATTTTGAAAAGAAATATTTTCCTTTCATTTCTGAGACTATTTGAAAATTAAGAATCGATGGTTATAATGAAGAAACATGATTGTGTGAAACATGTATATGTATATATATGTAGAGAGAGAGTAAAAAAATTAACCTGTATACATATAAAATAGCTTCTCATTCGGGATTTATAACAAAAAAAAACCCTGATAATTTTAAAAACAATATCTCATGTTTTCTTTGTTCTGCAAGGGGTTTCCCACAGTTGTGATATCTGTACTTCGGAACATTTATTAAGAAATCCTTTATTAAAAAACTAATAGTTTTAACCCAATTATTTATAACACTTATATGAACGTTTTTAGCAAGTTTTTATATGACGATGACATAATCACATAGGGGATATTTATTAGTAGATTTGTTTTTATAATTGTGTAATTCCAGATTGTTAAGGCCAGATATTCTCGCAAAAAAAATTTTTTTTGTCTATAACGCGCCCGTAAACTTCCCTATCAAGTCAATTTCCGCAAAACAATGCTCTTTCTGGATGTGTACTAAATTTAAGTGATACGCTCATTATTATAATTGTAAGTCTATAAGATTAATAGTTAAAAAGCAGCAATTTTTTTTTCCTATAACATACCCGCAACACCTTTGGGGGAATCGATTTTTGAAAAACCCGTTCTATACACAAAAGAAATTTGAATATTCAATTTGAAGTTATAGGTCTAATAGTTGAAAAAAAGGGAATTTAATTTCTAATGCTGCAATAATTTCTCAACCCCTTTGGGGATTAATTTTCTAAAATCCGTTCTCAGCTGATCTTTGCTCAATAATATGTTTACCAAGTTTAAAATCTGTAGTTCTAATAGTTCAAAATCTGGAAATTTCTTAAAAATCTTTTAACGTTCAAAAATACTCCCCATTAGGGTTGATTTTCGCAAAACCCTTTCTTAGCGGATGTCTACTAAATGAAAGAAATATTCCTGCCAAGTTTCTAGTTTGTTGGTCTCGTAGATGCGCATATTTCGTGATAAAAGAGTGAGTGATTCGCTTTTCTCTTTTATATATATATATATATATATATATATATATATATATATATATATATATATATATATAGATCAATTGAATAACTTATAGTCCCCTTGAAATTTTTATGAAATGAAACATAAACTGTCGTTTGTAAAAAATGCAACACTCTGACACACATGTCCATGACATGACCATGGACAAACGACTTATCTTAGTACAAATAAATGACGAAATTTTCAAAGCAAAAAAAGCAGCAATATTAAGTGTTTGAAATCAGTATTTGGTGTAGCCATCACGCGCTGCAATAAGTGCTGCTATACGACGTGACATGCAGTCAAACAGATTTTGAATGTCTGAGAATTTCATACTGCTTACATACACAGCAAAAGTTCATCTTTTGAAGCTGCGTGACGAGCTAAGAGCATGAGCGAGACGCCGACCAACCAAATCCCACATGTGCTCATAGGCGACATATCTGGCGAAAAAGTATTCCAAGGAAGAAGTTGCATGTGTTGGGCTGAACAAAAGTCTCGAACAGTCTTTGCAACATGTGGGCGTGCATTATCCTGTAGAAAGATAGCTCCAGGAATGCCTTAAGGCCACTATGTCGTTCGATAACGCACTCTGGAAGGCAGCGTTCACCGGCATAACGTCTAACACGAATGCGGCCAACATGGTCCCACAAATTGAAACGTGATTCATCTGAAAAGACAGCTTGGTGCCAATCAATTTGCCAGACTCTGTGTTCATGAGCCCAATGCAGACGCAGCCTTCGATGGTTTTCCGTGAGTGGGTTCCTGTATAAAGGCACCCATGTACGCAATCCACGGTGCAGCAGACGTCGACGAATTGAAGAAGCCGACATCAGTATATCTGTGGCAGTAGACCAACGTACTGCCAGCTGTCTATAGGAAGCTGTACGGTCATTCATCACCATGCAAACCAGGCGTCGATCTTTACGCGCTGACGTCACCTACCGTCGTCCACTGCCAGTTTTTTGAGTTGTTCGGTGCTCGTCGGTCAACTGCTTCCAAACTCGCATCACTGTAGAACTGTTCCGCTGCACACGAGCTCCTATTGCGTGATAGGAAAATCCTCCTTCTCGTATGCCGATAATCCTCTCCCGTTCAAACTCCATGAGGTCTTGGAATTTCTCCTTATTTCGTCGTGGAGGTATACTTAGGTCTCTCTAAACGTTCGCCACTAACAAATAATCATTAACTGTTTTTAACGTCCCATTACATCCCTCTATTTATACGTTTTCAGCATCAGTTCAGAGGGCGTTGCCCACGCCACGCGTGCGTGGTGGCTCGGAAACTTTGCTATTTTACGTAACATCCTATAATTGATATTTTCTGCAAAGTTAATTTAATTCTGATGATTCCTTCATTGTGTTGCAACAACAGTGTATAAATTGTTAAGGAACAAGTCATTAAACAATTTCTTCAAATGAATTGAATTAATTTTAGATACATGGATGTTAAAACGTCATCGTTATGCTGTGTGAGCACACTTTATCTCTCCTATTGTTAGACTTAATTATTAATTTCTTTTATGATTGGTTACTGGTAGTGGGAAAAAGTAAACTTCTTACTGTTCAAGATTATCAGAATAATAAAACAAGAAACTTCCTATAAGAATGTATAGCGAATTATCTTTTATCTCTCGACGTCTTAGTCTCGAAAATGTTTTTCCGCATGCAAGTATATTTTCGTTTATGACCCAGGATTCAAAAATATTTTTTTTTCAGAATAAAAATTTAAAGAAGTCTTAAGTAAACCATTCAACTCAAATTGCATAACATTGTGATTTAGAATTTTCGTATAAACTACAGCTTTTCAGTGCAGTTTATCTAGGATTCAGAATTATAGATGATAGTAGAGTAAGTAACTGATGCAGATAAATCATTGCGGCACTAATCAAATAGCAACGTGGGAACTCAACTCTATTTTCATATTTTATTTTTAACCGTAACAGAGCAAAATAACAGATGTAGCATTCCTAATGACTCATGGTTTCTCATCAGAATACCAATTGAAAAAGGGTTTATCTTATCTTGATTCAAATTCTTGTGATAAAAAATTTTCATGTTGTACCTAATTACCGTTCATGTTTCCAAGCTTTATTGCAAAATATACTTTCTGATGAAATGTGTTAATTTATACAGAATTTTTTGCACCAATAAGTACAATCTCAATTTAGTATTATTAACATGTATTTATAAAACACTTTGATACTGTTTTTCACAAATTAGTAAAAAATATAAGGATTATAAACAATAAAATTTTTGCCATTTTATCGGATTGCTGTGACTTAATTTTGAAATTAGTTTTCACAAATTAGAGGAAGTCGTGTAGTTTAAAAAATTATCTCAATTGTTAATTTATCACCTTTCTCCGAATTTTGAATAAAAGTAGAATTCTCTTATTTTTCTAGTATTCTTATCATTTAATGATTCTCATTGAATGATAACACAGTTATTGTTATTACACAATAAATTTTCAGTTTTACCGTAAAATCTGGCGTGTAACGCGCACCGGTGTATATGGTACCGGCAAAGTATGAAATGCCAGCACTGTATAGAATGCCTGACGTGTTTTTAGGCAAAGCATGAAATATGAGAATTATTTCATATTTTGCTTAGGCATTGTATAGAATGCCTAGGCATTCTATAGAATGACCAAAGCTGTTTAGGCAAAGTATGAAATAAGGTCAAGATAAGGCTATTACATCAATGACGTACAATTTTTAGTAATACAAATGTTATTCTGACAAAATAATGAGAGTACCATTAAAAAATTATTCAAAATACGTAAAGGAAAAATAAAGTTGTATCAAACAAGATTTATGTCTTTCTTATTAAGGAAAACAAAATTTTCAAATAAAAAAATAAAAACTTAAAATTAACCTACTTGTTTCAACATGGTACGCTCGAATGTCATTTTGAATTACATTTCTTTACATTTTTCACGCAAAAACCATTCTTATTATGATTCTTTGTTTTACACATACATTTGGTGAATCCTTTGCCTCTTCCATTGGAATGAGCAATTGCTACTAACAGAAGAAGAATTTCAATAATCAGGAATATTTTTAATTCTAGGCAAGTTCTTAGGGTACAAAGTAAATTCTAATTTCCTATATACTTGCATTAAAATTTCTTCAGAAATTTCAAGTCGATAGAAACCTTTTCCCACTCGTTTCAAGTGCCAATATATTGGCATTCAGAAAAAAAATCACAAATTTTACAACAATGCCTTTTTTAAATAATTTTTCTGTTTTTTTCTGGCAAGGTTCACAAAGGTGGATGCACAATTCAATATCATAACGTGTAACTTTTTGCATTTGGTTGAAAGTTCTTTCAGAATTCTATCACGTCCTCCGTGTCCAATAGCCAAATGAGCTTCTTGAAGTACGCAAAATAACTCAGAATCCGCGACGAAATACTGTATAGAAGTGCTTCCCAACCTTTTTATCCCCATGGACCGGTTAATGTTTGATAATTTTACTGCTGCCGCTGAGGGTGGTATGTTGTTTATATTTTAAATCGTTTTGATTTAATAATTTAATTGTATTTAAACATGATTTCAGAATAAAATTCAGTTACTCTAAAAATGAATGTAAACTGATTTTACATGAAATATAAAGTGATTTCCATGGATAGTCAAACAAACATTAGAGAAACACACTCCAGTAAATAAAATGGAAATAATTTAATACTTCTTGAATCGCCCGATACCATTTGATCCACGGACCGGTGGTTGGAAACAATTCTGTATAGTACTGAAGCCTTCTTCATTTAACAGGTTACATGAATTTACTTTTATTTTCACCAAACAATACATCATAGCTATTCAGCAATCAATAGACCCTGGGTTCCTTTTTAGCAATCATTTTGGTCTTTTGTACATCCCTTATTAACTTTTAGCAATTTCAGTTGAAAAAAAATGCTTTTTTTAGCAGTTTTAACTCGAATTTTCCGCAGCTCGGCATCGAATAGTTGTTTCATGCCTATGAACCAGGGGTCGGCAATCTTTTAGCTGTGGCGTGTCAAAAACCAATCTACCAATCATGATTCAGCGTGCTACACAGTAGGATATTTTTGAAAAAATTCGATTCTCGCGATAATTTTACAGAGATAGAGAATAAAGTTCAATTAACTAGATTTACGGCTTTATCACACATTAATTTTGCATTAAACAAAAATATTTCTTAACATAAAATTTAACAGCATAAAACATAACTTTCTTCAACAAAAATATAAAAAACTCTAAATTGTACATATACTATGTTTTTAAAACATATTTATTGAAATAAGAAATAGACAACGTAAAATATAAGTATTTCCCTTCATTACAGTTAAATAAAGAGATAAATAAAAATTTTAATGAACCTAGTGCTGCTTCACTTTCAAATCACAAAAAATGTGGTGTAATTTGTGACTTTCACTTTGACATGATTCTGAGCACTCAGTTTTTAAACAATTTCTTCGTGGACTCGAAATATTTTTCATATGAGGAAAGATATTTTACTTAGATATGTAGAACTAAAAGCTATAAAAGCAGAATACATGCAATTTTCTTTTTTCAAACAATTCAACATCTCCAGTTATGGCATTCAATAATTTACAAAAAAGCTGTAAATTTACATTTAGAGTTATCGTTCAAATTTTTTCATAATTCCTTAATTGTCCATAATTCTGGAGATGTTTGTTAAATAAGGTCAATTACAAATTAAGTTCCATGCATTCAAAAATTGACAAATTTGTTGAGTAGTGTTGAGTGCCAATGATAATTGCACCATGTGCCATATGTTGCCAACCCCTGCTATAGACCATGACTCCTCCAACACTACAGCTTGCTTATCCATTTTCATGCAGCACAGGAAAAAAACAATTTTTTGTTGAACAAGTTTAAGTAAGATTGAGTATTTTGACACACTCCCGTACAAACTGCAAAGTGCAACTTACAAGTTCTGAGGTTGAAAGACCAGTTAAAAGTCTCGTGGCTTGCCACACAATATTCAAAACGAATTGGAGATGCATTTCATACTTCGCCGGTTTCTCATTAGGCATTCTATAGAATGCCTAGGCAATGTGTGAAATAAGAATCATTTCATACTATGCCGGCTAGTTTTAGGCATTCTATACAATGCCTGATTTCATACTTTGCTGGTAACATATATATAACGCGAACCTTTGCCGGTAACATATATATAACATATATGTAACTTTCAAGTTACATTTTTTTAATTTTTAGGTACATTTGCCATTTAACGCCCCTTCCCCTTTTAAACGAAGAAACCTGAAATGTACGTGTGCAATACTCTATTTTCTTAAGTCATTTGATCGAGGGATTATTGCAAGTTTTCGAAAAAATGGTATATTTCTAGAACTACAGCCCCTGCTTCTCAAATTTTCAATATCTTCGACCCAATTTTCAATCATAATTTTCATTGCGCCCACCCCATACAATAACAATGTATTGAATGCAATAATAATGTACTTTGACGCAAAAACTACAATGCTATATTAATTATAAACCACTCAAATTATCAAGAGAAGTATTAAATTTTGTATACGTTACTTTCCAGTTATAGATATTTTAAGTTATTTTTAAGTAATAGGTATTTTAAGTAAGTCATTTTTAAGTAAGTCATTTTTAAGTAATACATATTTTAATTAAATTATATTTTTAAGTAATAAGAAAAGTATTATGTTGCTTTTCTTTTCTAATTTTTAAATTGGTACAGAAAACAGTAAAAATGCAACGTGTATTTTTATTGTCAGAATGTATTTTGTTTTATTTCCTTTAAATAAATTTTTATAATTTTTTAAAAATAATTTTTTTATTCTCGTCTTTTTAATATGCTCGCGCCCCGCTCGCAGGGTTATCACGCCCCCTTTGGGGGTGAACCCCACAGTTTGAGAAACACTGCCTTAAAAGTTCATACGGAATGTCATTCCTCGTAAATAAATAGAATTTCGATGTACATAGAGAAGTCTAATTTTTTTAATATACTCATTTCTTTTTTTAATTCCTACTATTAGTTTACACTTTCTTCCTATATGTATGTATATATATATTCATTTATAAATTTTGTTCAAATTTTCAATCGTCAATAAAAAACTTTCTGTTCATTCATTCAAGTTCAAATACATTTGCTTAAACTTGTACAGGATGACACTGGATGTTACTACATTTTTTCAAATATTAATTCATTAATTAAATTAAAAAGTGAATGAAATATCAACAAACAAAAATACTAGTACAGCAGCATATATATAATGGAAAATCGTTCATTATGTCCCTGTAGCGCGATGGACCTCTAATGCAAAGATCGTGGATTCGAATCCCATCTGGGATGACCTAATTTCTGAGGATGTGATTTCTTTACTATTTTATTTGAAAAATTAAATTTAATTAACGAATAAAGAGAAACAAGCAAAAAAAGAACCCAGTCCAACACCTTACATAGAAAGGAAAATGGAGAGTAGCAACGAAAATCGCTTTCTTTTTTGCCACTTAATATTGTTATTCTCTCATATGTATATACATATTTATATTAACTGTAAATACACTCTATAACAGGGGTGACAAACACGCGGCCCGCCAGTACGTAATTTGCGGTCCACCGACTCTTTTAAAATTTTTTTACCTCACAGGTCTTTAAAGTTTTTTAATTTTGAGTTATTTGAGGTGAACCTTTTAAACATATAAATCTACAATATATCTGCAGCTTACCTATTTTTGTTTTAAAAGAAATCATTTTTAAGTTACCCGCCTACTTTCGACGACTTTTCTTTTGAAAAATGGAGGTATGGAGACTTTTTTAAAGTTTTTAGGTTTATTTAATGCACTTCAAGAAAAAAAGGCTAAAATTAAGAAAAGTTAAAAATAAACTATTATTACTAAAATTGGAAAAAATTAGGTAAAAATTGGTAAAAATAAGACATAAACGGGGCCCGCTCTGTTCAAAGAGTAAATGAACAAATTCTCAATTTTTCAATTTTGATGTATTACTTTGTTATTCCTTTTTGAAGTCACCTTCAGGATAAGAGAATTTTTAGTTTTTACAAAAACTAGAGACTTTATCTTAGTTGTTATATGAAATTGCTTAAAAAACAGAGTGATTATATTCAAATAAAGAACTGTAAATTTTGTAATAAAACAGTGATTGATAAATCTGAAGGTTAAAACACTACTACTGTTATACAGAACATACACAAAAAATTTCACCAAATTATTTTTAAAACTTTTTGAGCAATCGCTGTCCCCGTTTAAGTTTTTCCTGAAAACAAATCGAGTAAAAAGCATTTTAAAGTTTGACATCTTATATAAAGTTATGGCATCTGCTTTTACCAAAACACTTTTAGTTTTTGTTCTAGTGAATGGAAAATAAAACACTTGGTATTTTTATAAAGCTAATAAGATCATAAAAAATTGTGTCAGTTTTTAAGAAAAATCATGATTTTAGGGTAGTCGGATACCTTAATAATAGAAATGGCCTTCAGATTAAAAATATGTTTTATATTTTATTAAACGTTTCCATTTCATTTTACTATATTAAATTACATTTTATTAAATTTTGAAATGCATTATGCATATTCTTTACTACGGATGATACATTGATTCTTCGTGTGTGCGACTTTTATTTCTCTTCCTCCTTCTCTGTTTGGAGTATCCAATCAGCAAGAGGCAATCAGAGGTGTTTTTTAAAGCTTAAAAAAATATGTATACTTAATAGTTTGCAAATAAAAGGGTATTTTGATTTTTTTTCATTTTAAACTACAAAGTTATTTAACATGAAATGTAATAAAATTTCAACAATGAGTAAAGAAATATCAATTCAAGAGGAACGTCTTTATATTCTAGATGAGTAGTTATTTCTAGTTATATATTATATATATATATATATATATATATATATATATATATAGAAATATTATTTTTAACTATATTTATCGCAATAAAGTATTAGTTAGCGATAAAGCTAATATTTTTAAATCTTAAAAAATTTTTTTAATCACTGTATTGAACATGGATACCCTGCTAATTTTCTTTGTAACTATATTTCTAATGATTTTTGTGATACAATTTGTATTAATGTAATTATTTACTGTTACTATGTTTTGTAATTTTTTAAATTTAGACAATATCTAATTTATCCTACAATTATTAAATAGATGGCGCCACTTGCTTTTTTTTTTTTTTTTTTTTATTATTATTATTAAAAATCTTTAATATATATTTTTCAGAGTTTCATTATAATTTTTGCTAATTTTATGATTTTTATTTTTATTTTTGATTTTTAAAAGTATATATATATATTTCTTATTATCGTATATCGTATCGCAATTACTCGTTTCTTATATCGTATCGCAAGTAACTTTATGCGGTTCTGCTCTCCCTATTTGGCGGGAACACGATAATGCACTCTCGGCCATCGTTACAAATCCGTTTTAGTAGGTTATGTTTATGTTCATATATTCTTGTTTAATGACTTAATAATTAAATTTTACGTATAGAACTCTTTCCTTTTCTCTTGGTACATAGTATGACAAATTACAGGTGAAGGTTGGCGCCGCAAAACTTGTTTAAACCTGCAATCCTGGTTCCTAAGGCCAGGAATTTGTCTTTATACTGTGTGCCTACTTCCTACTTTTAGTTATCTTAGGTTTATAACTATATGACTATTTTTATATTTTTGTTTATATGTATATGTATATGTGTGTATAATTTTATATATATGTGTATGTATATGTATATGATTATATATTAAAAAATTCTTATATTGGATTATATATATATATATATATATATATATATATATATATTTTCTTATGACATAAATTATGAAGCAAACTATATGTGACCAATACTTTGCAAAATTTCGTGAATACAAGTCAGACTTGAGACCAATTATTTAAAAACAATAAATTTGTTAAAGACTCATTAAATTTGTTACAGACTATACAGATTATGTAGCTGTAATAATATATTATCACATTTAATCACGCAAGCAGATTTACTGAAAGGCACCTGGCGCAGCTAGTTCTGAGTGGCACCGTATCAAAAATTTTTGCACACCTTTTTTGGGGCCGTCCCCTTAATATATTACCAAATTTTCCTCGCATGTGTTGTTGCCCCTGAAGCTTGGGCCCCCGTATCATTGATATGGCTGATACGGCCAGAGCTACGCCCCTGCTGAAAAGGAATTTATAAGTAAACGTTTATTTAAAACAGCGGAATTATTATGTCCAGCACAAGCAAATCAAATTAAAAGTATAAGTTTAAGTCGAAATATTGTAGCTAACAGAGTTGATGAAATTGCCAAGAAATTGAGAAGTCATCATAATTCAACAATATCAACAGTTGAAGCCTTCTTTATTGTAATACTGATGAAAGTATACATATTCGAAATTTCACTCATCTAGTCATTTTTATTCACGGATACCAGGTTAATTAAAAATAAGTGAATAACACTTTTGGAAATAGTTTAAATTCATAATACATACAACCTTTAGCGTTGGTATTTTGAACGTATTTATAGATGTTTTGAAGAAATAAAAGTTATACCATAGGAAAAATTGGCTCGTCTTGTATGATGGTGCGCCTATCATGGTCGGTATTACTAAAGATTCGTTGCAAAAATAAAAGAAACATGCAAACGGTATGGTAATAATAATTTTGAACACTTTCATTGTACTATGCTCCAAAGTTTGAAATATGGGACATGCTTCAAAAATAGTCACTAAAATTGTAAATTACATTCGAGAATATAGACTTAATCATAGTCACTTTGCTTCATTTTTGGAAGAGAGAGAAAGTGAATACAACGATCTACCATATTATACGGAAGCTCAATGGCTTTTAAATCATGAAGTGTTAAAACGATTCTTCAAATTGCAGGCGAAATTTCAAAATTCTAGGAAACAAAAATTATGAGTGTGCAGAGTTAAAAGGACAATGGATAAAGGACCTGACTTTCTCAGTTAATATTACTATAGTCATCTTAATCAACTTCAGTTGAAACTTCAAGGCGAAAGTTATGTTGTTACAATTCTATTTGTTACTATTTAATGTTATTACTTTGACCAAAATAAATAGAAAAAGAAAACATGTTTTACTTTCAAAGCTGTCAATATCTATTGATTAAGTCCCATAAATTAAAATTTACTGAATATGCTAACTAAATTAAATTGTTAGAAACAGAATTATAGATCATAGATTTTCTGCTTTTAAAAGCAGTGAATAATAACATAAAATATAAAATGACTACGTATACTGTACATTGAGTTTAATAAATGCATAATACATTATAAAAATCGTATTTTATTGATTTTTTGAAGACTGAAAACATGCGGCCCCCAACTTATAATAAAATAGACCATATGACCCGCAATATTGTATGAGTTTGACATGCCTTCTCTATAACGAAAAAAAAATAGATGCACCAAGAACGAGTTGTCCGATAGAGACAAAAATTGGTGGATAGAAAGTTTATGTACAGAATAGAAAATAATTAAAATTTCAGTAACATTTAATGATTTGCTTCAGAGTTAGTTACAAAGTAGCAAGATCAATAAGGCGTTGACCCACCCCTAGCCTGGATGCAAGCTGCCACACGACGTGACATAGAGTGATAAAGCACCCTGAAGGTCTGCTGCGGTACTTCTTGCCAAATTTGCTCGAATTGCCGGCCCAAGTCCTCAACATTCCCTAATAGATGCAGTTGCCTTCCCATCATATCCCAGACATGCTCGATCGGAGAGACATCTGGTGATTTGGCTGGCCAAGGAAGGGCTTGACAACCTGTAAGAGAATTCATAGCAACACGTGCCGTATGTGGTCTGGCATTACCTTGCCGAAAAATAAGGCCAGGGTACTGCAAAAGGAACGGTAGCAAAACAGTTCTCAGAATGCCATCAGCGTACCGCTGTGCTGTAAGTGTGCCTCTAATGACAACCAAAGGGGTCCAACTGTCAAAAGAAATGGCACCCCAGACCATAACTTCTTATTGAGGGTCTGTGTGGCGTGCAATAGGGAAAGCAGGACCGACACGCTGCCCTGGGTGTCTCCAGACACGTCTTCGATGATCGTCATGACACAGATGGAAGCGGGATTTGTCGCTAAACATCGTAAGTTCCCATTCAGCACGATTTCAACCTAATCGGGCCAAGCACCACTGTAATCTGGCTCGACACTGTGCAGTCGTGAGTGGCAGGTTGCGTAGTAGTCGGTACGAGTGTAAAATTCGCTCTATCAGTCGTATGAGAATGGTCACTCGTGTGCGGGTCGCACGTCTGATGGTTGATAACGATGAATCAGTCGCTGGGACAGCTGATCTGACAATCAATCTGTCCTCCCAATCTGGTGTGGCCCTAGGTCAACCGCTACCATCATGACGCTGAAATTTGCCATTGTCCACCCATTCTTGCCAGCATCTTCTAATGGCCGCAACACTTCGACCCAAATGATGAGTGATCCTCCGATTTGCCCAATCTGCCTCTTTCAATCCAATGATACGACCTCTTTCAAACTCTGACAGTAGCTCGTAATGAGCTCGAATCCGGCGGCGAGGCATTTTTTCAGTCGTTGAAAGATATCCTAAGCCGCAATGCAACAGAAATTTTGACCATCAGATTTTTTTTTGAATACTCTAGTTAGACTCCTTGTGTGCCGACAAGTATAACACAAGGCTTACAAACGTAAGTCAATACTCAAAACAATGGAAGTTACATGTAGAAGGATATAGGCACAAATGGGAAACAAAGGGGGGGAAGTGGATACAAATATAACAAATACAGAATTAAATACAAGATTGCTCACATGCAAACGGAGATAATCAATAATTAAAATTATACAATGAGAAAGATAAGAAAACATGATCACAAAAAAATTCAGAATACAAATACATAAAGCATACATACATACATATATATACATACTTACACACATACATATACACACATATATATATATATATAAATACACATATACACATATATATATACATACACACACATACACATGTATATTCACGTACAGAAAATGTTAACTAACACACAAAATTGACCATCAGATTGAGAATCTCTTCTTATAGATACCAGCTGAGTGCGCAGTTTCGATGCGTTGTAGCTTTCACTATTCATTCATTGGACACCGAATTTAAATTATTTGCATGTTCGATACAAGTGTCTTTGCATAAGAAATTTCATTACAATTGGACAACTCCTTCTTGTTGTGTCGGGTTTTTTTATATAGAGTATATTTAATAAAAAGTGACTAAAAATTTTCCTTATCGACCTAAGTAGGAATTGACTTAATTTTTTTTTATATATATTATATGTGTTTGTGTTAAAAGTGCACATTATACGCCGAATTTTACGGCATTTACAAACACTGCGGTTGCAGATAGCTACCACCAACTTGTAAGAAGAATAAACACCGTATGTTTCGCTATACTTGTCTTATGACAGCTGATGGTATGTTTGAATCACGAAGTGTGAAAATAAATAAAATATTCGTATTTACAAGGAAGACAAATGTTTAAAGAAATACATTATTTTACTTCACTGAGCAACAGGTCTAGAAATGTATATATTAACAAAATAAAAAAAAAAACATGATTTTCAATGTTGTTATAATCATCCATAAAAAGAAAATACAAATACATATTAAAAACTTATTTACTGAAATTTATTAAATCAATTTATTTCGTACGTTATTCTATATTTTTTACAGAATATCTGAAGGAATTTTATAATATTATTTTACACAACTGCAATTTATGACTAGTAAAACAGAGATGCGAGAGGAAAGTACATTAATGTTTAAAGTTAAGAAAATTTGTGGATATTTGATCATATTTTTTGAAGTGCTAATTTTAAAGTAAAACTAATATTTCCAAAAAGAATTAAAAAATTTTGTTTCGATTATGTAAGTGTACACATTCATGTAAGATTTGCGTGAAAATCTTTTGAAAACACTCATGTATATTTTCGCATTTAATTCCGCCACGCCCCTTGGTACTTTCATGTCGTATTTTGTAACATTTGGTGATACACAAAAGCAAACATTTGAAAACGATTAACCCTGACATTTGATGAAATGGCGAATAATTATAAAAAATGAAGCAAGTGTGTGTCTTCAAGTTGTTAAGATCTTGAATGCAACCTTCAGTATTGTTTCAAATTTATAGATACAATTAAATGAAACTGGGTCTGTGCGCAGAATCCAAGAGCTACGAAAATCAATAAATATTAATATTTGTCCGTTATAGCAAAGTATAGTGAGAGTCTAAACAGTTTCTTGTCTGTCTATTGAAATACGTTCAGTCGCAGGAACCATAGTTTCGAGGATTACTGTTTCTTCAAAGTTACATAAGAGAAGTCTGTTTGCAAGAAGTTAGAAGTTTTGTGTCCTGGTCCCTTCTACGAACAGAAGAGCCCATTTGCTTGGTGCAGAAAACATCGACTTTGGAGCAGGGGTTGGTGGGAGACCGTTATGACCATGGCTTATTAGTTGATGAAGCTTATCCCAAATTATAAAAAAAAAACTTCTTTGCAGTTCTAATTTTAGTCTTTTTACATAATAAGAAAATCATATCTCATAAATCAGAGTTATTATTAAAGCGGAAAATTAATTATTTTTTAAAATAAACTTTATTATTTTGTCTTCAGAATATTTATAAGAAAAAGTCAGAAAAAATTACCTGACCTTTTTCAATACCTATTCCATTCCTTAAATAATGGACTTTTAATTATGGGTATTAAAACTACTCCTTTTTCTCACTATGTTCTTTCAAATTCTCTGAATATGTGTAAATAAATTATAATATTAATAATGTAGAAAAAGTTGTTAAAGATACATATCTGAGTCAATGAATAAATAAAGAAAAACTATGTAAGGGAAAAAAAGAATTAAGTAAACCTTTACCAACAATCACGTATATATATGTGTGTGTGTGTGTAATAATCCCCAGTGATTTAATCTTTAATAGCTTTAGATTTATTTATGGTCCAGTCCTTCAGGACAACCATTTAATTATTTTAATTAGTTATCTTCCTAACAGGGGCTTCTGGAACTACATCCATCCACCACCCAAATCATGTGATGTCCCGCTGAGATCATCGGAAATCTCGCCCTTTTTTCTCTTCTCTCTGTATATTGATGCGACGCTATTTTAAACTTATTTAATTTCTAAAACTTTGAACCCAGTTTCTTAATTTCACATCGCATCATGACTACAAGTTAAGTTAACTAATTCTAAAATTAAAACACTCATCTCACACTAAATCAAACACTGATCGTATAGTTTTAAAACATTATTAAATTTATTTTAAGCACAAGTATATATGGAAATTTACTTTACTACAAGAAGATCAAAAATTAACTTAGCTTGAGATAGGGAAGGAGCTGGGGAATAGACATGGTTGATGCCCGAAATCTCCGGGTTTTTTTTAATATCTGCAGCTCTGGGATCGGCTCTCTGTGTCTAAAATTGGGGTGCGTCCCGTTTTTATTCGGCGACTTTTCACACCGAAATCCTAGGACGGACTCTTTGTCTTGTCCAGTATAGTTTCTCTGATTGGTCCCGAGGCTAGCGCAGTGTTACACCACCTCACAGTTTAGGGGTTTAGTGAACTTTTTTAACGCGAGAACTTTTTTGACGTACCCCATCAAAAGGAATTTCACCACATCCGGTCCGGGGACTCGCAAACAAATTCCAAGCCGTCTCAGGGGCTAATTCTAAAATAGGAAATTCTGGCCTCCCATCAATATTAAATCATATAGCGCGTTATGTATTCGTTTTCTATGTTCTGTGTTTTGTGCCATTATGTTTGCTTCATGTGTTGTTGAAACGCTCTATGTTAAATGTTGAATAAACTGGATTAACTTACCAGACTACCTCGTCAATACTACAACAATATGATCCACTCGCCATGTACTACAGTAATCTCTTTCATCGGCCACTCCCCTACCTTTTCGTTGTTACAGTAATATCGTCCACTCGCCAAGACAAATCATACACCACTGTAAGTTTTATTATATATAAACACACAGTAGGACCTCTATATAACGAAGTCGCTAAATCTCGAAAAAAAGTTATGCGGAAAATTCGTTATATAGAGGTTTTTATATATCTTACTTATAAAAAAAGGAAAGTAAAACTGCAAGGAAAGTTTCTTGACGCCTTTATCCACTTCCTGAAGAATTATTTTTTTTCTTTGATGTTCAAGCACTAACGTTTTGACATTTTCAAGCTACAAGAAACGAAGTTACCAGAACTACTGATCAATACTACGAATGAACTGAGACTAGTTCAAGGGCATGAGACTCTACTAAAGGTGAAAGGGGATATCGAAGATGTTTCCAGTGAACTGGACAATAGGGGCTAAAGGTTGTACTTCTTGGATGAAATGCCCAGAACTCTATTGATCTCGGTGAGTTAAGCTATGAACTTTGGTATTGGGCGGTTTTTTTACGAAGAAAATCGTGAAATGTTCTTGGTTCCATGAAAAAAGTTCTCTATATAGAGGTTCGTTATATGGAGGTTCGACTGTATATATATATATATATATATATATATATATATATATATATATATATATATATATATATATATGAAAGAAATATGCATTATACGTATATCAAAAACAAGAAATAATAGATAATGAACATAACAAGAAATAGCGTAATAAAAATATAAAAGCTGAACATGAAGAACAAAATTATAGAGAAATAAAAAAAAGAAACTACAAAAAGAAGAACCTAGCTAGTCAGAAAGCAATTTCGGACTTAGGACCGAATAAGTGGGGTTAAACTGGTTTGAAGGCGCCAACCTTCCCCTTTTGCAACTCGGTAGGAAAAACCAAATAAAATAAAATAAACAAAAATTCAGAGTATGGAAAACTCAGAGAGTATGATAAAACCACTCACTACTATTATGTAACAAACTCTCCCAAACTCTTAATGCAGAAAAATCGCAAAATAATTACGTAAGAAAAGTAGAAAAATCCTAAAACAATTACATAAGAAAAGTATTTTTCAAAAAATAATTTAACAAAATTTCTTTACTCACAGAGCTTTTACGAAGAGAAGCAAGCGTCTTGACATCAATGAAAATCAATTATTCACCAAGTTAAAAAATTCGAATATACATAAACACATCTTTTGAGCTAACTTTTAAACCAGCCAGCAAAGACAGATATCAAAAAAGACGACAATCAAATATGGTAGAATTTGAATTGGTTGATTGTCAAAAATGTAAATTTTCTAGGCTCTAATTTGGTTGGTTGTCAACAATGTGTAAGATGTTCAAGATGTGTGTGGAAAAAATGTAAACTGTGATATGAGTGTTATGATATAATCTTCACAGAAAGACCACTAACATGCTGACTTTGAAATCCTATTGTTGTGTGGTGGTTTTGGAATTCGAAGTAGCAAGACGGTTAATGTATTTGTGATGAATATAAGTTCTTAAGAAATTAAAAGGGTTTTCATGATGTAAACAACATTGAAAAAAAAATTTATATTATTGTATTTATCTATTTTGTGGGTAGTTAAGTTATCATTTCTAAATAAAAAATTCAAAATGATATTTCTGTAAATTGATATATGCAAGTTACTGTTCCATACAGGAATTTTAATTATATGGAACTTAAACGAATCTCTTTTGTCAAAAATGTTACTGACTACATTATTGTTAATAAGATGCAAGTCTAAATCCAAGAATTCCACCATATTAGAGTTGAAGTTAGTTTTAAGGAGCTTGAAATAATCAGGGTAGAACGTAATATTTGGTTTGTATTCACTATTTTTACCAAAAATTATTAAATCATCTGTATAACGATAAATCAAGTAAGAATAATTTACAACATGATCAATTTCAAAAAAATGTATGTATATATATATAAACAATACCACTGTAATTGAAATTATAGGGTAACAACGAATAATATAAGATTATAAAATAAATATTATTTATTAAAATATAGATTCCACTGTCATAAATTTGCTCTAGAATTATACAAATAAAATGTCTCAATCAGATATTTCTGACCCCTGTTTGGCCTTTCGGGTGCCGGATAAATGGACAGAATTTTTCTCTTTCAGGTCCTGTATATCAAAGATCATGTTCAGTAATTTTGTTGGATGGTTGATAGAGACGAAAGAGGGGTTGTGAGGGCAATTTTATTATCAGTTATCTTCCCTAGTCTTGTATCGTCTCGGCTTGACCATTACCCTTTTAGCATTGCACTCTCTATATCTCTCTTTCTATGTTTGCTTGCTTCTATCAATATCGTACAATCTGATCACCGTATCCATCCGCCTCCCACGTCGAGTAATTTTTCCTTTTTTCTGTACAGTGTCTTAAGACTTTTCAATCATGCTGATTATAAGAGTACCGTAAAACAAGCTTAAGGTATCCCACAAGGTTCAAAAATCGTGATATTGCAAAAGCGTACAAACGGATTTTTTTTTTTTGATATTTAGTGCCACTTAGATTAGAATACATGTATAAAATTATTTAAGACTATTTACACAACAAAAAATTATTTAAATGTAACTTTTTGGTAAAAAATGAACATAGAATTAACTATTTTCAAATCAATCTCATTTTATGAAAAAATACTTCTATAACAGAGGTTCCCAAACCTTTTTGTCTCATAGACCCCTTGCCATGTATTTCGGCTTTATGTAGTCCCCTACTTAACTAATATTAAATCTTTGCAGTTTTATCAACTTAAATGCTTTTTGACATCTGGTATAGTACTTTTACTTTTAAAGTTTTATGTTTCTAACTGTAGCAGTGGCGCACACAAAGGGTGGTCCTAGGGGTCCAACCCCCCAAAGCCCTTGGTTTTTTTTCGATTGATTATAATTCTAAGTGTATAGTACAGGGGTGGCGAACCTTTATGGATCAACGTGCCATTTTTTCTAAAGAAATGCTTAATGAGGTAAGACGTGCCGTCAAATAATTTTGACTTGTGATTATATTGGGAAAATAATATAACTAAATACTAACAACACAAAACTCTTTATTTATTACAGAAAAATACATTTTGTATTTTATAGTAGTATTTTATAGTAGTGTGTGTTTTAGTTAAACGCGTAGTTCAAATTATATAAAATAACATTGGTGTGATTTCTGCGCTGTTGTAAATTAGATGACAAATAAAATTATATTAGGATTGGGTAAGATTTTACTTTACGCACAGAATGCATGCTGAATTGGAGTCATCTGCCAAATGGTTTCTAAGTTTGTCTTTAGTAATATTCATCTAAGAAAATATGGTCAAAATAGCTTGAGCCAGCTTCTTCAAACAGTTAAACGTATCTGAAATCGAATTTAATGTTTCCAAAATCTCGTTACTGGCAATTTTACTTATAGTGCTTGTTAACCTTTCTGTTTCAATCCATTCCAACTTTTTCCTTGTTACAATAAATATTTGAATCCATATTTAACTTGACTGGAAATCAGTTAGTTGCACTTCAAATTCATCAATTTCCAACCAATCGAATTGTGGCAAGTCCAGTTTATCAAATGATGTCACGTCAGGGTGGACAACAAAATTGGGCGTTTCCGATAATTCTTTGAACTGAGAGAAAATTCCTTGATTGAAGAATCATTCGCGATTGTTCGTTTTGATCGGTGGCGTGCCCAAAATATTGTGCTGCGTGCCATGAATGGCACGCGTGCCATTGGTTCGCCATCCCTGACATAATACGTAAAATTTAATTAAAAATGTGTTATTAATGATTAATTTTATTAATTAATGCTAATTATTTATTCAATAATTAATTTTTTGCTGCTTTTTCTCTCGAAAATCGACAAAATCAAAAGGAGTATGATACAAGAATGGTGGACTTTCGACCCTGGACCTCCCCCCTTGAAAAATTCCTGTATGCGCTACTGAACTGTAGTTAAGTATATTGTTTAAAATTTAAGAAACACACATGTGAATTAATTAAATTAAAATTTATTAATATATGGACTAATTGTTACATAAATAACAAATTTTTTAAATGGATGGGATGAATCCGTTGCTTCAGTAACAAATTTTCAGCATTTGGTTTTAATCTTTTCATGTTTAACCCTACATCTCCTCGGTTATTAGTATCCCATCTTTTTTTTTTTCTCCTTTTTGTTTTTATTTTGAAGATAGGCTAGCATGCTGAAACTCCTCCTCTCTGGAAAAATAAATTAAAAGCTTTCTTGATATATTCCATAATTCGGGATAAATAACACAGGTAAATCTTTTTAAAACCAAAAATTCCTGCGACACTCATTTTTAAACTTTACTTCAAGATCTTCGTTAGGGCTATTAAAATCAGTTCCTTTTGTAATCAGACATTATTATTTTTTTTTAATGTGACAACATGAATTCATTACCTAACTGATATTACCATAGTCAAAGCATTCTCAAACTTAATTTCAAAACCTGAATCAAGGGCCTTTAAATGTTGAACATAGGTTAAAACGTCCTTTTTCTCTGTCAGATTATCTCTGACAGATTGAGAAACTGTTAAAATTCGCGTCGTTCAGCTTTAGATTCCTTTAGCTTGATTCTAGCCAGAAACACTGAAATGATGGTCCTTTTTTAATAAAATGTATGCTGTCGCCTTGTAGGTGATAATTAACTCCCCCCAGTAAATTTAGTAAATACAGCTGCTAAATAGATAAATCTGGTTTACACTTGATTAAATTTTCTTTTAAAATTACGATCTGGTTTAGGTTATCATGGATCCCCATTTACACCTCATGGACCCCCAAATTATTTTTTCGCTGACGTGGACCTCTTACAGGTTTTCATAGATCCCTTGAGATCCATATAGACCAGAATTTGGGAATCCCTGTCCTATAATAATAATATTTTGTTTATAAAGGGTGTTTTTTTAAAGGTATAGAACTTTAAATTGCAATAAAACAACGATGTATTATTCGATTGACATGAATTTTTTTTATTCAAAAGATAATCTTGTGGCATTACATTTTAAATATGATTTTTGGCATAGGACTGCCACGGCTGGCTCGGATGTAGTCCAATCTGGACGGCCAATTTTCGATGACTTTTTCCAACATTTGTGGCCGTATATCGGCAATAACACGGCGAATGTTGTCTTTCAAATGGTCAAGCGTTTGTGGCTTATCCGCATAGACCAATGATTTTACATAGCCCCACAGAAAATAGTCTAGTGGTGTTAAATCACAAGATCTTGGAAGCCAATTCACAGGTCCAAAACGTGAAATTAGGTGGTCACCAAACGTGTCTTTCAATCTATCGATTGTGGCACGAGCTGTGTGACATGTTGCGCCGTCTTGTTGGAACCACAGCTCCTGGACATCATGATTGTTCAATTCAGGTATGAAAAAGTTAGTAATCATGGCTCTATACCGATCACCATTGACTGTAACGTTGTGGCCTTCATCGTTTTTGAAGAAGTACGGACCAATGATTCCACCAACCCATAAAGCGCACCAAACAGTCAGTTTTTCTGGATGTAACGGTGTTTCGACATACACTTGTGGATTATCCAAATGCGGCAGTTTTGTTTGTTGACGTAGCCATTCAACCAGAAGTGCGCTTCATCGCTAAACAAAATTCGCTTATGAAAATCGGGAACAACGGCAATCTCGTTTTGGGCCCATTCGACGAATCTACGCCTTGCTTGATGATCGTTTTGATGAATTGCCAAACCAAACTGAGAATAAATCACTTGACAGCTGTTAAATAGGTCGCCATCTTGGAAAGTAATGCCAACTTAAACTTCTATACCTGAAAAAAAAAACAATCTTTATGTAGCTCAAACCTCTGTACAGAGCCTGAATTCGGATTTTTGGAATATATGATTTAGATGTGGATTTATCTATATTTTAATAATCAAACTGGAAAATCAAGCAATAAAACACCGATTATTATTTTAGCTAGTACTGACTTGTAAAATAATGTGAATTTTTCAAAAACTTTAGTCCAGGGTCTCTGGAAAATACTTAACAATACTAAAGGAGAAATAAAAAATAATAATAAAAGGAGAATGCTTTGAAAATAGGAAATTTTATGTTAATTTTTTGCCAAAATATTGGGTTTAAATACCTTTTTTTTATTGTTATAATATTCTTAAAACAATTTAATGAGTATATTTTATTTTAAGTGACACTAAATATTAGAAAAAATATTCGTTTATATACTTTTGCAAAAGCACAGTTCCAAAAGGAGTTGGATACCTTAATGTTCTTATTAAAGAAAAACAACAGCCTTTATATTAACTTATATGTTTAATAAATAATTTATCATTTCGAATTTTCTGCACTTTATATGTATTTATAAATTATTCAAATTCAAAATTGGGTAACTATTATTTTTATTATTATTTTATTATTATGCGATTAAAGTCATTATTCTGTTTGAGTTTTATGCTCGTAAAAAAGTGACACATCAAGAATGGGCCAAATTGCATATGTACATTACCTTGCGATAAAATATCCAAATGATTAACTTTGGACGGCCAATGATTGACTAAATGTATCTGTAGTGCATTGCAACAGATCATCCGGATGGTGTATAAAACAAAGGACTTCTGTGCTAAGGCCTGTAGTATGTGGTTCCATTGACCCACGTGGACTGTACAAATGCCCTGTGTACGGATTCATGAACAATATGAGAAGATGCCACCATTTGAGATAGAACGTGCAATTAGATTAAACAAAACAGGGTGGCAAATCACAGAATATTGCTGAACGTTTGGGTCAAAATAAAGCTGTTATTCAATGATGTTGACAGGAATGGGTGAACCGTGACCATACAGCAGTGCTTTTCGAACTTTCAGTGTTTGTGACCCAATATTTAATCATAATTTTCACCACGCCCCCTCCCTCCCCACTTCCAGACAACAACATTGCATTGAATGCAATAACACTATACTTTGACGCTAAAGCTACAACATGAATTTAACCTCTTAAGTGACACAGGTGTATATAAACGTCTCGCTCAAAGAAAACGATAATTGCCCCCATCGTATATATATACACTCAAGAGCCAAAACATTATGACCACCTGTCAATAACGAGTTGGCCCACCTTTGGCGCGCATCACAGCTTCAACCCGCCTTGGCGTGGATGCCACAAGTCCTTGGTAGATAGCCGGAGACAGATTGTACCAGATGTTTAAGCAACGGTCACGCAAATCCGAGATATTGTGAATTGGTGGTCTTTGAACTCTGAACTGATGTACCATGACATCCCAAATGTGTTATATCTAATTGAGATCCGGTGAGTTAGGCGACCAGGACATTAACTGGAATTCAGCATCATGTTCCTGGAACCACTCCAACACAATTTTAGCCTTGTGACACGGGGCGTTGTCCTGTTGGATCATTCCATTTCCAGCAGGAAAAACAGAGGCCATGTAACGGTGCAACTGGTCCGCAATGATGTTCAGATACCCTGTAGCATTCATGGTCTGCTCTACCACAACCACGGGTCCCAGAAACGCCCAAAGCATAATACCGCCACCACCGGCCTGTGTATAACCTACTGTACATTGAGGAGCAACTGTTCGCCTGGAAGACGGCGTATCCTGATATGACCTTCCGCGTGATGAATGAAAAACCGTGATTTATCTGATCAGGCAACTCTCTCCCACTGATACATGGACCAGTCACGATGATCCCGGGCCCAACGCAAACGCAGTTGGCGATGCCGCTTGGTCATCAAAGGCACACGAGTGGGACGTTTGCTGCGTAGCCCAATATCCAACAGTGTCCGCTGAACAGTGTGCTCCAATACTATTCTACTTGGTCCTGCATTGTATTGGGCTGTCAACTGAGCCACTGTCTGGCTCCGGTTTTGCTTCACCATGCGAGACAGTCTCCGATGACCTTTTTCTTTGATAGCGTGTAGACGTCCACCACCATGTCGTCTACTGCTGGTTTCACCGTCATTCATCCACTTTGCATAAGTACTAACAACTGTAGATCGCGAACAACCCACGAGTCGTGCAGTTTCGTAAATACTTGTTCCGAGCCTTCGAGCCATTACAATCTGCCCTCTATCAAAGTCGCTTAGATCCGCAGCCTTTCCCATCACACACAGAAATAAGTGAAATAATGATTCTTCATGTAGGGGTGGTCATAATGGTTTGGCTTTTGAGTATATATATATATATATATATATACTCAAGAGCCAAAACATTATATATCGGAAACATATATATAAATGTTTCCGAGAGAAGTACGATCCTTTCTGTGTACTGCTATCCATGAAATTATTCCGAAGGCTTTGGAAAGCAATAAAAATGGATTGACAGTGTTTGTGAAGGATTTACTAATTTCATAGGATTTGCTTATTTTTATTCTTTTTCTCCCCCCCCCCCAATACATCACATACACTCGCCTAGGTGGAAAAGGGTGGCATTGGGGACTGATTTGCGTAACTTTTAACCGGCAGTTAAGAGATTTATTATAAACCGTACAAATTATAAAGATAAATGTTAATTTTTTGATATTATTTTTTATATGACAATCCCATGGGGTCACTAGTAATTATTAAACTTGTTCTTAATTTAGTATTGTTAAATTAATTATAAATACACTGTGCGATACTGATACATTTATTTATAAGAATATTATGTCAGTGTAAATGTGTATTTAAATTTTTTTTTATTATGTCAGAATGTATTTTGTTTGTTTACTTTCAATAAATTAATAATTTTCATAAATAATCTTTTGCTTTCAAATTTTCAATATGCTTGCGCCTCCCTCGTAGGATTATCACGCCCACAAGGGGGCGTGCCCCACAGTTTGCGAAACACTGCCGTACAGAGATTCAAGAAATTAGTGATTGATTGAGAGAGACGAAAGAATACGATGACAGAGGGATCGTCTAATCTCGCTCACAGTCCTTGATGCGGTATGCACCGACTTCATGATCACCAGTGACCCTAGTGATCCTCAAAAGGCAGTTCTGCGAGGTCATGGAAGGCATTCAACCTAGAACTTTATAGACTGGAGTTACAGACCAGCTTCGAATGGAACATCGATGACCAGCAAAGACGTTCAGGAAAATGTCCTGATATGGCATCCTATTACCTCAAGACATTTGGAAATGTTCTCACATGGACGCTTACTTTTCGCCCGAGTCAAAAGTTGTTTTAATATTGTCCATTTATATGTATATTTGTGAGTTTTTACTTTAATGTGTTTTCAACTTATATGTTTCTTTCTCTCTCTTTGATTTTCTATCTTATGAAGAGAATTATACGTAATTTTAATGTACTTTAATGTTTTTAGTGATATTCTTTTTAAGGTTGTTTTCGGTAAAAGTACGAGAGCTTTAACTAAACGCGAAGCACATTTTTACACCGAGAAAATCACCCGATTTCCATGGAAATTTGCAATATTATCACTCGTGCCTCTGTTAACAATATAGTGTTTTTAAAAATTTCAAAATATTCCGTGAAAACTTTCTTTTTTGTTTTAATACGTGAAGGCAAGGCCCATTTAACATTACGGTATAGGATAAAAAATGCAAAACACATTTTATACCAGAAAAAATTAATCAAATCGGTTAAAAATGGGAAGTATGATAAGAAATGTTACTCTCTAAAAGATAGTGAAGCCAAAATATCATATTAATGCTTCGTTTCTTTTATATCTGAAAAAATGTTCCAAATTAGGGTCCTATTCTTTAACATTAACCGAAAACAGCCTTAAAATATTTTAAACTACTGACAAAAAGTTCTAAATATTATCTGATAACGTTTTGTGCTTTATCACTCCCTGGCCTTAGGTCAAGAATGCAGAATGTTTTTCTTGACCCATAGCCAATATTTTTCTTTATACCACCCCTATTGGACGATAAGGAATTGTGACAGTGGTGATTTGCTTTCGGGTGCCTTTTTTAAGGTGGTCAACTTGTAGGAACCCTCCTGGGTTCCACCCTGGACACTAAGATTGAATTGAGGCAAAGAATTACCAGACGACATTTTTACAATAACAAATTATATTTATTCACTTGAATCAATTATCAACCTTCTAAGTACAAAGTTGAATCAATATGTCTACGTCAATGGGATCAAACTTTACTATTAAATTAAATCACAAAATATGATACTAATCAACTATTAAATTCAATATCGAACGGGTTTACCGTAATAAGAGGACCGAGAGATATACACAATTTGATTGCTAGCAATCATTAGCTTTCCACTAATTCTATTATATATTTACTTTTAAGATCCGATAATCGAAATTTAAATATCACCTGACTTTTACTACCTCACTCCTTTCCAGTCGGCTCACACTTTCCAAACGTAGATCGCTGCCTGATAATCAGCCAGAAGATAATCACACAATCAACTTGAATCTTTTTAGAACTCCGTCGAGGTATCTGTGGGCTCAATAGCCTTCTATCTGCTAACTTACAACACTCTCCTTAAATACTTTGATTCATTTGCATATCCCGTTTTCTCCTTTTAGAGCTGGTTGGAAATATACGCGAATTTACAATCCCAAAGATGCCCAAGAGTATTAGTGATAAAGTGCCGTACGGATTCATCACAAACTTTTAAAATTAGAGCTTGCGTATGTTTTTAATTCATTTAAAATTCTTTTACGTAATTTTTACAGATTCTGTACCGCTGTAATTTCTGAACCTTGCTTCGGGGTTGGTGCTTGTCTTTATAAAATTGATCGGGATCATTCATACCTTGTAAAACTGTGTAATTTGTAAATTATAATCTGAATAAAGGATTATTTTATGTATTTAAGACCTGATTTTTTTCCTTGTAACTCCTGGCACTGTAGTATTGTCAAGTTCTTTTTGCGCGGTGTGCCCCAAAATTATTTCAATTGATGCAATGAAAGTCTACAAACACACGCCTCTTTTGCATTTTAAGCATAGAAACACACTAATAAGCCCCCAGATTTTGCAAAATTACGTAGCCAGATGTTTCCTCAAAAGCATAAAACCTACGATTAGTGACAAATGTCTGCTTTATGCATCTTATTTAGTTGCTCTTCTAGTTTAAACACAAAAAAACATATACAATTGAGTTATTAAGTCCTTGCATCTTAGATGCTGTACAAAAAGTTTTAGATCTTCAAGCAACTGAAGCTTCATGATTTTAAGTTTTCTTGTTTTCCTTATGTAAAGTGTTTCATACTTACTTCTGTACGCCCCAAATGATACTTTGTGGTGGACAGGAATTTATATTTGTTTCCAATTTAAATCAAGTAATATAAAAATTAAAAAAAATTGAGTCAATTCCTACTAAGATCAATAAAGAAAATTTTTATTTTCGCTACTTTTAATTAAATAGTTACAATTAATATAAATATGTATATACATAGGAAAGAATCACAACATTAAGTGGCAATTAATTTTTATTAATTATCATTAAAGTATCCTATTGTCATTCAAAACAATTGTGTATATAAAATTTTAGTTCAACTGAATACTTTAAAACGTGAGAAAAAAAACTTTTCAAATTTTGACACAAGTCTCCAAAAATGATGCCTACGTGGCTGTATTTGTAATTCTTAAAATAATCAGTTTTAATCAATTAATTTTTAGTAATTAATATTAAATTATTGTATTTTGTCATCCAAAATAATCATGTATATAAAATTTCAGCTTAATTGAGCGCTTTAAAATATATTTTATTAATGATTGAAAATTCCACCAAGATAAATAAATAAACAGAGAGGGGGAGCTAATTGTAGGAATTGAAAAAGCAACTAAAAAACCAGAAGCTATATCGCTTTCAAATAACATGATCATGGAAAGAATTTCGAACATCGTTATCGATATAGAAATTTAAGTTACAGAGGTGAGATCAAGAAATCAAAAATGTGTGTTTTGCGATGCATTTTGATGAATGAACTGACATGTGTAACCGTGTTATCGTACATTTACATTCTAAGAATACAGATTTAAGGGAAGAATTTCTATGTTGCCTTAACTTTTCAGGACAGACCTAGTATAGAATAATTTAATAACCTTAATGCATATTTTCAAGTTCATGGCTTGATTGGAGCAGATTCGTTGGAGTGCTTACTACAGATAAGGCTGCTAGCATGATTGGCCATCAATTAAGAGGAGTCAGGAAAGTAAAAAAATAAAAAAAAAATCATGCACCCAGAAGCTTCATTCATTCGATGCATGATCTACAGGGAACACCCTACAGTGAAGAACCCTTTCTCTCTCCTCTGTTGAAAAAATTATTCTTATGTAGGAGATTGAAGATATGAAGACACGAAACGTGGGATCAGTTTTTTGATTCAGTAGAAAGAGCATTTAAGTACAAAAATGTATCAAAAGAATTAAAATCCGAAATTTTAATGGTTAAATGGCGTGAAATATGCCAATATTTTGGTTTATATTAGTGAGTTTACGAGAGAGTTTAAGAGTTTACGAGAAAATTAAAGAATTAATTGTGAAAAAGTACGAACTTTAAGAAATGTTGTTGTTGCAGTTTCTAATGCCACCTGTCTGACGTAGTCAGATCAAGGTCCACGAAATTCATCGAGGCAAGGGGCTAGAAGTACGCCTGTCTTTGGCCTTGGCCTAGAGCACCATACAGGTGACAGCACGGCTGAATTCTCCGAAGGGACGATAGATGACGACACCACCTATGTCCACCTCCACAATTTAGGCAGGAAACTGAAGGGAAGGGAAATATTCTCTAGTCCCCTGCACTTGTGATTCAGCTCGCAAGACTTCGGACCTACTGTTTAACGAGCACGTTCTCCGTGTGTACTCGGAGGGTATTTGGTGGTACGATGCTCTAACCACTAGGATCTAAGAGAGAAGAAATGTAAACGGCTCTTAGAGCTCTCTGCAAGTTATCTGCAAAAGAATAAGAATATCTGAAAGAGAATAAGTAAGAGTATAAGTTCTCATTAGATCATAAACATGCATTGTACACGGCATTATTTAAGTTATATAAGCGGTACTTATGTAATACCGCTACGGTACTGGTGACATTATATGGAAGAAAGCTCACACACACACACACACATGGTTGTTAATTCAGTGTGGACGTCGCATGGGAAATTAGGGTTGCCAACTTAGCGAGTCATCTTGAACGTGGGCCAATGCCCACGTTCGAAGTATTCACGTAATTACGAATAATTCACGTTTCGAAGTATGTAAGTACCATATAAACACGTATATTATATAAATATAATCTACATAAGTAATTTACATATAAATATTTTTAAATAATGAGACTAATTGGCATTTAAACCTTATATAATCATATATAAATATATAAGAATGCATAATTATTTAAACATTGCTCTTTAAAGAAAATGGATAAAATAAACAAATCTCCCGATGAATGGGAACGAAAAAAAGAACTACCTAACCCACGAAAAAGCCGTAAAAGAAAACGTAGTGCATTCGAACAATTGAATTCTCTTGCTCAGAATAAATCAGAAGTTTTCATTTCTATCTAGTGGTCATAAGCTCACACATAATTTTTTGAAGTGGTCATTTGACCACTCACGGTAGAAGAATAGGTAAAAATGAAATGACGGTAGTGTTAGATTTAACATACAATAAACCAACGTTTAGGGGAGTTATCCAAAAACTTCTCTTTTTTTATGATGATGATGATGATGATGTGTAAATTCCAGCATATTTCATCTTCGTGATAAAGAAAAACTGATCGAATTGTCTTCTGATGTCAGTCTTGTGTCCAGACATAAAAAGTCTCAATTCTGGATATCTTTCGATAAGGAATATCTCTCTCTCTGTTATAAAGATATCAAATTGTTTATTGGTTTCTTTTTTTTTTTTACTTTCTCTGTGAAAAAGCCTTTTTTACTGTGTAAGTATTAAAAACGAAGGAAATAAATCAATTAGATGTTAACGCAGCTCTTCGTCTTTCAGAAACAAAATTGCACATCAAGTTTATTAAAAAAGAAGCAAAAAATTATATTTGTATATCACTAATTTTAATGAATAAAATACATAATTATTTATGCTTTACTTTATTTTTGTTGACACCGGTCTGCGAGACATTTTTACAGAGTGTTTTTTTTCCAGGTATAGAAGTTTAAGTTGGCATTACTTTCCAAGATGGCGACCGATTTAACAGCTGTCAAGTGATTTATTCTCAGTTTGGTTTGGCAATTCATCATGAATAGACTCACGCCTGAACAACGCTTTCAAATTGTGCAATTTTATTTCGAAAATAATGGTCGATTTTCATAAGCGAATTTTGTTTAGCGATGAAGCGCACTTCTGGTTGAATGGCTACGTCAACAAACAAAACTGCCGCATTTGGAGTGAAGCTAATCCACAAGCGTATGTCGAAACACCGTTACATCCAGAAAAACTGATTGTTTGGTGCGCTTTATGGGCTGGTGGAATCATTGGTCCGTACTTCTTCAAAAACGATGAAGGCCACAACGTTACAGTCAATGGTGATCGGTATAGAGTCATGATTACTAACTTTTTCATTCCTGAATTGAACAATCATGATGTCCAGGAGCTGTGGTTCCAACAAGACGGCGCAACATGTCACACAGCTCGTGCCACAATCGATTTATTGAAAGACACGTTTGGTGACCGCCTAATTTCACGTTTTGGACCTGTCAATTGGCCTCCAAGATCTTGTGATTTAACACCGCTACACTATCTTTTGTGGAGCTATGTAAAGTCATTGGTCTATGCGGATAAGCCACAAACGCTTGACCATTTGGAAGACAACATTCGCCGTGTTATTGCCGATATACGGCCACAAATGTTGGAAAAAGTCATCGAAAATTGGCCGTCCAGATTGGACTACATCCGAGCCAGCCGTGGCAGTCCTATGCCAAAAATCATATTTAAAATGTAATGCCACAAGATTATCTTTTGAATAAAAAAAAATTCATGTCAATCGAATAATACATCGTTGTTTTATTGCAATTTAAAGTTCTATACCTCTAAAAAAAACACCCTTTACTACCTGCAATGGTTTGCAATTATAAAAGAATAAGAGACTTGCTCCAAGTAATATGTAATACAAATGCTTGAAATGTGTACTTAAAAAAATCTATAGGTTAAAACAGGGGTGGTCATCCCAAATGACCTCGCGGGGCACTTCGGAAAAACATCATAATCTCGCGGGCCGCACATGAAAATGTATATCTTTGTATTTGGTTTGGGCTGAGTACAAGCATTTATTGGAGGGAAAATTTAAAACAGAATGACATGTTATTATTTTTTTCTTTGCTTTTTATGCTTACAAGCATAGATAATACAATAATAATTCAATGATCAAATAATGCTTAACTTACTCAATTACTAAGTTATTTGTTTATCAATTCTTTCAATTAATTTTTGCAAGACGATCTCAATGGGTCTATTTGTGCATCGTAACTGATGTAATTTTCGTCCGTTAAGTTTGAGTGAGATTTATGTTTAGTAAATTTCATTTTCGAAAAAAAAAAGATTCACAGTAACAGAAGCAACGTTATAAAATAGAAACAATTACGGAATTTATTTATCATATACAGTGGTGGCAAAAAGTCCTGAACACACTCATTTTTTGCGTAATTTTTGTGTTTGACTTCATTTTTCGTTATGAAATATATCGCACTATCTTAAATATTGTTATTGATTTTAATGTATTTTTTCATGCTGATTTCAAATCTGTTTGTAGATTTCATCTAAAGTAAATAGTTTCATTGATATGTTGAAAAAACCTTGACAAGAAGGCACAAGGTCACTATAAGAATGAGTGAGTGTGTTTTCCACTCATGAAATGCTCCGTTATTTCAACTAATCAGAGAGCAGTAGCGAGAGAGTCGAAAGGCAGGTGAAACGGGGTTTATTGTATTGAATGCAGTCCTGTGCTTGTGGAAAATAGTGTATTGAAAGCAATTTGAAGTGCGTTTGTGGAAAGTATTGGAATTATGGCTAAATTTTCATACCTGCCTGAGAATAAAAGTTACAAAATAATACATTTGAAGGAAGAAGGTTATTCTACGCGCCAAATTGCTGCTAAAGTACCATGCTGCCTTTCTACTGTTGTGAGAACTTTGAAAAGATTTTCTGAAACAAATTTTATTGCGGACAGGGGGCAATCAGGACGACCAAGAAAAACATCTTTATGTGAAGGCGGGTTATTGCACAGAATTTCACTTTCAAACAGAAGGCTTAATTCTTCGCAAATTTTGAAATAATGGACTTTGACATCAGATGTGAGTGTGTGTCCAAGAACTGTTAGAGGAAGACTGCAGGAAATTGGGTTACGAGGCTGTAAAGCGCGCCCAAAACCATTTGTTATGAATAAGAATAAGAATCAATTTAGAATTAGAATAATGAATATAGAATTAGATTCAATCATGTTAATTGGATGCCAATGTATTTCGACTTACCGCGACTGCTGCTTCCATGCTGGACACCTAAGTACATTTTTTATAGAAGCTTGAGGAAAAAGTGATAAGTTACTATGAGTCATTGAGAAACACGCAAAGAACTTTCCCAGTCTATATTTTGCAACAAAACACACAAGCACACCATTACATGTAGGAAAACGTTGCACAACACAATCACAAAAAAACGATGCTTCCATCACACACATATACGAATCGAATGGCATTTTTCCCGCCAATAACAAATCCTTCTAGAATAAAAAAAATCCCAGTTCGTGGCGCCATCTCTGGACGGCGAAAGGAGTCAACTGTTCTTAACATTCTCCGGGGGGGCGAGAAGATGTAGTCGACGGTGGTAGGGGTAAGACTGCAACTTGAGGGACTGGTCTTGTCATGACTCCACTTGAGGTCTGGATAGTGACGACACGACATATTCCATCAGCTCCAGGATGTGTGGCCACAATCCGTCCGGGAGTCCACCTGGTGCTGAAAGAGGCTGGATTTTTGATGAGGACGAGGGATCCTACCGTTAGGTCTTTCTGGCCCTGCATCCATTTGGTTCGGGACTGCAGGGTGTTGAGGTAGGACAGCTGCCAGAGAGACCAGAACATCCTTTTCAACTTCATCAGAAGAGACCACCTAGAATGAATACTCAAAGATTGATTAGTCAGACTGTGATCAGAGAGTTCGAGCAAGGGACACCCGATAAGAAAGTGTCCGGGTGTTAACACCTGGAGATCCTTAGGGTCTGATGATAGAGGATAAAGAAGACGTGAATTTATGCACGTTTCGATTTGGCACAATATTGTATCTAACTCTTCAAAGTTCAGCACGACCATTTCCGCAGCTCAAATCCACCGGCTGACATCAAATTTTGCAGTTCGTGAACAATTTTCCTAACCGAGTCCAATGAGTCAGCACCGGCTAATAAATCATCCACATAGAAATGATCTTTTGCGAGCTTAGCTGCCTGTGGAAAGCGATGTTTTTCATCCTTACATAATTGTTTCAATGTTCGAATGGCAAGAAATGGGGCACAAGATGTACCATAGGTAACTGTATTTAATTTGAATATCACTAATCGTTCCTCTGGAGACTTCCTCCAAAATATTTGTTGAAAGCATGCATCATCTTGTGATATTAATATCTGTCTATACATTTTTGCAATGTCAGCAGAAAAGGCAATTGGGAAGAATCTGAATTTAAGTTAAGTTAGAAAAATGTCTGACTGTAGTTTTTTACCAGTCAGCAGAATGTCATTCAAAGAATTTCCATTTGTACTTTTGAATGAGCCGTCAAACACCATCCTTAATTTGGTTGGGGAACTATTATCATTAATCACACCATGATGTGGTAAGAAATAATGTGGAGATTTTACATCTGATGCTAGAGGAGTCATGTGACCAAGGTTTTGGTATTCCTCCATAAATTCTGTGTATTGTTCCTTTAATTGATTATTAGAGTGAAGTTTTCTTTCAAGAGAATAAAATCGTTTTAATGCACCCTCTTTACTATCTCCAATACTTGAATAATCTCTAAATGGCAGTTTTAGAATATATCTACCATCAGCATTACGAATATGAGAATTTACGAATATAGACTCACATAGCTCATCCTCATCCTTTGACGGAATGTCCTTAGGAACAGATTCAAGTTCCCAAAATTGTTTCAAAGAATGGTCTATGTTTAAAAGAATGTGACAGATTAGGGATAAAGTTTGATTATATTGTGTGTTTATGGTACCTGATAATAAATGACCTAATTTTGTTGGCAATGCTGATGGTGTACCTTTGGGTCCCATTATAGGAGTCCCTGAAATTAATGTCATAAAAACATCAGCACCTAGAAGAGAATGTCTATTTCATTTTCAATATAAAACGTTGGATCAGCAAGAGTTAGATCTTTGATATGAGGCCACTCATGATTTTTAATTGCAAAGTTTGGCATAGCTGAAGTGACTTTCGATACTAACAAAGCCTTTACTTGAAATTTATCAGAGGAAACACAAGAAGAAAATTCAAAATTAGTTGAATATAATGAAGTTTCAGCAAATGTTTCATTTACACCTACTAATTTATGATTGGTGTGTTTTAATGGCAATTTTAAGCGATCAGCACATTGCTTGGAAATCAAAGAATTTTGAGAAGCATTGTCTATCAAAGCACGGCAAGTTATTTGTTCACCATGTTTAGATTTGTTGTTGTTGTTGTTAACATTTATTAATGCTGTGGACAACAATACGTGACCTTCTGCCAATTGTGTGCAATTGTTAGACACTGTCACAACAGAATTTGCTTGAGTATCTGCTGAAGGACTGACTGAATATATATGTAATAATGTATGGTGTCTTTCAGAACAGTTTTTGCAAGAGAATCCTATTCTACATGCGTCAAGCCTGTGGTTACTCTTCAAACAATTGGTACATAAATTATTGTTCTGTACACAACTTGCCATCTTTCATTTACATTCATAGAATTAAAAGTTGGACATTTGAATAAGGCATGGCTTTGATAACATAGAATGCAATTGTTACCTTTAACAACATCTGGTTTTACACCTGATTTTACTTGGTTACATTTGACAACAGTAGTATTTACATTTGATTTGTTAAATGAATTTAATGGTTTAACATTACCTTTCTTAATGTCAGGTTTTACAAATTTTAACTCCTTCAGACCACGAGCTTCCCTTTCAACGAAAACTCTAAATTCCTCAAGAGTAGGCATTTTATTATTTTCCAAAGATAATTCCCACCGTTGACTAATACATGCATCCACTTTTGAAATGAGAAAATTTATTATGATCAACTCTGTTAATGAATTTGTTTCTAAATCCAAAGTTTTCAAATTTCGAATGACATCATTACAAATATCTATTATTTCCAAAAGCAATTTTGAAGTATTTGCCCTGGAAATCTTAATACTAAATAGTTTATTTATTTGGCTAAGAGCTATTTGTCGTTTGTTTTCATACCGACTGCACAGTATATCTCAACAATTCTTAAGATTGTCCACAGTAATTGCAAAACCCCGAATTAATTTGGCTGCATCCCCGCGAACAGAAGCCTGTAGATATTGCAATTTTTCAAGATCACTTATTGATTTGTTATTTAGAATAGAAGACTTAAATAACTCTTTGAATGAAATCCAGTTCTCGCAATTTCCATAAAAAGGCGGAATTTCAAGCTTTGGTAGATTAACTACTGAAGACTTTACATGAATATTACTATTTACTTCCTCAACCTGAGATTTTTCTTCAAGGTCAACAACCCGATTGAATAGTATATACCGCGACTGCTGCTTCTATGCTGGACACCTAAGTACATTTTTTATAGGAGCTTGAGGAAAAGTGATAAGTTACTATGAGTCATTGAGAAACACGCAAAGAACTTTTCCAGTCTATATTTTTTTGCAACAAAACACACAAGCACACCATTACATGTAGGAAAACGTTGCCCAACACAATCACAAAAAAAACGATGCTTCCATCACACACATATACGAATCGAATGGCATTTTTCCCGCCAATAACAAATCCTTCTAGAATAAAAAAGTCCCAGTTCGTGGCGCCATCTCTGGACGGCGAAAGGAGTCAATTGTTCTTAACACCATTACTGACTGAATTTCAACGCAAGAGGCGATTGACTTGGGTAAGGGAACATTCATTATGGACTATTAAAGACTGGGAAAAGGTAATATTTAGTGACGAGAGTCACTTTTGTATTTCTGGCAACCAAAGTAGTGCCTATGTAAGACGACGCACTCATGAGGAATTCAGCTTTCAGTGTCTGAAGCCCACAGTAAAGTACCCGACAAAAGTGATGTTATGGTATTGCATGGCTTCTCATGGTGTTGGAAGACTTCACATCGTTAGCGGAACAGTGAAAGCCATGGATTACATTGAAATACTACAAAATAAATTGCTACCAACTGCGAGAAATCTTTTTGGGAATCAGTCATGGATTTTTCAGGACGATAACGCCCCTTGTCATCGTGCAAAGGTAGTCCAGAAATGGTTGAAAGACCATACTGTGAATAGAATGAACTGGCCAGGACAGTCTCCCGACCTTAATCCGATACTGAACTTATGGTTTAAAATTGGTTATGAAATTTCAAAGAAAAAACCTTTAAACAAAGGTGAATTAATTGAAGCTTTAATATTTTCCTTCAAGCATATTGCCACGAAAGATCTTCTTTTGAAATTGGTGCATTCCATGCGAAAAAGATGTAGAGCTGTAATTAAAGCAAACGGTTGGCCCATAAAATATTGATTTTCTAACGTGTTACAACAATGTAATTTTCAAAATGCTTATATATTAAATATACCGTATTTGTCAATTTTCGTGTTATTTTTCTTTGCATATTATGTTATTATATATTGTTTTATCCTGCAAATATTTCACATTATTGTGTTCAGGCAGCTTTACTGCAAAAAATATTTTACTCATTAAGAAACTAGTAGTAGATTTGAAATCAGCATAACAAAATACATTAAAATCAATAATATTTAAGATAGTGCAATAATTTCATAACGAAAAATGAAGTCAAACACAAAAATTACGCTAAAAAATGAGTGTGTTCAGGACTTTTTGCCACCATTATATATATATATATATATATATATATATATATATATATATATGTGGCATGCAGCCAAAACCAAGCAGTCTTCGCGCGCAGGCGCATCAAAGTAAAAGCAGAACTGAAACTGAAAAAAGCAGAGATTCTTGAGAAAAAACTTAGAATTAGAGCAGAGAGAAAGGAGAACGCGAGAGGTGCGCGAGCAGGCGTTACCTTCTGAATATCATCGTCAAACTTATCTGTAAAAACTACCTTTTTAATTAATTTTTGTTTAATGTTAAAATAAAATAGAAGATAGACCAACGTCTTGGACCCCTTGTTGTCTCCCACAAATTATGGGGGCTCGGCCGCGATCGACAAAATTTCGATTTTGAACCAAAGTCTGGACAATGAACAACAGCGTCCGTGAAGGAGACGCTCCGCCATTTTCGGAAACTTCGTTCAACCATTTTTTTCAACTTCATTCCGCCTGTGTAGAGGTCGGAACAAATAACAAAATAACCTGTGTAGAGGTTGGAACTAATTCAGTGTGAATAATCCGCCTGTGTAGAGGCCGGAACTACAATTTCAACTATATTACCTGCGAAGAGGTGACATCAGTGGAATCAACGTTTTTATTGGATACATCGTACGTGCGAGCAACAAGGGAGCCAGAAAAAAAAAAGGTAGGATCTTTCCATTTCTAAAATGTATAAAAACGCTCTTAAAGAGGATCTCATAAGAGTAGTTGAAGAGCTAGACGGTATTGTCGAAAGTACTGACACTATAGTTAAACTAAAGACTAAAATTGAGAACAGTAGTACATTTGAAAGTGATCCAGATTTCGTTAAAACTTTAATTCAAAACTGTATAGATGAGAGGGTATCGCGAAACAAAAGAGAAATAACTTCAGGAAAACAGAAAATTGAGCTCGCGAAACTACAGTTAGCACAGTTAGAAAAAGAAGTCGAACTTCAAAGGGTTAAAAATAAAGCATTAAGTTTAAATCCTGCAGCTAAATTCGAAGAGAAACAGTTCAAAACTTTAAATAAGGAAACCGCAACCCATATTGGCATTCGAGAAGCAGAAGATTGGTTTAGGCCTATTGATTTAGCTAAAGAGTGTGATATTTATATTTCATCTAGAAGCGGATCGCGTAAAGAAACTCCTATTACTTATGGATATACCCAAGACCCCTTTAAAAATAGATCACAAAACTTTAAACCAAAGATTAAAGAGAACTATCCCCAATATCTTGAAAGAGAAAATAAAAATTGCTATATATGCGGTGATTCATCTCATTGCGCAAGAGACTGTGAGAAGCGTTTTAAATCTAAAGAATCTAATGACCACATCCATAATAGAATAAATGTGAATACTTTGAAAGTCGAGAGCGAAAAACAAAATAGCGAAGAATGCGCAAATCTTCAATACGTAAGCATTTTTGTGGAAAATCAGCCCGTAACAGCATTGATCGATTCAGGTTGCCAGATCCCAGTTTTAAATTCCTCACTAATTAGAGTGCAAACACCTTCCGAAAAGATCATAACATTAAGTTCATGTTTTGGCGAACAGCGTATGGTAGAAGTTAAACCCATAAATATTTCTCTTAATCAACACTCTCCTAGCTTAAGTGTTGGAACGGCAATATCACCGACCTTGACCGAAGAATTTATTATACATCCCAGTGTATATTCTGAAATAGAGAAACTAGGCCACGCAAAGAGCGATGTTTTATTGAGTGAAAGTGGATCCTCTTTGAGTGCAGATTGTGGTGTTTCTTTTCCAAATGTTTCTGTTTCAAATGTGATAAAAAACTGTAGTTATGATTTGCCATATGTTAAGAACTTTAATACTAGAAATGATTTGAGTTCTCTAATTAAGGATTATAAATGTAATAAAATTAAGAGTACTAAGTTAAAATTGAGTATTGTAAGAGAAAAATGTTCTGATATAGTATTGTGTAAGAAAGCCAATGGTGCCATGAAAACGAGTTCCGTGGAATTTATCTCCCGCTCACCTAACCCTTTACCTATGAAGAGTAAACATCGTCGGTTTGTGTTGCTCCAAAGGATCTTTCAGCCTTGGCAGTGGAAGCGAAGGAAAAAGAGAAATCGTTTTGAACAGACGTCCAGAACTCTACAGAGGAAAATATAGATGCGTTCAACCAAAGATCAACTTGTTGAAAAAGATGTTCTTATGCCGGTGAAACACAATGTTTTCCTGTGGAACCTTCCGGATGTCGAAGAGATGCCTTCACATGATGGAGAAACTGTCTAGTTCAGAAAAATTATGATATGTTTAATCTCTATATATTTGTCGTATAGTCCTTGTCTGTTCATTTTTTTTTTTTTTTGTATGTTTCAGATTCTCCTCTGGTCTCCATGGAAATACCGCTGCGGACAGCGTACGGTCAGAATGGCCGTTGTGGCATGCAGCCAAAACCAAGCAGTCTTCGCGCGCAGGCGCATCAAAGTAAAAGCAGAACTGAAACTGAAAAAAGCAGAGACTCTTGAGAAAAAACTTAGAATTAGAGCAGAGAGAAAGGAGAACGCGAGAGGTGCGCGAGCAGGCGTTACCTTCTGAATATCATCGTCAAACTTATCTGTAAAAACTACCTTTTTAATTAATTTTTGTTTAATGTTAAAATAAAATAGAAGATAGACCAACGTCTTGGACCCCTTGTTGTCTCCCACATATATATATATATATATATATATATATATATATATATATATATATATATATATATATATATATATATAAAGAAGAAAAGGCGACTCACTCACTCACTCACTGACTAATCACGATATCTCCGGAACTATTAAACCTACAGACTTGAAATTTGGTAGGTAGGTTCCCTTCATGGAGTAGACGTCAGCTAAAAACGGATTTTAAAAAATTCGAACTCCAAGGGGTGTTATGGGGAGGGGGTTAAGGGGCGTTATAGATAATTAATTCCATTACTAAACTATTATATGTACAGTCGTGAAACTTGGTACACAGATTTCTTTCATAAAGTAGAGATTCCCTAAATAATGATTTTTACAAAAATCGACCTCAAAAGGGGTGTTGAGAGCGCTCAAGGGGCGTTATACATAATTATTTCCATTTTTAAACTATTAGACGTACAGTCTTGAAATTTGGTAAGCGGATTCCTTTCATAGAGTTCAGATCCTCTACAGAATGGGTTTTTTGAAAATCGTCTCCCAAGTGGCGTTGTAGAGAATTAAGTGGCTTTATAGGCAATTAAATCCTTTTTTAATCTATTAGGCGTAAAATCTCGAAATTTAGTAAGCTGATTCCATTCATTGAGAAGAGATCCGCTATAAGATGAGTTATGTGAAAATCGTTTCCTAAGTGGCGTTGCGGGGGCTTAAGGGGCGTTATACATAATTATTTCCATTTTTAAACTATTAGACGTACAATCTTAAAATTTGGTAAGCGGATTCCTTTGATAAAGTACAGCTCCGCTGTAAAATGGGTTTTGTCAAAATCGACTCCCAAGTGGCGTTGTAGAGACTTAAGTGGCGTTATAGGCAATTAACTCCTTTTTTAAACTATTAGACGTAAAATCTCGAAATTGAGTAAGCAGATTCCATTCACTGAGTACTGATCTGTCATAAGATGGGTTTTGTGAAAATCGTTTCCTAAGCGGCGTTGCAGGGGCTTAAGGGGCGTTAAAGATAATTATTTCCATTTTTAAACTATTAGACGTACAGTCTTAAAATTTGGTAAGCGAATTCCTTTCATGGTTCAGAGAGTCGCTACAAAATAGTTTTGGGGAAAATTGTTCCCCAAGGGTCACTGAGGAGGATTAAGGGGTGTACTAGATGAATATTTCCGCTTTTCAACTAATAGAACCACCTGATTGAAAATTAGAAAGTATGTTCCGTTCATGGAATAAAGTTCCTTTTACAAAGATTTTTGCGAAAACGGACTCCCAAAGGAGTGGGGTTGCGAGGGATTAAGGCGTGTTATAGAAAAATTCCTGTTTTTGAATTTAACTCATTTACTTGAAATTTGTTGAGCACTTTTCTTTAGTTGAATAGAGTTCCACTAAGAATGGATTTTATGGAAATCAATTCCAGGGGGAAGCGGGGAGAGCTATTGGGGCGTATTGATAGACAAAATTCCCGTTTTTTAACTGCTAAGACTATAATAATAAAATTTTGTTTGCATGCTTCTTTTGTTGAATTGGAATCCGCTAAAAATGCTGTCAACGAGGTATTGATGATAAAAATTCCGTTTTTGCTCTGTTAGATTTAGACTTGAAATTTAGCACGCATGTTTATTTTATGGAGTTGAAATCCACTGAAAGTTGCTTTGGTGGAAATCCACTTGATTATTAGGTTAAGTGAGCGAAAAAAAATCTTTCTACTTCTATTTTAGATATAAATAGAAATTAAATATTATAATTTATGTTCTTTTTATATCAAGGGGCGGATATAAATATATTTTTCAATACAATCGAATTCTTAGTGCTATATATCAATAATTAATATATATGTAAACAGTATACATATATACAACATCGTGAAATACCCAGTGAAGCGGGTGGGTAACGGCTAGTATATATATATATATATATATATTACAAACTAGTCGCATTTTATAAAGTTGTCAGGAATCTCGCGGGCCGCAAAATTATTCAACATGAGCCACATGTGGCTCCAGGTCCGTGGGTCGACCACCCCTGGTTTAGAATGAGGCTAATCCAGGTGACTGTGGTAGCCGAGTGGTCTTGGTTACGAATTCGTAACTGGAATTATCAAGTCGCATGTTTGAGTTTTAATGGCTGATACTCGTTCAATCTGTCGTGGCTCAGTTTTCACGTCAGCGAAATGCAGTCGTTTGAAGAGTGGGATTCCGAATCATCAGTTGACGCAGGATAAAAATTGAAAGTCCCGTCTTGCGTTACTTTAGAGCAATGGTTCCCAAAGTGATCTATATGGACCCTCAGGAGTCTATGAAGACCTGCAAGGGGGTCCACGTCAGCGAAAAAATAATTTGGGGGTCCACGAGGTGTAAATAGGGGTCTATGATAGCCTAAATCAGATCGTGACTTTAATATGCAAAGAAAATTTAATGAGAGAGAGAAGAGGAAACCAGATTTACCTATTTAATAGCTTTATTTGCTAAATTTACTGGGGATAATTTGCAGTTACAAGGCGGTAACATAAATTTTATTAAAAAAGGTTTACCATTTCAGTGTTTCTTGTAGAATCAAGCTAAAGGAATATAAAACTGGACGTCATGAATTTTAACAGTTTCTCAATTTGGCGCAGACAATCTGCCAGAAAAATGACGTTTTAACCTATGTTCGACATTTAAATGCCCTTTATTCAGGTTTTGAAACTATGTTTTAGAATGCGTTGACTGTGTATTACAGTAGGTAATGTGAATTTATGTTGTCACATTAATACAAACATCCGATTGCAAAAGAAACTAATTTTAATAGCTCTAACGAAGTTCTTAAAGTAAGGTTTAGAAGCGAATGTCCACAAATTTGGCTTTAAAAAGATATACCTGTTATTTATCCCGAACTATGAAACATCTCAAGAAAGTTTTTAATTGCTTTTCCCAGAGAAGAAGAGTTTCAGCGCGCGTGTCAATCTCCAAAATAAAAACAGAAAGATAAAAAAGAAAAATTCATATTCACATCCCACCTGTTAAAAACATTTGATATTTTATCTAACAATTATTTCATATATTAATTTTTAATTTAAATAATTCACACATATGTTTTTTTAAGTTTTAAACAATCTATTTAACTACAGCTAGGAACATAAAACTTTTAAAGTAAGTAGTACTATACCAGCTGTCAAAAAACATTTAAGTCGATAAATTTGCAAAAATTTAATATAAGGTAAGTAGAGGTCTACACACAAAACCGAAAAACATGGCAAGGGGTCTATGAGACAAAAAAGTTTGGGAACCTCTACTGTACAGTGAAATGTTAATAAAAAAAGAAAGAAAATCAAACCAAGATTAATCCCACAGAGTAAAATTGACTCTGATGATAATGCTTTGTTTATTTGCCATATTGTGTACCATTTTCAATAAAGAGCAATGTGAATGTTTGAAAAAAAGATAAGAATCACATGCCCTATAGCCAGAAACTTATTGCTTGATAGGCTTAATTCCTGGGACGTCATAGTTACATGACAGATGCAATGGACTAAATTCATTATCGTCACTTGATAAATGCAATCACATATTCTCCACTGAATTAAAAACTGACAATAGACTTGTGCTTCTGAAAGGAATTGTAAATTTAAGTATATATATATATATATATATATATATATATATATATATATATATATATATATATATATATATATAAAATTTCAAATTTGATAATTGTGGGAAAATGTCCAAGTAAAAGATTCTTCACAAGAAATTTTTCAAAATTAACGAAGAAATTCTTATCCGAGTACTTTTAAATCAGAAGTATTTTGCTTACCTATATGCTTTATTATTGTTAACAAGTATATGCTTTTAAAAAAAGTTTCTATAAAAAGCAAAAGTTAGTGACAGTGAAGCGCATGAACTGAATGTCTGGAACACGTAATCGCATTTTTCTTTTTACTATGACGCCACATGAATTTATTAACTGATTGACAAGAAACATGGGATTGTAGTTATCATGTGACTATGACGTCAAATGAGTTTATCGCATTACAGGGATCAATTCCAGACGATTATAATTCATGCCTCTCACCGTAGCCAAATTTTACTTTTTACAGTCTTTTAAAAATACACATTTATTAGTAATAGAAAGAAGTGGAGGAATTATACGGACTTTTGAAAAATTCATTAAGGTTTTCATAGTTAAATTCAAAATGAATCTGTAGATCCTACCATGTTTAACATAATTTCTTCGGGAAAAATTTCCAAGTAGGTTACCCCTTTCATGGGCCATTTGTTTCCCTTTTGAATTTCTCGCAGTTTTTTATGTTTTATTGACAGTTTAACAATAGCATTTAAGGAAATATATTTTATTTTGCCGAATTTTATGTTTACATTTAAGCTTTAGTGGTGGGAAGAATATTTCCCAAGAAACCATTCACCGTCATACAGAAAATTAAATTTAATGATGATTATTTGCCACGAAAAGGTGAGAAGTACTTTGCAATGCACAAGGGGACATCTCATTCTGCACACATGTAGCGGGTCCTCTTTTTTTTGTTTCTTTCTGCTACATATCCTGTATTGTCTATAGTTGAAAACCATCTTTGGCATATGATTTCCCACACAGGTTAAGAGCACATCATCCGGAACTACACACTTCTTTGCTTGGAAGCTAGCAGTGCGTCCTTTCCTTTTTCTTGAGGAATATTCGTCTATTAGCTGACGAGCTAATGCTATACTGAGTGTTAGCTGGTCTAAACTCCACTTTTTTTTGCTCACTTGCCACAGTATGAAACTATTTATGATGGCAAAGTCTATAAGAAAATAAAAGATTAGTACGGAAATTACTCTTCCCATCGTTATAATAGAAAGGTCAATATATTATAATGGGCTCTGCGCTTCCCACAGGAGTATTTTGTAAGATCATGTTGAGAGGAAGTAATCTTTCCAAGGCCACAAATGGGTTAAATAAGCTATTTCACTTAAAGAATAATGCACAAATATGCATTTGAAAGTGGTTACATGATTTTAGGTAAATTATTAGGGGCGTAGCTACCACTGTATCAATGATACGGGGCCCCCAAGCTACAGGGACCCCAATATGTATAACTAAAGTCCCAATAACAAGACTCCCATATCTAAAAAAAGACCCCCGAATGAATCTTGATACAGGGCCCACTCAGAACTAGTTATGCCAGTGTAAATAATTATTCTTTGAAAAGATTAACGTTTTTATAATAATTGTTTATAAGAAGGATATAATTTAAATTTAAATTATTTGAACTCTCAGTTTGATATTTATTGAGAACTTTTGTGATTTTTGTGGTGGTTTTTCCCACAAGAATTTCAGAGACAAATCGTAAATAAATTGCAAAGATTTGAAACTAGAGCTAGAAGAATATATTCTATTTCTGGTGGAAATAGGTATCTATGGTCGAAAAGCTCACTATAAGGATTATCCAAAAGTAGCTGTTTTCGCAAAGTTGACTTAGGGATCCTAAAATTCCTTTCTACTTCTCTTATTTTTCGCTTGAAGAGATTTTTTAGAGTTCAAACGGAATAAAAATTCATGTCAATTTTCCTAACACGTTCTCTGCATGTGAAATGAAAAATGTAAGAGAGAAACATATTTCCTGATATTTAGCTATCAGTTATGTAAGAGCCACACTCGCTTCCTCTGAAGTATATTCCGAGATATGTTATATAATTTTTATTTAAAATTTTTCTCAATTAATTAAAACCATATACATCATGTATATTTTTGTAAAAACTTGTAGTTTTTGAAAGAATTACTGGCATTTTAAAATTCTCTCACTAATAGAAAATAACAGTACTGCACGTATAAATCCTTCATTTTACTCTGCTGTCCTCGAATACAGTTAATATATCGAGCCAAACGAGCGCATTAGTTCTTTTGATTCCTCTTAGATTCCAACAGTGACTGGAGATTTATTTCTGTGACTGATGGTGCAAAGTTCTCTCTTTCACCCTGCCTCCTCTATTTTAATAAGTAAGAAATTAATTTAAAGGTTATTTTATAGATTAAAAAAAAGGCTAAAGAGAGAAACATTTTTTCCCTAAAGTTTTGGGGGTACTTAAATGTTGGTCCAGCATTACTTAATTATTAAATCTGAAATGTTACACAGATACCGCGGAAGTGAGGGAGAGTTAATAAAGATAGCACCATAAAGCCACACGAGGTCTAAGGACTATTGACGACGGACCTCGAATTTTTTGATAACCTCAATCAAGTGCCAAGGACACTTCAGATGGCATCCCTCCCGATATTACCATGCCACACCAACGGGAGGGCTTTGAGCATCAGGAAATTTAACGCACATCAGCTCCTTTATACAGTGGGTCTTCAGTTATACAAGGGCTTGAACTCATGAAACCCCGCGCGCGGCCACGAGTTCTCGACCATAATCTCACAAGGCTACTTCATCCACAAAACACATTTCGTAATTACAACAAGTATACAAGACTGTTGCAATTTTTACTTCAAAGGAAAACACTTGATAGCATCTGTCACGTTACCATCAGGAGTTTGGGGGCTTGATCCAGATAAACAATACTTTCAAATCTTTTACTTCTTTAAAGTACTTGTAAACGAAGGGTTTGAACCCTATCTTTAGTTTCCAGAACATTAGGCAGTCATACAACCGATTTATCGGTTTATCTGACCATTCATGGAGTTTCAAGTTGATGTTTTGTTATCTCACGCAGTAGAAACAAGCGTATACCCTACATATCAGCTAAAAAAACAAATAGTATGTTGCATTTCGTCAAAGATCAACAAGTGGCTAGTTTACCAACATAAAATTACCGCTCCCTTTCATTTTGAAACTGACCACATCTCTTAATACTTACTCAACTCTCTCAAGTAAATCTCGACACCTCCTGCTGCGGACTGTGAAAAGAAGGACAACTTGCACCGACCATAGTGAAGATACCTGAAATTGCAAGAATATCGTTCAAATGATCAGGTATTTTAGTAAGGAATTCAGTTTCAATTTTAACTGCTCACTGGGTTTACTTTTCATTTCAGTTTAAGATCAAATTTGTTTTTATTTCTTCTATTTAATTGAGTTTATCTTATTTAATGCGTTTGAAATTTATTTTTTCCTTTGCTTCAATCATGGTAAGAAATGTAAGCAGCGCTTTTTTAAGAGGAAATTCAAAAATGGTTTGTCTCAGAGGAAGGATTAAATGAACAAGTAATATAAAAAAAATCTTTTTTTTAAGTCAATTCTTACTTAGATCAAAAATGAAAAAATTTATTTTAGCTACTTTTTATTAAATAGTTACAAATGACAGAGTCACAACATTAAGTGGTAATTAATTTTTATTAATTATCATTAAAGTATCGCTTTGTCATCCAAAACGATAGTGTATATAAAATTTCAGTTCAACTGAATGCTTTAAAACATGAGAAAAAAACCTTTTCAAGTTTTGACACAAGTCGCCAAAATGATCGCCAAAAATGATGCCAACGTGGCTTGTATTTGTAATTCTTTAAATAATCAGTTTTTTTCAATTAATTTTTATTAATTATAATTATATTTTGAATTTTCATCCAAAATAATCATGTATATAAAATTTCAGCTCAATTGAGCGCTTTAAAATGTATTTTATTAACGATTGAAAATTCCATCAAGATAAATAAATAAATATATAGCGAATGCGGGCTAATAGTAGGAATTAAATAATACTTAGGCAACTGTGATGAGTCTTTTCCTCTCTGAATTTTTTTCAGGTTTAGTGTTACAATTGCTATTACCTAAATATATCTTAATAGCGCAATTATTTGAAAGAAAAAGAACATCTATTTCTTTCTCTCTCTCTCTCTCTCTCTCTTTCTTTCTCTCTTTAAAGTCATTCTTACATGGAATTACATTTTTAATTTTAGTGTAGTTTATTTTTGAATTTTCTTGGTGATTTCCTTTTGAAATTCAGGTTTTAGTTTCATCAAAAAGTTCAATACTATGTACCATTTCAATTACACATAACAGTGCGAAATGTTTTTGTTAAAATCATGTAATTTTATAGCAGAAAAAGTAACTTTGTGAAGGAGATTGGTGATTATCAGAGGTAGTAATGTATCCTTTGTGGTGCTATAAAAATCAATAGGATTCGTATGAAATTTAGGGATTAAAAAAATACGTTGAAAAACTTAACTTCTCTAATAGATGAATGCCTTATTATTTCATAGAAAGTCAAAATGCGATCATTAATATTTCTCTATCGTAATACTCTGATTTACGAAAAGAGAATTATTGTTTTGAAAATATTTAATAAACACAATATCATGAGAGAAACTTCTTACCTATCAATATAAACAATGTTATCAATATATTGATAATATCGTGTTATCCATATAAACAATGTTATCAATATATTGATAATATCGTATGTTATCCATATAAACAATATCTCTTATCAATATAAACAATGAAATTTTTCTGGCAATCTTTAATCATTATTTTAATACATCTTTAAAAGTAACTTAATAATTAGTTTTTTCTTTCATTTTCGCAAGATCTTGTACAATATTGTTTATTTACATTGTTCAAAAACACGAGAGCGCCTTTATAGTCAAAAAATATTTGAGTTGCTCAGAAGCCAATGCGGTTAAGTCCATTTTTTTGATATTTTCTGATTTTTGTAAATTTTGATAAAATAAGTAATAGCCTTCTTACTTATTAAAGAATTTACTCCTTGCTTCCTTTTTTCTATGACCTAGAAAAAAGGAAGCAACGAGCTTAAGTAAATCATTTAATAACTAAAAATATATATATATTATTTATTTTATCAAAATTTGCAAAAATCTGAAAATACCAAAATATGGATTTAACCGCATTGGCTTCTGCGTGACTCATTTAATAATTGATTCTTTTAAATGAACTTAATTGCTTGTTAATCTGTTGTTTAATAGTGTTATATTGTTATAAATAAGTAATCTTAATCTTTTACCTTTTTTGTATATGTCATATTTCTCAAAACATTTTCTTTAATAATTTTGTAAGCAACATGGGGTGGAGATGTTTACTAATACATCGCAATACTTTCATTCCCGCATATTGTGAAAGACTAAACTATTATTATAAATTAAAGATTGACCTAGCTATTTTTCATTTTATTGGAAAATGATTTTAATAATAATATTTTAAAAGGAAAATAAGTGATAATGTTTAGTAACAAGTAATATAACATTTTTTCTTAATGTCAATTTCTACTTCGTTAGAAAAACGTATTGGCGCTATCTGTTGCAGCTAGTTGTAAGTACGACAAAAATAACACAAAATAAATTTAAAATTAAAAAATAAAATTTCATTAATGAACTAATATTTTAAAAAACTGTATTAACATCAAGTGTCTTCCACTACAAGTTAAAAAAAATTTTATTTGAACTTGAGTGGATGAATAGAAAGTATTTTATTAACGGTGGAAAATTTGAACACGATATATATGTATAAAGAGAGTGAACTAATAGTAGGATTGAAAAGTACTAGCAAAATTAATATATTGTTACAAGAATTATTCTTAGAAGAAAGTAGATTATTCAGCATTAGATGAGAGAACAAACTTCTTTTGGTTTTTATACATTGCATTTATGAACTATAAATTTATTAATACCATTGATAATATGTGTAACTTGAATATCCTTTAATAATTGTTGCTCTAAGTATCAAGAACAGCATGTATTTCTTTTACATATGTGTTATGATTCAATTTAAGATTTGTTCCCGAAACCTCCAAGAAATCAAATGACGCACAAGAAATTTTTTTTATTTACCGCTAAACGGGAATGTAATTTTAACTCCGATTTCAATTCTTAAAAAATGTTCCTCGTCGTTAAATTATGTCATTAAATTATTGTTGATGCAATATTGCATCAATGACTGGATAAGACTAATTAATGTTGTCAGATTTAAAATAATCAAGCAATGAAAGAACTTTTGAGAAACTTTTTATCAATTCCTACTATTATATATAGATCACACTTTCTCTCTCTCTCTCTCTATTATATATATGTATCTTAATTACAAATTTTCAGTTGTTAATAAAATACTTTTTATTCATCCCCTCAAGTTTAAATTCTTTTTTTAAACTTATAGTGCATGATCCTTGATGTTAATACAGTTTTTTCAAATAACAATTCATTAATTCCATTTAATTAATGAATAAATAGTGACAAACAAAAATAATAATCCAACACCATGTATAAAAAGGAAAATCGCTCGTTGTATCCCTGTAGCGCAATAGATAGCGCGTTGGACTTCTAAACCAACGATCGTGGGTTCGAATCCCGCTGGGTTGGCCTATAATTTCTGTGAATGTGATTTCTTTTTTACTATACTATTTTATTGGAATAATTAAATTTAATTAATGAATAAATAATAACAAACAAAATAATAATCCAACACCCTATATAGAAAGGAAAATGGAAAATTGCAAGGAAAATCGCTATCTGTTTTGCCACTTAATATTGTGATTCTGTCATATGTATATACATATTTATATTAATTGTAACTATTTAATAAAAAGTAACTATAAAATAAAATTTTCTTTGTTGACCTAAGTAGGAATTGATTTAATTTTTTTTATATTACTTGTTACTTAGATAAGTTATATTGTTTAAATAACATTGTTTCTCCCTCCCCCCGTGCCTCCCAGTTCAGAAGACCATAGCATTATACTATACAATTGTCGGGAGTTACAACTCGAAATTTATTTTTTCCACTTTTACTAAGTTACTTTTTCTCCTCAAATAGAGACACTTACTTTTGTTTTGTATCAAGCACAAAATTTGTACTACAGTTTGAAGGAAAATAACTATTTACCGTAAAATCCGACGTATAACGCGCACTTTTAGCACAAAAAATAATATCGAAATTCACAGGTGCATGTTATCCACCGGGTATAAAAATGATAGCTTTAAAAATAAAACAAATAAATAAACGAGATGAGCATAGAAAAAAATAGACATCTGCATATATCGAAATAAAGTTCATCTGAAAGAAATGACGTATCTTATGAACTTAGAATTGTGGTTCTAGAAATACACTATTTTTTTCAAAAGCCTCTGGGATAATATCTTGAATAAATGACTTCAAAACATAACAGCATTGTATACATACATTTCAGGTTTTTTTCGTAAAAAAGGGGATGCGTGTTATACGGAGAATATACCAAAAAATTAAAAAAAAGGCAGCTTGAAAGTATAGGTGCGCATTATACGCAGGATTTTACGGTATGTTTTAGTGTTTGTTAGAGTAAGGTCATCCAAAAGTTCATTGGATTCTTAGAAGTTTATAATATAAAAAGAATTAGAATAAAGCCAAATTTGATATTCTGAAACAGAAGAGAGTTATAGTTTCTACGGTCAAGATTTTTGAGTAAATTCCCACTTTCTAATAAAAAAAATCATCAATTTCATTAATTTTTAATTCATCAATAAACATCAACGAAGTCTTAAAAAAGAGAAGAAAAAATTTGCACAGGTTCCTCATAGATTCAAAATTGTTTTAAAGACGTTTATATTTCATGCTATTAATTCAAAATTAGAGAGCAATGACCTCCTACGTCCTCACTGCCACGTTGCGTTTAAAAATATTGGGAATACAGAGAATTTTATGTAATATTTGCACATATTAGACGAAATCTGAAGAAAAAAACTGTGTGTGCGCGTGTGCTCATTTTTAAAATTTCTTAGATATGGCCTTTTTTTTCGTACTATACCAGTGTTTTTCAAACTGTGGGGCGCCCCCCTGGGGGGGGCGAGCATATTGAAAATAAAAGGTTTAAAAAAATAATTTTTTTTTGGAATGAAATAAAACAAAATGCTTTCTGACATAGTAAAAAATACACATTTACACTGATATAATTTATTTTTATCATCTGGTGATCATCAAAAATAAAAGATTCCACTTCAAACGCTCATTAGCCATCTTTGATTCTTTAACCAAATAAAAAAAGGCATTTTGTTTGCTTTACTGTAATCCCACGATGAGAGATTTTTTTATTACGTTTCTTTTAACCCCTAAAATACTACTTTTGACTATCATATATTTAACCTTCAAACTTACTGGTATGTTTCAATTCCGTCTTCTTTTCTTTAAGGAAAGTTGTAAATAATATTTTTCTGTTGCTTTTTTTCCCATGTGAATGAGTTTTATGATATATGGATAAGCATATTGAGCACTTTGAAGGATAATTTGACAATGATGTATTTTTATGAGTATTCTGAAACATATAATGCATAATGAAAAGCGTTTTACACAATTATTTTTTAGAACATGCTACACTTTCCTCGTGAACAATTTTGTGGTTTTGATTGCTGTGTTGTACGGCTTACTATGGTTTATAAATGTAAATGAGCAGAATGTAAAAAAATGGGCATGTGTGATCCCTATTGAAGGAAGTTGAAACTGATCAAGCAATTGAAAAACCTACTGAAATAATGCATATTAATCAAGAGAGCGAAAGTAAATATGAGAAAAGCGTTAGACATGAAACGTTTGAGCTGATTTGAAATTTTCAAATGCTGCCTAAAGATCTCTATGAAAAAAACTATGAAGCCATAATGTAGCACTTCACCCTGTCAAAAAGACACAAGGAAGAAAAAGTTCAAAATGCTATTTGTAGATCATCAAATGACAGCAAAACTACAAAAACGTGAACAAAATATGACAGTTTTGCTGGAAAATAACGTTTCTGTATTGTTAGCGAAAAATGTCTGTGATTTATGTCCTTTATTAAGGTCACGCACATTTGGAACATTTACTTTAGCTTTATTGGATTTTTTCTCAAATTATCAAAGAAAAATTGAAAAGTCCTTGAAAGTAGGTAAGTATAGTTTCTCTAAATTAAATTATTCACTGGAATTGTCATTTGTATCGTGTATAGTAAAAATAATTATAAAATAAATTATAGTTTAAAAAAATAAAAAGCACGCTTTTATAGTGAATCGAACTAAAAAGTAAAAAAAAATATAAATATATATTACTTAAAAGTAACATATACAAAATTTAATACTTATCTTGTTAATTTGTACGGTTTATAATTATGATCGTATTGCAGCTTTAGCGCCCCCAAAAATGCATTATTAATGCATTCAATACATTTTTATTTTTAGGGGGTGATAAAAGTTATGATTGAAAATTGGGTCACCAGTAGTGAAAGTTTGAGAACCACTGTACTATACGTAACTTGACATCCTCGTATGGATGTTTTTTTAAATTGTATTTGTTTTTGCCTCTTGATTTTGTAGCCTTTATTTTACAATTTGGAGCAGTGACACTAAATAACGTATACTATATTAGTAAAAAAAAGTAAAGAGTTGCTTAAATATCTCTTTTATTTTTGATAAACGAGAGCGCGAATTAGTTTTCAAAAAAATTTCTACTCTGTTGAAGGGAGATCCGCTAAGAACGTATTTTTGCAAAAATCGATGCTTATAGTAGAATGCGGGGGAGGGGCGGAATTAAAGTAAAAAAAAATCGGTTTTTAAACAATTAGATCTACAGACTTGGAATTCCACAGGCATATTTCTTTTGTTGAGGAGAGTTCCCTTAAAAGAGGTATTTGAAGAAATCAACTCCGAGTGGTGTTCTACAGGGATGTAAATAATAAATAAACTTCTGTTTCAGAACTTTGAGTTCTTTTCTTTTTAAAACCAGGTATAACATTTGTTCTTTTTAAATCGAAGGTAATATAAGAATACTTTACAATACAATCAGAAACTTAATGTTAGGACTTCAGTAACAAAAATCTAAAAAAAATGTATAGTTTCAAAATGTCAGGAAATACTCAGCGAAGCGGGTGGGTAATAGTATAGTAGATATATAATTTACCTATAACATTTTTTTCCCTTTTTTCTTTTTTTAGCACCTACTTTTATATTCTTCCTGGTTTATATCTTTTAAGAAGTACGTAATAATGCTCAAGATCTGATGACCTACAAATTATAATTCAACTTCCAACGCAAGGTAAGAAATGAGCTGTTTTCGAAAGATTATGAATCAACAGAGTTTACGAATAAAATTATTTTTTTCCATAATTTACATCATAACCAAAAAATAAATCCCAATCATAATCGAATATCAAAATCTGCCTTAATTTTAAATGGTATTATGATAGAAAAAGAACTATATTAAAAAATTCCCGAATGTTTTCTAAAAAATTTTTTTCTTGTTTTATCTGGGGTTGATATCTATCTTTTAATGAAATAAATCTGATTACATTAAGTAAACTTATACCTCTCTCACTACTTTTTTTATATATAAACAACAATTATCAAATTCTGAAATGCTTACTGCTGAATTGATTGATTGATTGATTGAATATTAACGTCGCACTGTTCAGCTACACGAGGGCTTTTGGCGACGGACCACGTAACTTTGAACCATGGTCAAGTGACGTGGACGACACCTGAGCTGGCACCCTCCTGTCCTAACTACCACACCACACCAACAAGAGGACGTTTCAGCTCTCGACAGATTTAACGTGCATCGCTGCCCTACACGGAGGGGCATTAGTGGTACTGGGCTCGAACTCGTGGCAAGGCAAGCCACGATCCGATACCTATGCCACTCGGCTACCGCGGTCACGCTTACTGCTGAAACAGACTCCAATACCGAAGGTTTAATTAATGTATGTTATTGAATGAACATAAGTCTTGTAATTGGCCGATAATTTCTCAATAAATTTTAAAAATTCTAAAATGTTTTACTTCTGAAATAGACTTCAGTTTGAAAGATTCTTTAATTACGTATTAAAGCAACAAACATTTTCAGCACTTAGTCCACATTAGAAACTTTTCTTATTTTATCTAATAAACTCCTTTACAAATAATTAATTATCAAATTCAAGTGAAAAATATTCAAGTTACATTCATAATTGGTTAAGCAGGATATCAGGAAGATTTTTCCCTTCTATGTTTCTGATAAAAAATAAAAATGACAATTGTTTTATCCATTAGACTCATACAAAATTTTCAGTTATCGTATCCGCTACTACAATATTATCAAAAGTAGTGAAAAACAGTTATTCAAACCGAATAAAAAGTATTCTTTATTATATACTTCGGTTTTTTTAATATTGTAACCGAATTGTAAGCAGAAAAATTTCTCTCTTTATTTTTACTAACATTAATAAGATATCTTAAATCAGCGGTGCAACGGCCCATGAGGGTCAAGGCCTACTGTGCCCAACTCAATATACGCGACCTTGGGCTCCCGAGGTGCATGAGCAAATGCTCCAGTCAGGTGGTCAGTCTGATGCGACAAACCCAGTGTTAAGTTCCCAAGCAAGCTTGGTATTCATTTATCGACCCACTGAAGGGATGAAAGGCTGAGTCAACCTTGCCCGCTCCAGTGTTTGAACCTCGGATCTTGTGGTGTGGAAGCGCGATGCACTAACCACTCAGCCACGGGGCTTCGACATTAATAAGATACCACAATATAAATAAATTTTTTACCTAAAAATAAATCCAAATAATTAAATATCTAATAAAGTTCTGCTCTATCAAATATTGCAATAATCTTAGTGTTCTATAAAAGTAATTAACATTTTATTCTTTCGTGAAGTTAACTCATCTTATTAAAAAATAAGGTTTTGAATTATAACAATATTTCCCATAACATTATCTTTGAAACAAGCACACAAAATTGCATAATAAACAATGTTTTGTTTTGTTTCTTGGATCAAAGGAATTTAAAATACCTGCCATTGACCTTTGCAATCAGTGGCCATTTTCCTCACCCTATCTTCAGAAACATATTTCACTTAACTTTTGCAATACGACTTTTACTTCTATAAAGAAGGAAAAAAAATTCCAACTGATCATCCGGTATGTGGCACGATCACGAAGCTTATTTTTTGTTGGTCCATTCAGAATAACCATCTTCAAAGTATTTCTACAACAAGAAATAAGAAAGGAAGAAAACAAAATGGCGTCTTTTTCAGAATAATTTCTGGTGATTAAGAAGACAGGTCTCATTTGCAAAGTGAACTTTTTATTCTAGCACATGGATGAAAGAAAAAAAATTAAATAAATAAAGATGAAAAAAAAGCTCTGCTTAGCGGGATTGGGTCGGGCCACTTGCAACTTAAAAATAAATAAATACACAACTAAAATAAACTCGTCTCGGTGCCTTTGGGGTTTGCGGTTTTCTCCCCGCCTCGGGCTAGAAATGAGTCATCTAATAATGTTGACAATAAGAAGAGGGTAGCGAGACCAACACCTGAAAAGTGCTTCTGAATATTTGAAGATGCGCTTCAGCGATCGCGGAGAGTGGTGTTTCATGTGCTCTTAGAAATAACAGTCGAAATGAATACAACTCATAGTATTCATTCGATCGCCTAGAAATAAAATAAAATATATTTTTTAAAAAAAACTTTTAACAGGGAGGAATTTTTATTTTTTGCAATGATTTTCAGAGTAGAAATACGTTCTAAAGAAATTTTAAAACAAGGAGGTGGAAAAGGAAGAAAAGAGCGATTCATTCTATTTTCAGTCTTTAATAAATTTTTTGAGGAAATAAGTACTATCTTTTTTGTCACACTGGTTGATTTAAGATTGATTATGATAATATAGATTAAAAGTACTATGTAAGATTTTTAAAAAAATTATTTTTTGTCATCCTAGAGAAAAGAGCTTGTTTAACAAGGATTTGGAGCTACAGAACCAACCTTTCAATATTTAAAAAATAATTTATTTAAAGTGATTTTTTAAAAAAGTTGAGTGCTATCCATAAAGCTGATTAGAATAATGTTTAAAAGCCTTACGAAAGGGCCTGTAAATAAAGAATGCTCAATGATAAGGAATGATAAGGAATGCCAAATGATAAGGAATGCTAAATGATAAGGAATGATAAGGAATGCTCAATATATCGCGGGGAACCATGTATCTACGGTTGATTGAAACAACTTTGATTGTGTGTATATTTTCACACCAAAATGTACATAATCTCACAAATAAATTGCAAGAGTATTCCTAAAATATTTTAAGGCCTTGGAGACTTCCCCCAGTTAAGGATTAATGTTCGCTTACTACAGTAAAGTAATGTCTAATTCAAGTACAAAATCAGAGAACGCATTATGTTAGTGAATATTTCATGTGTAATAACACAATGGTTGTTAATATGACAGTTGCAACAATATCCAATTTTGTAACTATTGTATGTTTTGTTTCATCAGTTTTATTAACTTAAAAACATTTATCAGCTAGTTACACTAAAATTGCTTTAATTACATTTATTTTATTTTTCTATTATTTGTACAGATAATTAGTAATATACTTCACACACACATACACAAATCGGGAAAATTTTAGATTTATAAACCATAAATAGTTACTTTCGTACTATAAAAGAGAACTCATATGGTTAGGTAAGTTATAATTAATTTCTTAAGAATTTAATTCTTAAAAGAAAAAAATTTGAAGGCATGTAGAATATGACTTATGCTGCTTTTCCACTGATGATGATAAACATTTATAAAAAATTGTATTTTATTTTCTCTCTCTCTCTCTCTCTCTCTCCATGTGTGTGTGTGCTCAGAATTCAGAAAAGAATAAAAATTACATTTTTATAAGCAAAATATTTTGAATATTTTTGTGGAAACTGATTTATATATATATATATAAATTTCTAAGTAAAGCTGTGAATAGATTACGAAGGGCAAGCTAATACTAAAAAGATTTCATAAAAAATCTAAAAGTGATAATATAAAACCAAGCATATAATTAAATCAGAGACTTAACATAAAATTAAAAGGTCAATATCAAATTTTCTTTTTCTTAAATATCGTAAAAAGATTTGAGTTTGAAACCTGTTCCTTTCGTAATAGAGAAGAATTAAAATTGAAAGACGAGTCATAGCGTTCTTTTCTAACAAGTACGTTTTACAAATAAAACAAACAAGTAACATAAAAAAAGTCAATTCCTACTTACGTCAACAAAGAAAATTTTTATTTTAGTTACTTTTTATTAAGTAACTACAATTAATATAAATATGTATACACAAATGACAGAATCACAATATTAAATGGAAGAATTAAAAGCGATTTTCCTTGCAACTTTCCATTTTCTTTTCTATATACGGTGCTGAATTATAATTCTTGTTTGTTACTATTTATGCATTAAATAAATTTAATTAATGAATTAATTATTGAAAAGACTGTATTAACATCAAGTGTCATCCTCAACAAGTTTAAAAAAATGTATTTGAAATTTAGTGGATGAATAAAAATATTTTATTAACACAATTGGAAATTTGAACAAGACATATATATATATATACATATATAAAATAAATATATATTGGGAGAATGTGAACTTATAGTAGAAATTGAAAAAGAGCATTGCCATTAAAAAATACTTAGGTTTCAGATAATTATGGAAACAGAGTTTTATTTTAGTTAAATATTTATTTATGATCTTCCTTGATAGTTCTTAAATTGTAAATTTGTCGTACATTTGCTTACAATCTAATGTACTTCAATAATGATAATCTTAGAAAAAAATAGAAACCTATTTATATTTTGAACTGCTCTGGATATATTTATCTTCTTATGTAAAAAATAAATATCTGTTATTTTATAGTTATTTATGTTTAACAAAGAAAACGTACTTAGGTTTTTTTTCGTTTTTTGAATTTGAATGTATCTATGAAAACCTAGTCAAAACCATTAATCATTATTTGATATTGAACATTTAGTTCTGCTTCAACTACATTTTTTCCTCATCATCTTAAAAACAATTGCATTAGAGAGGGGTTTTAAATAATATCAATTTATTTATTTCATGTAACTCAATGATGCGTTATTTCGAAATTAAATCAAAATTTAAAGATTTACACAGATTTAAAATATTTATATTTTCTTCACTGTTTCTTTTGATCAAAGTTTATTTTTTACAACTAAGAAACAAAAATTGTATTTCTGCTCAAGAAAATGCGTTATTCATTAAATGAATTCAAATAATCTAACAACTGATATTCAAATATCACTGTTCTAATATGACAATTTTAAATTTATAATTCATTTTCACATTAATAATTTATTTTTGTAATATTTACATATCTACATTAATTCCCTCTCTTCCCAAACAATTTATTAAAGAGTCATTGGAACATTAAAAATTACGATTATGAATAAATGTTATTGATTATTAATTACTTATATTAACTTCGCGTAGCTTGAGATAAATTGATCTATTATATCGAAATGAAATGCACTTTTTGCCAATATTTACTACTTGAGATTTTTGTAAATATTAGTAATTGAATGAATGCTCAGTTGGGGTAAAAATGTGGGAGTATAAAATATATATCAGGCCCCATATTAATGAAATGGATAAAAGATAAATAAATTTAACTGACTTACTCAATTTACTTCAATGCGTTGCCGCGAAATACATTCTTAAGTTAAACAAGCCACAAAGTGAAACTGTTTTCTGAAACTAAATGAATTCCAAATTCGGAGATTCACTCGAATATCAGCCGGCCATCTATTAACATGTTTTGCACAGGAACTTATTTTTTCACTGGTTTAAATTAAAATGAATTTATTTTTCTTATAATTTTTTTAGAAAGTTGTAAAAAGTCGTCTTTTAAATTAATTAGGATTGTATACCATCCGAAAATACAAGAATATAGTTAATTTTCGTTTTATTATATTACATCGAGCGTATACTATTCTATTACTTTATTTTTTTTTTTATCATACATCGTCATGAATTTACTCTACACTTGTTTCGCCTATTAAATCAACTAAACTATATAATCACAGAATATCTCAAACCCATACCTTACATTTTGCGGTTAGTTAAAATTATCATAACACTAGCTGGTATACCCGTTCTTCGCACGGGTGAGTTTAAAAATTAAAAAATACAGATTGAAGGATAAAGAAGTTTTTAATGAGTTAATTTTACGTGAATTGTATAAATTAAACAAAAAAAAGCTTTTTACATAACTCAGCTGAACAAAAACACCATGTTTGCTAAATTTTAAGTCTTTAGATATAATTGCTGATTTTTTTATTATTGTTATTATGTACTAGCTGGTATGCCCGTTCTTCGCATGGATGAATTTAAAAATTAAAAAATACAGACTGAAGGATAAAGAAGTTTTTAATGAGTTAACTTTACGTGAATTGTATAAATTAAACACACACAAAAAAGCTTTTTACATAACCAGCTGAACAAAAAAAACCATATTTGCTAAATTTTAAGTCTTTAGGTATAATTGCTGATTTTTTTATTATTGTTATTATTATTTATGACGCCTCGTAACTTTCTTGTGGGACGATTTTTGAAAACACCTACCTGCTCAGCAAAAGTAACACATTGTTACAAATTTTGTGAAATAAACGCTAAAAATAGTGTAAATAATTTTTATCTGGATGTGTAATACGTTAATATTACTTTCTGATACATTTATTTTATGTTAAATAGCTGTTACCCCCGCGACTTCGTCCACGTGGAATTTAACAAAAAAGTGTTTATTCACTTCGCAGAGTTTACGAAAACTTTTTTTCTACTTTGTGAATCTATGTTTCTTTTTTGTTTTATTTATTTATTTATTTTTTCCTATTCTTTTTGTTGAGCAAGGGGTGAAAGGGACGCATGACCTTTGACACTGTCGATGGGGTGAGGACTAATACGTTAATATTACTTTCTGATGCATTTATTTTATGTTAAATAACTGTTACCCGCGACTTCGTCTACGTGGAGTTTAACAAAAAAGTGTTTATTCACTTCGCAGAGTTTACGAAAACTTTCTTCTACTTCGTGAATCTATGCTTCTTTTTTGTTTTATTTTTTTCTATGCTTTTTGTTGAGCAAGGGGTGAAAGGGACGCATGACCTTTCACACTGTCGATGGGGCGAGGACTAAAATCTTTAGGATCAAAATAGGTCTAAGTAGCAAGTAGAGTGAAACGCGAACACAAACGAAGCCGCAAGGAAGGGTGTGAAAGGGCCGCATTACCTTTGACAATGCAGTTAAGGACTGTAAAATCCTTAGGATCAAGACATGAACGGGAAATATCGCGATTGACAGCAACCTAATCAAAGAAAAAAGTATGATATAACTGCTAGCAATCGTTGAGAGAGAAGGCTCGCGAAATAAAATAATCCCTATTAAATAAAAATAATCCCTATTGAATAAAAATAGTCCCTATTGAAATAAATAATCCCTATTTGAATCGGATATTGCTCACTATTTCATTAGTTGTAATTTTATTTTCTCGGAAGCCTAATTTTTTTCTAAAATAAAAGTAGCTTAAGTTATTCCTTATAACATTAGCTATCTGCAGTGAAAGTTTCGTTAAAATTGGACCAGCCGTTTCAGAGATTAGCCGGAACAAACAGAGAGACAGAAAGACAGATGGATAGACAGACAGGCAGACAAAAATTTTAAAAACTGATTTTTTCATGTAAGTACCATATATACTTTTAAATGCATTTAGTAAAAAGCTGTTAATTTCAAATTACAAACAGACACTTCATTTTTTTTATATGTATAGATGCATAGATTGGAAAATATTTTGTCACGTACGAAGTGACATAACTATTACAAGGTACCCTACAAATTTAAAATTTATTTTTCCTGGCGATTACGTAACCCTAAAAGTGAGAGAATATTCGTTGCGTTCATTTAAAATAACATGTATTTTATGCATCATATAAGGATTTTATTTTTATAGTTGAAAGAAAAATTATTTATTTTTTTAAATCTTTTTTTCTTCTTTTATAAATGAAAAATGTTGTAAAGGAGATCGAATTTCTATCGCTGGTTTTAAATATTGACAAAAAATAAACACCAATTACAAGATGTAAGTTTAAGTAACCAAATAAGAAGAAAATGAGATTATACAAAATTATTTTTAGGAATAAAAACATTCCCCACTTAAAAATGCACTTTAAAAGAAAAAAGAAATTTATATCTTCAGTACTTCCCTCAAATTAGTCTTCTAAAAAATAATCGTATATTTTTGCTAACATATTCTGTTATATATATATATTAGTTTATTATTAAAATATTTTAAAACTCTAAAATCATTCTAACGTGTATATATAAAGCAAAGACGGGTAAAAAAAGGAACCACAATTTGAAAAGAAAAAAGTAATTGAGTAAACACATACTATATATGTAATTTTTTTTTTATGTAAACAGTTGCGTGAAAGAACAATTTTAACCGCTAAAAGGCTGTGTTATGTTTAAAAAATTACTTTAATCGAATAAATCATAGAAAAAAAATTTTATTGGTATAATATCCTTTTAAAACAATTTTTTTATTGGTCAAAGCAGGTGTGAACTGTAATATAAACAAACCTGAAAAGTGATTGGCTGTTAACCAGACCTGCAGCGTAAACAGTAATCCCCTTGGTAGCTTAAAAAAACCAGTTTATTTTAATGATAAATGAAATTTTTTATCATTCGGGTGATTTACTTGTGAAAACAAAATCAGCAATTCAATCAAAATTCTATCAATCTGCAAGTATGTTTCTTGATTCTTCACTTACAGCTACTCTTCACAAATCTGAACTCCAGCCGAGGTGTCATATCTGAACCTGAACTGTGGATCATCCTTGAAGGATTCTCCGATCAGGGTGCATTTCAGATAAGAATAACAACAATTTAAAAAGATGCACCACTTATTTCTTCGAAACACACTTGATTTTAACTCAACAGCCCGAATCTTCCTACTGCAATAAAAGCTCTGGATCCCTAAACTGCAAAATACGCCCATATGTACCCAATCCTCTGCGCTGTTTCAAGGGTCAGAGGTTCGGACATTCTCAAACTTCCTGCCGCAGACAATTGACGTGCTCCAGATGTGTGTCCGCTGGGAATTCTTACACGGATTGTACTCTAGAGCCGAAATGTGTTAATTGCTTCCATTCCCATCCATCAGACTCAAAATTATGCCCGAAATAGAAAATCGAAGAAGAAATCTAAGCTATTAAAAAGAAATAGAAATATATCATCGTATGTGTGTAGAAGCAAGAAAATTAATAGTTCCACAGTTATCCCAAACTTACGCCCAAGTTGCCAAACCTTCAGCTGTAACCACAATAATCCAAACAGATGAAAATATTACAAAAATATTATGCCCCTTTTAAGGTATCCGACTACGTTCGGAACCGTGATTTAAAAAAAACCCCGCATAAATGGATAATTTTCATGATATTTAGTGTCACTCAGATTAGAATACATGCATAAAATTGTTTTAAGGACATTTTGAAAAAAAAGATTTATTTAAATATAATATTTTGGCAAAAAATTAACTTAGAATAATCTTTTTTCCAAATGTTCTCCTTTTGTGAAAATTGGTTCTATTATAATAATATTTTGCCTGGGTATAGCTCAGACCTCTCTACGGATGCTCAACTAGAATTTTGAAAAATTCACATTATTTTCAGAGTTACCACCAATTGAAAATAATTATTGGCGTTTTTTCCTTAAAATTGCTCCCTTCTGTTGTCGTAAAATATGAATAAACCCACTTCTAAGTTATATATTTCAAAAATTCTAGTTGAGACTCTGAACAGAGGTCTGAGCTATATACAGGCAAAATATTATTATAATAGAAGCATTTTTCACAAAGGAGGACATTTGGAAAAAAGATTATTCTAAGTTAATTTTTTTGCCAAAATATTGTATTTAAATACACTTTTTTTTGTCAAAATGTCCTTAAAACAATTTTATGCATATATTCTAATCTAAGTAACACTTAATATCATGAAAATTATCCGTTTATGCGCTTTTGAAAATCACGGTTCCGAACGTAGTCGGATACCTTAAAAGTATTACAACGATTGATATCCGTTCTAAAGCCAACTATGTCTTCCAGAATTCCTACAGTTACCAGATCGTCTACTTCAACTCAGGCACACCTCTTACCATCCACATCATCTATTGCAGTTACAACATCATCAGAGTCATCACCCATTCTCCTTTATTAAATACTGCTTCCTCCACATCCAATAGTCTATGTACCTCTGTTGCATCATTCTCATCCAATAAAGCACTTTCTTATCCATAGTATCAACGTTTTCAGCTTTACCAGATGAAATAAGTCATATTCTTGAGGCTACTACCTCTACATCCAATATATACCTTCTACATCCCAGATTCCCAAAACTTCAAAACCTCGCGGGAAAAAGTGTCCTAACACAGCTATTAACACAGGACTACCACCTTTTACACCAAAAATTGAAATACAAATGACACCTCGTGATACCCCCCGACCTGGGGGTACCATCTCTTCATCTACGCGACCTAGATTTGTAGGATGAAATGATTGATCTCTCACCCAAGTTATCCATAATAAATCTAATTTATTAATGTCTAAATTTATTGAATAACACAAGTCTTACTATAAGACAATTAGGAGTGATAAATCGTATTCCTAAATTCTGTGTAAATAAGCGCCTAGAATCCTAACCACTTATCTTTATGAGAAGTTATCCTAAGAATCTTTACCTGCTTTAAATTCTTTAACTCGCTAAGGCTCGTTACATAATTACGCTTCTAAGTTTACTGCCTTACCAACAGCTCACGGCGTTCAGCATCTCAACTTCCTTCCTCCTTCTTCTTCGCGATTACAAAACCTTCACCTTATATCTACTAACTAATCTGCATATCGCGGTTTCTACTTGAGAGGATTGGCTATGAAATAACTCAATTCTGGCCCCAAAGATTCCCTAAGAGGATTAGTATGAAAACCCGATAAAGCCTCATCACAATCTTATACACTGAGAAAAAGTACACCATTACAGGACACGTCAGATGAGGACATGCTTGTGTATGACGTCGAAGAAGTAGAAGTAATGAAAAAACGCTATTTGACTCCGACTAAACACAGAAAGTGACATTTTTAATCATACTTATCGGACTTGGTGGGGAAAATCCCCACCAAAATCTTACTTTTATTTTTAGAATAGACTTGTTATACATATTCTCTAAGATTTTACATTTTATTATTAAAACTCATTTTATAAAACTTGCAATTATTTTATACTTTTAATACTTAAACAAGTGTTTGGTGCAAAATTAGCTTTTGCGCCATTAAAACCCACAATCACTCACTCACTCACAACTCAAAAAATAAGATCGAAATTTACGGGTGAGCGTTATACGCCGGGTATAAAAATGATAGCTTCAAAAATAAGAAAAAATAGATGTGCAAAGAAAAACTTCGATTTTTACAAAGATTGGAATACTGTTTATCTAATACTGTTATCTTTTTATACTGTCATATCTCATGAATTTAAAGGGTTGTTTTTCTAAAAATATACCATTTTTTCAAAATCATGGGGTAATACCTCAAATAAATGGTTTTAAAACATAATAGCATTGTTAATGTACATTGCAGGTTCCTTCGTAAAAAAAGGGGTGTGCGTTATATGGAGAATATACCTTAAAATTAAGAAATGCAGCTTAAAAATTTAGGTGCGCGTTATACACAGAATTTTACGGTACGTTAAAGAATTATTCTTTTAGTACTAAAAGAATGGATGGCTTTTTTGTACAGAACAAAAGCTTAAATAATTGATCAACAGTTAGACTTTTTTTACGTGCACAACTCAAGCAATTTAAAATTAAAGTTTTTACAAATTTCCCTATAATCTTTCAAAATCAGGATACACAATGAAAAAGCACTCCAACAAAATGTTGGATTTAGCAGAAACTTTTTAATCATTCTATTTTTGTAGAAGTAATTTCAAAAGGATAAAATAAAAGGGATAAAGGAGAAAACCAAAGAAAGCTTCATCATAGAAAACATAAAATATGCATGAAGAATATTTTTACTACTTATTTTATGCTACTGCATTCGACTTCCATCTCATGTTTAAATTATGCAGCTAGCGTGTTCTTATATATATAGCTAGGTATATATAAACTTAGTTTTTTTCCACATGAAATGATCCTTACATTTCTCGGCAAAACTAATAACATCTCTTAGTGTTCTCCGAATGAAATTAATCCTATCAACTGTGTATTGCACAATGTTAAGCAATATTGATTGGAAATAAATTGACAGGGTCAATTTATGCCAATCCTTTTGATTTATGAAGAGAGAAGTGGCACACCCAAACCAGATGTTCACTCCTTAAGGCAAATTTTCAAGATATTTACCTTACACGCGTATCAGGTTATTGATTGATGAAAATTTACTGCTAAATATAATTGTGCGTAATGCTGCAAGAATTTCTCCGAATTACATTTCTAAGTACAATACAAATGTTTTATTAGAAGGTTTCCTTTGAAGCATTAGCATTCCTGGTGGTGCTGAGATCCCGCTGTGTAGGGAGTTGATGCGCCTAATTTTGTCCAGCCTTCCACTCCTCTCAATAGAGTGAAGTGGAAGTTTTAAGAAAGGGGTACCAGCTGAGGTGTTGTCCTCGTCCTTTAACCAAGGTTCATAATTTCGATGTCCGGCACCTTGTCTTACTTCAAAGAGCAACGTAAATCTAATAATTGAAATGTTACCATATGACGGAGAATCTTAATCATAATGAGACATTTATAAATGAGTATGTACGAGCTTGCAATCTTAGCCCAAAGCCTAATAGCTTGCTAATTGGCTTTTTCTTTACCCTGTACAGTGTGGTGTTTTGAATTAGATTTATAGTAATTTAAAATTGCATATATATTCATCTTTTTATTAATACACTGAACTCAAAGTACTTCGTTACATGCAGTCAGACCTCCATGTAACGAAGTCGCTAAATCCCGGAAAAAAGTTCATTACATAGAAAATTTGTTTTACAGAGGTTCATCTTTTAATACACTTTATAAACCACATAAAACAAATTTTAAATTCATAAACACAATATATTAAAAAAAGTAATTATTCACGCCTTTTTAAAAATTAATATATGTTTATTTTATATATCCCATCAAAAAATTAAGAAAGAAAAACGAGAAACAAGTAATATAAAAAAAATTCAATTCCTACTTAGAGCAACAAAGAAAATTTCATTTTGGCTTTTTATTTTATTAAATAGTGACAATTAATATAAATATGTATATACATATGACAGAATCACAACATTAAGAGGTAATTGATTTTTATTTATTATCATTAAAGTATCGCATTGTCATCCAAAACAATCGTGTATATAAAATGTCAGTTCAACTGAATGCTTTAAAATATGAGAAAAAAAATCTTTGACCCAAGTTTAAGTCTAAGTTTTGACCCATGTCACTAAAAATGAAACCAACGTGGCTGTATCTGCAATTCTTTAAATAATTAGTTTTAGTCAAATAATTTTAATTAATTATAATTAAATTATCGTATTTTTAACCAGAACAATAGTGTATAGAAAATTGTAGCTCAAAGGAGTGCTTTAAAATGTGAGAAAAAAACCTTTTAATGTTTTGACACAAGTCGTCAAAAATGATGCCAACATGGCTGTAATTGAAATTCTTCGAATAATTAGTTTTAATCAATTAATTTTTATTAATTATAATTAAACTACTGTATTGTCATCCAAAATAATCATGCATATAAAATTTCAGCTCAATTGAGCGCTTTAAAATGTATTTTATTAACGATTCAAAATTCCACGAAGATAAATAAATAAATATACATAGAGAGAGTGTGAGCTGATAGTAGGAATTGAAAAAAGAGGTCAAGAAGAATACACTGTATTTACAACATTAAGAAAATAAATTTGTACTAAAATTAATGAATTTTAAGGACATTTTCTAATTTAAAGCATAGAAGTAATTTTAAACATACATTATTTTATAAATAGAACACGAGGACACGAGACAACTCCATTAAAGGGGAAAGGGGTTATTGAAAATTTTTTTATAGTGAACCAGACAATGGGGGTTAAAGGTTGCACTTTTTGGATGAAACTTCCGAAACTCTATTGCTCTCGACAAGTTAGGATCTAATAAAACCAATTCAAGATTTATGACCACCATAAAATGTGTTAAAGAGAGAATAACTTGAAACGTTCTTAGAAATACTTTAAAATTAGGGAGAAAAATAATTGAATCACAAAAGAAAAAGTTCGTTATATAGAAAATGCACTTCGTAATAGACAGGTTATTTTACAAAGAAAATCGTGAAATATGTTCAAGGTTCCAGGAAAAGTTCACTATATAGAAAAATTCACATTATAGAGGTCTGTTGTATAGAGAGGTTCAACTATATATATATACAGGGTGAGTACAAATAATGGTCCCTATTTAAAAAAAATCATATTATCGGAGCTACTCAGTGGCGTAACGTGCACCCCCGCATCACGGGGGGGCCGGGTTCTAAAGGGGCCCAAAGCCTGACTGATGCAAGTGAGTTGTAAAATTGTCCTTTGTAAAATTCAACATGGGGGCCCCAAACCTGACTTTGCAGGGGGACTCAAAAGTTCTCCGTTACGCCACTGGAGCTACTGCACATATTACAATTAGTGATACGTGAATGTTAAGAGAAATATGCCAAGTTTTTTCCCAGCTACAAATGTTCGATGTGTGACCCTCTTGTTACACGAAATACGTCTAATCTGTAATCCAGTTCATCGGTATTTTGTAGCACCACTCTGTCAATAGTTTATGATGCTGCACAAATACGTTCTTTAAGTTTTGGTAATGTTTTCAGCATGGGTGGTACATAAACAATGTCTTTGACGTAACCCCACAAAAAGAAATCACATGGTGTTAGGATTCGGGATCTTGGTGGCCATGTGATTTAGGGTAAATCACAGGTCACCGGCATGCCCCATCCTCCGATGTGGAAGCTCCTGGTTCAAGTATCTATGTACCTGCTAAGATCAATGAAGGGGCACTTCGTCAGGAAGAAATACAAAATTTGCGCTGTGCTCAAGCAGTTGTGGGAATAACCAAGTTTGCAACATGTCTAAATAATCGTCATCTGTTACTGTTTTTCCAGCAAAAAAAAAACGGCCCATAATACAATTTTTCTCGTAACATCGCACAAAAAACAAAATTTTGGGGGAATCTCGTGTAAACTGCACAATGTCATGAGGATTTTCACTTCCCCCCACACTCTGGCATAATGATGATTTCATTAGTGGAAAAAAACTTGATATATTTCCTGGGGCGTAGCTAACGCCGTATCAATGATATGGGGCCTCCAAGCTTCAGGGGTTTCAACATGTGTAAGCAAAATATCCTAAGCCATTAAGGACCTTCAAAAAAAGGGCCCACGAGAAATTTTGATACCAGGCCCACTCAGGACTAGCTACCCCCAGTGGCGCACACAAGGAGGGTTCCAAGGGTCTGGTCCCCCCTCCCTCCATCTCCTTTGATTTTTTTCCTATTGATTATTTTCCGATGTAGAGAGTATGGAAAATTTAATTATGTTTTTGTTATTAATAATTTATTTTATTAATTAATGCTAATTAATCATTCAATAATTAATTTTTTTATTGTTTTTACCCCTGAAAATTGACCAATTCAAAAGTAAATGTTGGGCGGCGTATTGGAGCATGATACGAGAATAATAGACTTTCAACTCTGGACCCCCTTGAAAAATTCCTGTGTGCGTTATTGGCTACGCCAGTGTATATCTCTCTTTACATTCCTATATCACTTACTGTAATACATGCCGTAGTTTCGAAAACATGATTTTTTAAAATCGGGTTCATAATTTGTACACCCCTTATTCTTAATATTAATTCCATTTAGAATGAATGTAATCGTTTCAAAATCATTATACTCTCTTTAAAACTATTACATCATATTAAAATATGAAATTGAAATAAATATTTTTAGCAATCTCCCGTATCCAAGGTGATTGAGAGATTAATTTCTTGAAAACCGAAATAAATTAGATACCAACAGTTATTTTTGTAGTAGCTTATCGTTAACGATTAGATTTCGTTACTCCAAGTTAACAAATCAGTAACAATTCCTTATCAGTACATGTACTAGGTTTATTGTGATATTTATCTCAGTTTTGTGTGGTCTGTATACACTTGTAAGCCATCCTTTATGAATTAGTATTTTTAATGTTCAGAAGCACTTTTTTTGTGGTATATTTAAAAATATTTTTCACATTCAAACAGTTACTTCCATTGTAAGGCAATCAATATTAAGAACAATTATTACTTTTATATTCAATAATTTCTTCTTACTAATATATAAGAATACTTGTATAACATCGCTTAGTAAATAATTTGAAAAGCATCATTTCAAAAATAAGAGGAAAAAAAAGTTTAAAATGCAGAGAAATCGTTACAAAAATATATATGTATATATTTCAATATTCTTAAGGTATCCGAACACTTTGAAATGAGCAAATTTGGTCAAACAAACGTTTTTTATTTTTTAATTAATTGAATAGAGCTATATCTTTTGGGTTTACAAAACACGCTTTGTTTTGTTTACGCGTTACCTCGAGGCCAAGTTACAATCAGTTTTATAAAATTAGAAAAACCGGAAGTGGGTCTTAAATCTACCAGATAAGGGCATTTAAACTGTTCAAAATCTATCATGGCAAGTCTGAGAACTTAATATGTTACAAATGTATTTCTATAACATATATAGATGATACTCATATTACTGTCTAGAGAATATATTAAAATATTTCTTATTGTATATAAATATTTTTTGAGTTATGACCTCTTATTTAAATAATGGTCTCGTAAAAAATGTCACATTTCTTATAGTATTTACTCGATCAGCTCTAAAATTTTTAAATTTTAGTGAAACATTAAAATTTAAGTACATTCTTTACATAAATGTATTTAATTTGTTTTAGTAATAATTTTACTGATATAAGTTTATTACTTTTTCTCTAATAACTTTCAATTTTTTCAAAAATATTGCTAAAATTTCCCTTATAATTGTTATTTTTGTAAAATTTAGATAATTTAAAAAAAATATTGCTATAGTTTACTATTAATATTTATTGGTATTGATTTCGAAAAAAGCACTAATAATGTTTTAGAATGCTATATTTTTAAAAAATACTCCGAACGTGTTCGGATACCTTAAAATAGAGTTTTCTAACCTGAAAGTCGCCCAATCGACTGTATGAATAGATTTGAACAGAGAATTTATTAAAGAAAGAAAATCCAAATATTATGTCAAAATAAATAATAAAAAAAATATTTTTAATATATTTAAAATTGGTAATAAAGTTCATCGTTTTTTACATGCATTTTGTTAAATAAAAAAAATTCTTGATGTCATTTCTTTTCTTATTTATTTTTTTTTTCCTTCATGGTTTGTTGAAAACTGAAATATTTGTTACAAACATTTTCGATGTCTGCAATCCAGTTAGTAAAAAACTTAAAATTACCGCTAAAAAAATTCTCTTATGAAGTAGCGATTTCTCGCCAAATGTGTGCAAAACATGGCTTTTTGATCAACAGGTGAGTGTCCGCTACGCGGCGCTAGGAAGTTTATGGAATGCCTGCCGGTTGTACAGGTGTTGGCATTTCCTCTCCTATTGCCCTCAACTTCCCTCTACCAATAGGAAAAGTGTCTACCTGTGCAAGTAGACCGCGTGGGCGAACGACAACAACACGTGATTTTTATCAGAGTTGGCGACTTTAGCCGTTGAAAGCGCGTCACGTATTTGAACGTAATCTCGTTATTTTTCGCGCGTTTATCTATTTCCGCTGATTCAGTTTCCAGGGATATATGATTACAATTCAGAGTCAAATTTTTATCCGAAAACGTTTATTAATAAGAATTGAATGCAAGGAATTTCTGAAAAAAAAATTGTCCGTTAAGACTCGATTCTAATGTAGAAAAATTAAATTCGGCGTGAGTTTATAGAAACATAACAGGAATGAATTCGTGTTGAATAAGTAATATACACTCAAAGCCCTCCAAATAAAATTTTGATACAACAAATTTTTTATGACCCTGTGAATTTTTTAAATGTAAGAAAAATTTATGAAGGACTGCCCCTTAAGTTGTTAAGCTAAAATCAGAGAGTTCCAAATGCTACAACAATATTACTCTCCAGTGGCGTAACGGAGAATTTTTGGGCCCCCCTGCAAAGTCAGGTTTGGGGCCCCATGTTGAATTTTACAAAGGGCCCCACTTGCGTCAGTCAGGCTTTGGGCCCCTTTAGAACCCTGGGCCTCCCCGCGATGCAGGGGTGCACGTTACGCCACTGTTACTCTCCCAGTAGCGTACACATGCCTCTTTTATGCGGAGGGGGTTACATTCTAAAATTAATATTTAAACAAAACATATTTAACCATTTTAAAAGTAATGATATTTAATTATATTTTAATAATAATAACATGCCTATATTTTATATAAATATGAACAGGTCATTGATTCAGATTTGTTTATTTAACCGAATTCAATGATTTGCTCATAAATATAGAAAAACTTTAATTCTTTGTATATAATATTCCAAATAATGCAAATGGATTCCCAAAGTAGATGCAAAATGGTGTCTAGTTTCGTTTTTTTTTAAAGCTTTTCTGTTTTCTTTATTTTTAATTAAAGTAAAAATTACTTACAGTTGAGAATTAATTCTTTAGAAAACTATTTCTCGCAATTTTTTAAAAACGACACAAAGAAACCTTCACCCAAAATTCTGCCAAACGAGACACAAAAAAGGACTTTAATCTATTGCTGTGTGTGTGAAGAGAAAAAAAAAATACTGGAAATTTATTTTCAAGCAATTGTCATAATAAATCTTTTTTCCTTAGACTTAGGTACCAATGAAAAATGAAAATTTCAAGAAACTAGATTTTGCATTTATATTGCTTTAAATGCATGCTTAGAATCACATGATATCGATAAATGTTGACTCTCATTCGTGGAACTGATCTAAAAAGATTCATAATTCATAAATGGTGGTAAATTGTCTTTTTATTTAAGTTTCAATTATTCTATTATTTATTAATTTATTGTTTGTTAGTATTGTTAATTTTATTGCTTTATTTTATGTAAAGGTTCTGTTTTACGCGCACAAATGCAAGTTTGTTAACCATTAAAAAAGATTTGTGGTAGGGGGATTAATCATTGAAGTATCATTTATATCATTAAAGTACCATTCATCCCTCTCCTCCTGATATATAGATTAAAATTTTTTCTATCCAACAAGCAGTACGATAATTTCAAAATTATTTAAGGATTAATTAATTAAAACACATGAATTTTTAAAAAATTATCGATTCTGACTTTTTTACATTTTTTAAAAGTTCAAACATTTCTGCTTAAAATGATATATGATATATAGAAATACGATAATTAAAAGTATTTTTATTTATTTTTTAAAAGAAAGCCACTCTCATTGACAAATTACAAATTCTTAATTTAAAGCCTGTTTTCTCAAAATGCAATATTTTTCCCTTTATGTACCTTTTTCTCAAAAACTAATTAATGTAGGATCCTCAAATTTTCAGTGAGCATACTTTCAACATGTTTACACATTTTAATGGAGGGAATAAGATATATCTAGTGAACTGTGTTAGATAATGTATATTTAAACTAAATTTTTAAGAAAAAAAAATTGGCATTTTTTAAAAAATTCATAATTATTTTAATTTTTAACAAAAAGAAAAACCCCTCCTTTTAAGTCTTAGTGATAGTACATATAACCTACTGTGAAAATTTCATTTATTAGTAGCAAGAAGTTTCTAAGAAAAAGGTACATAAACTTACGTAATTTAACATGGGCTCCTATGGAAGTGCTGAACCCTCTTAAAATTAAAAATAAAATGAAGATTAATTTCTCACAACTGGATTTGAAACTTAGTGTTAGTACTGATAATGATATTTTTCAGATGATTTTAAATTTTTATAATGAGCTAGCAATAATTAAATCTCTTTAATACATTTCGTAAACTTAAATGTGTAATAATACTCAATGTAATAATATTTAAGAATGCTAAGCTTCATGACGTTACCTCCTTTTTGTCCTCAAAGCATTTTTGATATGTTCATTTAAAGATCATATTGATGAAAATTAACAAAATTTTTATTCACAAGCATTTTTTTATTATTTTGATATCTTATTTCAAAAAAGTATATACAGTAGCGCACACAAGGAGGGTTCCAAGGGTCTGGACCTCCCACCCCTCCATCGTCCTTGATTTTTTTTCCTACTGATTATAATCCTATGTAGATAGTGTGTGAAATTTAATTAAGTATTTGCTATTAATAATTTATTTTGTTAATTAATGCTAATTATTTATTCAATAATTTATTTTTCACTGTTTTTTGTTCCCGACAATCAAGAAAATCAAAACAATATGTTGGACGGCTTTTTGAGGTATGGTACTAGAAAGGTGGACTTTCGCCTCTCGAACCCCCTCCCTCCCTCCATTGAAAAATTCATGTGCGTGCCACTGAGTATAAAATATACATTTATAAACTATTGTAACACTAACTGTAGTATTTGCAAAATTTGTTAATGCTTTTTGTATTTAATGCCATTTAAAATAAATGCCAGAAATAAAAAAAGGAGAGGATTTATCTTACATAAATATTTATTATCCTACTTCCATTAAAGATATAAATTAAAGCGCCATAGTTTAATTTACCTCTTAAAAAAATTTCACATTATTTTTAAAGAAAGGAATATTTTGCAACTAATTTATTCGAAATAAGAAAAATCTCAACTACCTTACTTCGACAGTTTATTACAATGTTAAGTCATTTTTAAATCATTAATTATTTAAATAAAAATTAAAAAATCAAATAGTATTCACATTCTGGCCCTCTTTAATTTTAGAAGCATATTAATTAACTAAAAAAATTAGAAAATATTAGAATTAAGGAAACCCGCAAACTCGTTCCCAGTAGTAAAATTTTTAGTAATTTTATAACTTAACGCGCTTTTATTATTTCGTTGCAAGTGCAAAATATCCAAAAACATTCGAAAAAAATAGACTAATATTTTCGCACATGTCAATTTATGTCACATTTTGTATAACTAGTTGAGGAAAACAGAAATTCTGTTTCGATATCTCTCATTTTTAAATCGATAACAGTAAAACACAAGAGGCACACACACAATATAATTACTGTTCGCCCTGTTCATTAAATACAATGTGTCAATCCTCTTAATAGAGTGTGGGAACTAAAGAAATTTAGATACATAATAAGAGGGTCATTCTCACTAACCCATCGAATAACTGAAACCTCTGCTACTTTAAATAAAATCATATAAATGTCGAAGAAAATATCTGTAACATTCTGTTTTTATTTGCTATTGTTTTCATTTCGGAATTTTATCTGGTTGATATTTATTCTTCAATTTTCCTCAAATGGTTACATCGTACATTAAAATGATTAGCTAAAATTGTCATAAAAATAAAAACAAGAATTAATCTATTGCCAAACGATTTCGGTGTAATTTTCGTATTGCTATTTTTTTTTATCAAGCACTTTATATAAGATAATTAATAAAATAAAACACACATTCATTTATATTGTCAACGGATTATTTTCAAATATAATATTTAAGTTTAAATATAAAATAATAAAACATTAAGTTCTCTCTCTCTCAGCCCATTTAAAAATTTTCTCTTACTTCGTGAAAATTATTTTTTATTGCTAGCAATTTTCAACAATTTCTAAATTTATTTGGAGTTTTACATTTTAAAATAGAATGTAGACGCATTGTAAAATGTAAGAATAAATAAGAGATTTTATATTTATAATCCATTTGTAAAACTAAGAACAAAACAATAAAACGAGGAATTTTTTGCAATCACGGATGCCGCTTTTATTCTTTAGTAAACAGATATTTTAGATAAATCAGTAAAGAACAAGGCCTGCTCTTGTAAATTTAACGATCCGTGTGTTTCTGTCTTACTCTCTTTTTGAAGTAGAAAGGATGAATGGAAATTTGGCGACTAGAAGTAGAATATAGTTGGAGTTGGCGATTTTTATGTCATTTCAAATTGTAGCAACCTGGAAAGATGCTTTTGACTGAGAAGCAATTGAAGTTGTCTAGTGTTGTTCTTTGAAACTGCATTGTTTACGTAATTTCGTAAAAGTTGTGAATATCTCAGCTCGGTGGTAGAAACACAAACATATTTTTTATTGATTCTGATTGTAATTCTAAAATTGTTTCCATCGTGTGCTGTGGTGTATACATCTGTAATGGATTTACCGTTTTTGGATTGTTCAATAAGTTGAGAGGTAATTGTTATTTTTATTTCTTAATGACTATCTTGTGTTCAAATACATTTTATCATTTATTATTTCTTATAGTAAGTAATTGATAAAGTTGTGTATTTTATTAACTACTTATACATAATACGGCTCTGTTGTGTTTTAGGTACGATGTTTGTTATTCGTAAAATGCGAAATATTTCGAATACATAGCTGAGCAATGCTTTTGCGTAAAAGGTGCTTTGGATAATATAAACAATGAAACTACTCACATTCTCTACTCGTTATTAACTTCGTGAAATTTTAAAAAATATATGCCATTTGGTTGATGCCCCAGTATAGAAGGGTAATTTTACCACCACGTGCTGCATTCTTTGAATATTTTTTAACGATTACCTTGTAATTTTTTTTTTTTAATTTATTAAATGTATTTTATTTTTAATGACTCGAATAATTTTGATGGTATTTGATAATTCCTTTTAAAAAAAGAGATAATCAAATTGATTGAAGTTGATGTTTAATAAATAATTAAATGAAAATATTTGAAAAATATCCATTTTCATTACTATAAAACTTTTATTATCTAAAAGTTATAGATTGGAAATAATCATTTTAAATGTTAATAAACTTTATAATTAAGAAAAATGTAACTTTAAGTAATTCTTGTTTAAACCATTTTATGAAGGAACTTTTTACTGAACTATTTTTTTTATTCTATTTTGTATTTGTTTTTAAATATATACAAATTATTGTGTATTTAAGGTATTAAATAAAACTCTTCATTTATTTAATAGCTTACAGTTTTATTAAAATTTATAATTATCACACTCCAAAATTATTAAGTTCGGAATAATTTAGGTTCTGCATAATTTGAGTTGTTAATGTCTAAGATTAAGTTCAAACAAGAAACATTAAATCAAAATTATAAATTTTCAATATTTTTTTATGGGAAGTTTTTTTTAAAAATACAGAAGCATATATGTGTTTTACATCATTTTTATTTCACAATACAACACTATTAGTCATATTATATTAGATACAGATGTAGTTTACTTTTTAAATTTTATTTCATCTGTGTGAGATTTATATTAAACATTGTATGTACATATATACAATTTAATATGGTTAATATAATTGGAATTCATTACTCACATATGTTAATGATGGTATTCATTTTTATACTACATTCTAGTTTATACATAAATGAATATCTATGCATTTCTTGTATTTTGATTCTTTATTATTTAATTGAAACTGAATTTAATTTTGTTGTAATTTTTTTTATAATATTGCTCTAAATGATTTATTTTATGTTCAATATTTCTAACACATTTCTTGAGAACCAATGGGTTGTCTATTTAAGGTTTTTTCATTTTCAATTAGAAAATGGCTTTTCATATTAATATTTATGTGAAATAATTCTACATCGTAATGCTGTGTTAGCTTGAATAGACACTTGAATGATAAAAATGTTTTTGAATTAATCTTTTTTTTTTGTATCTGATATGTTTTCTTGCAAAGTTAGGATTTTAGAAAATATCTTCAATTTCTGCGTTTTGTGATCTCTCTCTTTTCCACAAGTTTTAGATCTGTGGTTCTGGCAAACCTGAAATTTTTTTGAAATATATCAAAATTCATTTTCTATAATAGGAATTTTTTCGGAAAAGCTGTCTTATATTTTTCGAAACATAATTTAATTTTCATATATTTAAACTAAGTAATATCTTGTTATTCTATTTAAGATCATTGAATAAATTTTAAATTAATTAAATTTTCCATCAGATTTAAAGATAAATGTATTTTGCAATGTTGAAATAGTAAAATTCATTGTATTATTTATTGTATGAATGTTTTTAAAAGTTTTTTTTAAATAATTGAAATTTTAAAATTCACCTAGAGTTATATAACTTATCTCATTTCATATAAAAATCATGAAATTCTTAAATGTTTGCTTTGTAGATTATTTGTGTGTCAGCTATTTGATTAAAAAAATCACAGTATTTAAAAAGTTTTTGGTGGAGAAAAAAACCTTTTTGTATCTTCTATTTAGTTTCTTATTGACTGAAGTCGTCTTTTTTATAAAAACAAAAATCTTTTTACTTTGTCCTGTTTTTAAAAGATGTTAATTGGGTTTTGGTTATATGTGTCTGGATAAAATTTAAAAATACATTTTTTTTTTCGCAGCTTAACAAATTAAATTTTTTATTTCCAATATTGTATGAGAATACATTTCAATTGTATCTATCATACCAAAGCATGAGACCAAGTAGTAAAGAATCAGGGCATCGAAGAGAATAATTTTTACCATCTAATGTTCATATTATTCACCATTTTACATTGGTTTTAATATTGACCATTTTCTAAAATTACTTACCTTATACTGGAAAAAAGATTATTGCAGTTAAGAGTCTGATATTGAATGTAATTTCTCTTAGGAATATATGAGTTTTATATTTAATCTCTATATGAAGTTTGAAATTTAACTTTCGAAAACAATTGTAACTTCTTGGATTATTTTTTTACTATGAGACTATCAAGTGATTTGTCTTAATTTATCACCGGTGATGATTCTTATGCTGTTTGGATTAAAGTGTTGTAAAGTGGACACTGTTGATCAAAGGGATTGATATTGTGTTGTTTTATTTGTATTAAACATAATAATTTGTTTTGTCATTCACACTTACTACAACTACCTCTTACAATTATTTATTTGAATGAGTCTTTTAATTGACAAGGGAATGAAACTATTAACTTGTATAAAGTATTTCTAAAGCATAATATTTATACTAATTTGAAAGCAATGTAATTGGGTCCTTCTTGGTTCAAAAATAGATAATGAAATGACAAAAAAATGTTCTTTTTTGCAACCTCCTGTAATTTGTAAATTTTAATTCAAATATAGTAACTAGTAGTAACTTACTACTGTTATCTATAGTAAGTTGTGTAAAAATATTGCATAAACTGATCTTAGTTTATTTTAGAGTGTTAAATAATGCTGTTCTGAATAATGCAATTATTCTTTTGTAAAAAGGATTAGAAGCAAATTTTGTTCTATTGATTTGCTTATTAAGTCATATATACTGAGGAATTGTTATTTGACCATTTTAATTTTTCACATAAATGTTTATCATTCGAAATTTCTTATTACTGATCAGTTAAATTATTTTGTGACACATGCAGCACATACACACAACAGAAGAATATAGCTAATTAGAACTTCTAAAATCTTTTCATAGTATATTCACTAATAAAAATAATAAGGCCTGTAGTTACTTGATTTGGTGAGTCATGCTTTAAAATCATTATTTATTTTTACCAGAGGCTGTAACAATAACAAAAGAAAAAAAATACAGGAATACTTTATTAATTAATATTTAACAAAACTTGTTAAAATGTATAATTCGTAAATTGGTAGATGTGTTCTTCTAGGTGTTTTATTTAACTGTATTTGGAATTACAGTAACTAATTGTTCATACATGTGTAGTTTATTTTTGATTCAATAACACTGAATTCATAATTTAAATTCCAAGTTAAATTATTTTATAAGATTATTGATTGTAAATCAATGAACTTGTCTGATTAATATTGCCGATCAAAGGATGCATTCAAAACATGATGTTTACTAAATTTCTGTTAAGAAATTGTCTCTGTCATTCAATATGTATTTCTTGATTGAATGATATTTTATGTTTTATAAATTCTTATTTTTTTACATTAACAACTTTAAAAATATTGATACACATATGCCTTTTACCAAGAAAAAAATATTCTTATCCTATTGTATTTATAATAAATTTTATTTGTTTAAAGGCATTTGGAAACACTACACAAATTCAGTTATCTTAAATTTGGTATTAAATCTTTTTATGATTGAGAGAGAGCTTAGGACGAAAATGGGAATGAATTTTTTAAAAAAATTGGCATTCGAATACTAACCCCATGCTATGGATGACCTATGTGTGGCAAATTTCAACAAATTTTTGTTTGTGCGAATTATATTAAATAGATTGTCACTTAACTTGCAAAATGTTTGGCAATTGGCAGTGTGATGTTGGTTTGGGGAATTAGTATAAAAGTACCAAAAAATTTCTGATTGAATATCAATGCATATATATATACATACGTCAGGGCCGGCTCTAGCAGTTTTGCCACCCAGGACAAAAATGGAAAATGCCCCCCCCTCTCAAAAGCAAAAAATTATGATTAAAAAAGATGAATTTTTCACATAGATACACACCTATAAAACTTGAATTCTTGCAAATAAAAAGGCAGCATTATTTCCTGTTATTATTTCAAACGAGTAAAATGTAAGAGAAGAAATAGCCAATTTCGAAAAAGAGTCTACTTGATAGTGGGGATTTTAATTTATAGTAACTACACTCAAGACTAAAATAAAACATCTCCTGCGGCTCTCTATCTACTAAAAATTCTTATTACCTTTGTCCCCTTTTGGATAGCGGACACCGGACATCGTATGGGTGAAAGAAATGCCCGCTTTTACCTCACTCCTGGATGGGGAGAAAGTTACCAGTGGAAGATGGGTAAACATATCAAATTTCATGATTTAACATATACTCCCGCCTCGAACCCTTCAAGTTTCAACATAAAAGAAAACTAGCATTAAACGTACAGTGTACGAAATAAGATACGTTAAATGAAGTATCAAATTCACACCCAATATTTCAGAAATATAGCAAATTTTTTGTAGCATTAAAAAATATTATCCAAATTCGATCCAAATGCCGCCCGGGGAAGGGGTCCGGTTTGTCCGGCCCTAAAGCCGCCCCTGCATATATATATATATATATATATATATATATTTAATATTGCAAAGTAAGCTCTATGTTTTAATGTACACATTGGTACATTCTCTGGTATGAAAGTAATAAATCCATACTTTTTTATGATTATATTTAAAGTAATTATTTCTCTAAAGGTATACTTTTTGAAATATGTTTATAGAACAAAAATTAATTAAAAAATAATTTTCGGTTAAAATTTGTTATGAATCCTTTTGAAATACATTCCTATCATTAATGCAATTAGACCCCAAACATTTTTAGGGCTTATCTTTACTCAAAATGTACATTTATCTGAAATCTTCATCCATGAGGAATTCCAAACTAATACTGTCTGTAAGACGAATGTCTACATGCATTTGCCCTGAATTTGAATGTGGAACAAGGGTAATACTAAGCTTGTAGAACGTGCCATTACCAACAGATTTAGGTGTACTATTAGTGTTTAATATGGCAATAAAAACTCTTTTTAGGGTATTCTTTTGAAGTCTTTTTTTTAACGGCTTGAATTTAGTTTTTTTTTTTTTCCATGGGGGATCCGAGTCTTCTGTTATGCAAAAGTGATCCAAATTATTTTAAACAGAATATTGTTGGTACTACCTTTTCCTGTTTTAATTGGTATTAGTCGACTGAACTTGTGTGTTAATTAGTTGTGCCATCTGCAGTTTGGTCACATTGAAAGTTTTTAATTGCTTGATTCAAATATGTGGAACTTTTTTTTTTTCTCTTTACTGTATGCTTACATGTTAACTTTTCCCCTGTTTCTTTACTAATTTTTTTTTCGGAATATTATACTATCGTTTCAAATATATGTAGGCATACAATTGGTCGAATCGAAATCTTGAGTCGAGACGGTTTGTACATAACAGGAAATTAAGTGATCTTACTTAGATCGGTATCAAATGATCCACTCTCGCGGATGACTTTGAACTTCAGTCAACCGCATTGTTAAGCAATGATGAAGAACAGCTGCAGAATATTTCTCTTTGCTCGACGTGCAGTATTATACGCTTGAAAGGAGAGAAGGGGGAAAAGTACTTTCACATAGGTACTTTCTTGCGAAAGTTCTTCCTTTTCTCCTTTAATTTTTTTGCAGCTTGTTTTGTTCATTATTTTTGTAAACGACGTCGATTCTCTGAATTCATTATATTTATTCTCAATGAAATAATTGTTCAATAAAATGTCTCATTATTGTGAGAACCTAGTTTTTTTTAAGTGAGAATACTATTACATTCTTTTAAATAGTCAATTTTTTAAGCATATATATACTCTTTGTATTTTTAAAAAAGGATAAACCTGTTTCATTTTTGTATTAATAAATAAAAGTTTTACTTATGAATTATTCTTTCATTTTTAAACGGGAAAAGTAACCTGTGTGCTTTTCATAAATATTTTATAATTTTTTTAAAGGAAGTACCGAGTATATAACAATTGGCAAGAGCTCATTTTTTATCCTAATGCTTTTCTTTTATTCGAAAAGATTTAAAACTTCAACTGTAATCCATATGCATAAATATAGTTAACGTTCAGTAAGTACTAAACACATGAATTAAATCTGACTTAAAATATTTGAATGTTTTATTGCCAATATACAAACATAGTTGTATATTTTAGAAATTTATAAGATTCGTGAAGCTTTATCACATTCGTCGACAATGTGTATTCTGTATCAAAATTTTATTCAGTTTTCTTTAAGAACTCTGGTTTTATCTTTGAGAATACGTTACAGTGCTAATGTTATAACTAGTTAGTTGCGTTCAAAATAACTAAAAGTTTCTTTTGAAAAACATCACTTGAAAGAATAAATCGAGAAGGAGAAACTTATTTTCTTGTAAAAGAAATTACTTTGCCACTTTATATTGAATCATCATGAGCGATTTATTGCATACTTCGTAATACAGATGGAGTGTAGTCCATTTCCAGTGAAAATTTATTGTCTAATACGATAAATTGTTGATAAAATATAGACTTTCTAAAAATATATATATAGAATATGTTGCAATTGCTTTTGTAATAATGGGAACTGGGTGGATTGGATGTAAAAATCATAAGATACACACTGACTTACCTTGTCTATGGTATATTTCTGTATTAAGGACAGAATTTGATGGTAGGTGTTCCATAGGACGTCCTTTCTGCTTTTCCACCCGTTTCCACTCTTTTTGCTCATTTACCTCCTCCCATTTTTAGCAAATCTTCTATTAATTTAATTCGCTGCGATTGAACTTAACCCTTTATAAGCAAAAATGATTTGGCAATTTTTTTCTTTTGCTGAATTTTATATATATATATATATATATATATATATATATATATATATATATATATATATATATAAACCAAAATAAATACACCTCAATAAAATACACCGAATCCGCTTCAATTATGACCATTTCAGTTACTCGTTGGGCTAGCTTTATGCGTGGAAAACAGCCTTCACATTCTTCTGGGCATGAGTTCTGCTTTATGTTGATAAGTTGACTGTAAAATTTGAAACCATGCTTGCAGAATAGTGTTTGTAGTAAGAGATTGGATGATGGTGGATCTAAATGTAGGATAACTCTTTCCAATTTATCCCACAAGTTATATGGGGATTTTGAGAGCCTACTCTACATAGTAAAGTCTTCATCATGTACCTCAAATCAGTCATGTACTACACCAGTACTATGGCAGGACATATTATCTCTTTTTGAAAGTTACTCATTGTCAATGGGATAAATAATCAACATTATTAGGTGTACTTGGTTAGCAACGATGCTTAGGTATATCTTTTTTTAGACATTCATGGACACAAAATAAAGGATTCAGACGATACCAGTAAAAAACATTCCACAAAACATCACATTGCTTTAATCAGCTTGAAATGTGAAAGCAATGTATTTCAGGTCTATGTTTCGTCCTGTTTCCTCCAGTATCTAAATTTCCCACCTGCAAAGATATTACTTAAAACGGCATTCGCGTTAGACCACATTACTTTTTCTAATTGTCTAATCCTTGTGTGCTTGAGTGAATTTGAGATATTTTATCTTGTTTGCAAAAGAGATATTTTGTGATTATCCTTTGCTAAAGCGTACTGCTATTTGCTGCCCCCTGTTGCTATTCTATTTTCTTTCATAATTCAATTTCACTACAGCTGTCCGTGAATATTTCACAAATACGTATGTTTCGCTAATACTCGCTCCATGCATCTGAGCTCCTACTATCACCCTATGTTCACAAATGTTCGTCTAATCACATTTTCACAAGCAATTCACCTATACTACTGACTCGCCTGTATTGCTTTCTTTTTAATATTGACCTATCCGTTCAGCGACAATAATACAATTGTTCATTTGCATAAAAATGTCAGGTGTTCACATAATAAAGTGGCCACTCAGTGTACCATCATTTTATGGAACGTATTTTTTTCTCTCTTTAAATTATATTTCCTGTCCTTATTCAGAGGTAGAATGAACTATTTCTGCGTATAAAATTTTGAATGTCATCGAGAGAAGATCATTTTTCTGAATACTTAAGAATTCATGACACCTTTTTTGGAGCAATAAAAATTACATTTCGATGCAAATGTTATTGAATCAAATTATTACTATATCAGATGGATATGAGGTTACTCAGCTTTTTATTGAATGATAATCAGTAAGTTCCTATGACTGGATAAACAATCAGGTGTCATCTTGTGTTTGGGCAATTAGTTAATCAAACTATTCATTTATTTATATATTTTGAAACTAAGAAAGGTCATTGTAATCAAAGGTCATTGTTATATATGTGGTTATTTCAATTTTATCTGTATGTAGTCTTTCATGAATGAGCTTTTAAAAAAAAATGGTGCAACAATTTGACTTATCAAGAAAGTGATATAAAATAAATTTGTTAAGTGGACTATTTTATGGTTACAAGAAATGAGGTTGTGGGGTAGTATTGATAGATTCTTCTAAGCACCAACGATTGCATTTTTTAATAAGGTAATTCTATTACTTTAAAAGTAGACTAATACATCCTGGAAAAGTTGTACAATGGAAAGTGATGAAGTGAGATTGTGCTTGTGTGGATGACTGAAAAAAATAACGTGAGTGTTACAAGATACCATGATTCAGCTCCATGTCATATTGATGCTATATGTAGAAAATGGTTTCGAGGTAATCATATTTCTGTGCTGGAATGATCTGGGAATTTCCCAGACTTAACCCTATTGGAAAACTATAGGGCCGGTAAAAAAAATTGTAAGCCAAACTCAGTTTATCGATTATAGAAAAATGGCCCAGTCTTCGTTTACTCATTCTAAAAGAATCGCCGTAATTAACATTTTATTTAATCGACGAATATCTGACCTGAATAGAATTATTTATAAATAACAGAATATATATATATATGTATGTATATTGAGAAATTTTATACGTTATTTCTTAATAATTAAGTAAATTTTCTTCGTTTTAAAATCGTTATTCTGATCAAAAATTATTCGTGGGAGTTATCTACTATGTATTTTTAGTTAAATTTCGTTTCAAATGATACATTTTTTATGGTATTACTGCAGAAAAAAAGTGATACTGAGATCCTTCTGATCTCAGGAATATGCTTTTCCAAACAGGCTGGAAAATTTTGCTTTGTCTACTAGTACATTATCTTACAAATTTATTTGGTGTAGTATATTTGTGTGATGAAGTACTGTTTAAAAAGTAAATACGATATGGAGTACAAAATGTTTCTTCCTTTATTTAATGTAATTTAAAATAAAATATACAGAAAAGCTTGTAACGATAATAGTACATACATACATGCATTATGCGATAAAATTTTTTGACGCGTTTTCCTTTGTTTTATTATTTGTCAGAAATAATAAATATTATTGGTGATAATTTTTTTTTATTATTGGAAAAAAATGACATAACCGTAATACTTTGTGGTTTTATGCGATAAAAAAAAACTAATGCTGATAACGGGAAAACTTTGCTAGTAATAAATAATATTTACACTTCTGATTTATTTTTTTGTTTACAGTAATGTAATCATGCGCACACAAAAAGACGTAATTCATTTGGAAAGAAATGAAAATAAATACCATTTCATAACTTACGTGTTAGGCCTGATTAAAAGATTTCAGTTTAAAAATAGGGAATATTATCAGTTTGAAATTGATGTAGTGCATTTAAGGATTTCAAATTGAAAATCAATTTTTTAAATCTTTTTATTTTTAGAAGAACAGAATTTTATTGAGAATTCTCCTCAAATTCGTCATTATTTGCTATTCTAAACACTTTCTTTACTGCGCGTACTTATTTGCATATTTCCATTAATTTCTTCAAGGAAAAATGATAAACATGCTCTTTTTATGTTTTCCTACGTATTTTTTTAAATATATTATACTTGATTATAATTATTCTTTTCTTTTCATAAGACTTATTTAAGGTTTAAAAGTAGAACAGGAGACCAACCGTCTCATTTAACGGTATAATTTTGTTTAGCAAAGAATAAATTGAGAGAAAAAAAATGATTTTTACCTTTTCATTTAAGACAGCGATACTCAACCTGCGGCCCGCATGTGGACCGCCCGGTCATGGCTCATTGCTTTGAGAAATTAATTTACTTATGAAAATTTGGTTGGAAATTCTTTGTTAAGAAACCAAGTATAATAATTTTGCTCTTTGCTGTCGATGTCGTATGGGTGTGAATTGATATTTTTTTTCCTGCTTAATGATAATAGACAACTAGAGTAGCGACCATTTTATGAATGAAACTAATGTTTAACTATCTTTCATATCTTGCAAGCGAAAAAAATTCGAAGAAAATAGGTTGTTTCAAGACGATTGGCAAGTTGACTATTTTGTTGTGAAAAACAAGCATGGATCAGAAATTGATTAGTCATGAAAGTGTTGTGTTTAAAAAATAACAATAAACAGGAATCGTTTTCAATGACACTTTTTCCTCGAAGATCTCTTTCAAAAGGTGATAAATAGGCTTTCTTGAAAAATATTTTCAACAGCAGGGGAAAAAAAAATGTGTTTTGTTAGTGAAAATGTCACAGCGGGGTAACAAAGGCACCCTATGCAATTTGTTGTATTATTGGTGATTGTATGAAACCGTTTACTGATGTAGTAATTGTGAAGGAGATTCTTAAATGCTTCCAATTTTAAAAAATTCAGTGACAAAAATTACAAAATAGGAGTTTTAATATTTTGATCAATTTTCCGCATTTTAAATTTTCCATGTTATCTTGGTCGTAAAGCATTTCCTCCTCCTCCCCTCCCGCCCCCAATCTCCATTAATCTTCAAGTTGCAGCCCGCGTGATATACCCATCATATGCATACTACCCGCGTGAATTAGCTAACATGTGTGTGGCCCGGTAGAAAAAAGGTTGAGTAACCCTATTTTAAGATATTCAAATTATTCATTAAATAATTACAATATAGATCGAAACTCTGAAAGACTTAATGCTCAGAATTTAATGCACAATATTAAATTCTATTCTAGTAATTAACGCATTGATTCTACGAAAAAAGTCTGAAAGACGTCCCCTTTCATTCCCCAAAATGCAATCATAATTTTCATTTGTGCTGAGATGTAATTAGCTTTGATTATTTAATTTTCGATGCAAAGTTATTTCGTTTTTGTCTACAGAAGGGTGAAAAAATGTATTCAATCGTTAAAAATAGCTGCTAACAGTTTTAGGTTTTGCCAATTAATTTCTTTCTTTCATTTCTTAGAAACTTATTGATCGTACATATAGATTTAACTCGTGCACAAATTTTCTTACGTGTTCGTTTCTTGTTTTCTCATAATCCGTTGGTAGTTTAAAGAAATGATAGCGCTTCTCATTCAATGCTAATAAAAGGTCATTGGAATCTATACTAACAATCTAAATAAAAATACCCAACTACATTTTACATTGCTCCAAGCCTTCCTCGTCTCCTATCATTGCTACAGTTCTCATTTTTTTTTCTTCTTATTTCCATTCATAACTTCACCCTGTTCGGACTTGTAAAGTGGCGTTAATTGATGGTAACTGCTGTGTTGAGAATTATTTAAGCGAACCGGAACTTCTTTCAGTCCCGTCTAACTTGCTTGGCGAAGAGATGCAACGTACAAACTGAAACCACACGGGATAAATATTCCTAGCGGTCGCGTGAGAATCGATGTGTTTTGCAGACCCTGGAGGTGTATCTCTATGGCTGAGGGTCAGCAACCGAAGTGTGATCGTGACCGCGCGTTTGAATGGGTTAAAATTTATCAACTGTCCCTCTGAGTCGCAAACTGAGAGATGACAAGAATTGTTGAGGATGAACTGGGTTTTAAGAAGGTAACGCCCCAATGGCTAGACTTAGTTCCATCTGATGGGGTCATGTTTCTCGTCTTGGAGAAATTTAGTGGAGGGCATCGAGTGTTGGGGAAGTTGAATTGTGGTTTCACATATTTCATGGGAAATATTTATTTTAATGTGCTGATCTGAAAACTTATTCGTATGTGAAAGTTTTTTTCTTGATTTATTGAATTATCAAGGTATGGTGCATCATTTTCCTTTCTTATGAACTATTGCTGGTGATTCTACAACACCAAATCTATATCTAGTCGTATTTTTTTTCTTCCAAGTTTATATTTATAAAATAATCGTTTTGATCAGATGTATTAATTATCTGTAACATATGTTTGTCAGAGTTCTGTTATCAAAAACTAAACAAATTGAGTTGAGTTGATTTTTCTTTACGTCACAATAGAAGTAAAACGAGGGCTATTGGCAACGAACCTGGTCTACGGTTTAAACAGCGGTCAGTGGCAAGAACCTTACTTGTTCTAACCCTCTACTCTTCTAAGTTTCACACCATTGTGAAGACTTAGAGTTTCAGTAGAGTTAACGTACATCAAACCTTCTTCACACTGGGGTTTCAGTGGACCAGTGCCGGTTTATCCATTGGGTGCTTGAGGCGGACGCCTAGGGCCCGAAATGAACTTAAACCGGCACTGCAGTGGACTCACACACAGGACTCGAACATGTGACTCAACCGAAACATCGTCGGTCACGAGCTTGTTATTGTAATCATTCGGTTACCATGGCTACATATTTTTACTTTAATGCGCATTTTTGTGATAACCAACCTTAAATTTTAATGGAAATTAGTTAAACTTTTAAACAATATTATTAATATTAATAAAACTCAAATATTTATGGGGACAGATAAGGTATAGCTCCATCATGTTAAATTCACCAACTTTATGCACCTTTTCCCCTCAGAAATGGTGAAAGATAGCGTCATGAAAGTTATCAGGCGGTTAGAGTAAAATGTTTCTTATTTTAACTAGCCATTATTTTTAGTAGAATTTCATTGCCAAAATAAAGAATTACCAACAAATCATTAAATCTCCCATGTTAACGTATGTAATATAACTTAATATAAATGCCATTAAAAAAATTGAGTTCTCAAACATATATATATATATAGAGAGAGAGAGAGAGAGAAAAGGAGCACATGAACTTGAAAAATCCCAGTTTTGAAAGAATCTCATTTAAAAATTTTATCGATACTTTACTAATAAGAAGCCAACATTAATGAAATCCTGCTTTATATGAAAGGTTCCATACGAGTAAGGTTTTTTTAAGTTTCCTTTTTGTAGTTTTATTTCTTTTTTTGACTTTTTTAAAAGAGTATTCTCCTTGCCGAAAATCAACTCTATCTGAATTTTCCATACTTTTCACACAATTATGACCAAAGAAAATTTTAATCTTTGTTAAAGTACGGCGCTTTGTTATATTTCCTACACTAAATTAAGAAACAACATCAAAAATACCAAATTTTAAAATTTATCCGTAGTCAGCATTTTTTTCTTTTTCAGTTTTTTTCACGCAAATCTTGATAAAGAAAATGCCAAATTTTCTTAAAAATATACAACATATTAATTCATGCATCTGTTTACAATACTTTTTTCGTTGATGTGGTGTGGTAGTTAGGAGAGGGGATGCCAGTTTAGGTGTCGTCCTCATCACTTAATCATGGTTCAAAATAGTACAGTGCGACGTTTAATATTCACTCCTTATAATACTTTTTTAAAATTTTGAAAAATGCCTTAAATAAGCAAATTTTTCCTTTAACACGAAAAGTGAGATTTTATGTAGCATTACGGGAAAGAGAGAGAGAGAGACAATGTGAAACATATTTTATACAAAAAAAAAGGATCAACTTTGATAAAAACTAGTGGAATAATAAAATATGCTTCTTTGCGCTGGATAACGGAATTAGAATTAAGCCGCAGTTCTTTTTATTTTATCAAATGTTACGATTTGTGATCCTATTCTTAAACATTACGCGAAGACATCTTTAAGAGAGAATGAAAAAAATTTAAAACACTTCTGTTTTTCTAATAGACAAGCATGATACATCGTTGGAAAGGTGAATTTCACTTACCTAGTCCTCTTAAATCATGTAGTGTTGCAAATCATTAATAATCTGATGCAACTCTCCTTAACAGTTTTTTAAAGATATATTTGATTTTCTTTTATTGCACTATGAATTTTTTAAAAAAGATGTGAGTGAGTTTTTTGCTTTTATTGTCTAAGTAAATCCGAATGTCTATTTAACTATTAGATTACCTGAGTTGTATATTTCTATTTTATAATGCTTCATAAAACTGTTTTTTGATTTCTTTCTTTTGAAAGTAATCGCATTAATTTGTTTCCTGTGAAATGAATTTAAAAAGAAAAGCTTCAATTTTTAACTTAGGAAGAATGTATTGTCACGCTAGTATAGAAACCATCTAAAAAATATTACTTGCACACTCCTTATCATTTCATCTCATTCGATTATTTTTATTATTTTGACCCGAATACTGTTTCATGCTGATTAAATAATGAGCTCTTGCGTTGTGTGTTCATAGGTGAACCTTTTAATTTCATGCCACATTAAAAAGTGTAGTTGTGTGGTTTGAGGTTATTTTCATTGTTACGATATATCATCCCGATGCCGCTTTACATGTGTGTATTTTTTAAGAAAAATTCAGTATAACGTATGGGAGTTTTTACGTTAACACCATCTCACTAGCTGTTTATCATCAAGGTGGAGCTTTTGCTAGACTTGAATTGAAATAGAATTTTTTTTTTTTAATACACAAGAGATTTTATTCCAGCCGCAGAACATCCCTTTTAGTAATTTTAACTAAATCGTGAAGCATTTATGTATTTGTGTACCGAAGAGCTTTGATATATGTTAATTGAATGTAAAATCTGTTTTTTAGAATAATCAAAACAACAACAACAAAAAATACTATTGTGTGCTGTAAGCAGACAGGGGTAATAGAAGGGTGTGTGGTGTTAACCTTAAAGGGCGTTTGTATAAAATAGTAACTTTTTTGTTGCATTTTCTTTTTTTAACTAAGTCAAAACTTTTTTTCTTTTTTTTACGAGCTTTATTTTTTTCTCATTCGTTTTCAGGATTAGTTTTTGAATTGCTTTTCTTCCTGAATTCGATTTTATTAATATTTTCTAAATTTTTGCGATAAAAATCATTATTAGTAATGTGTACAAAATAACTAATGAAAATAGATTTAAATTTTTATACTTTGAAAAAAAAAACTTTTCTCACATTGATAGACCCTAAAGGGAAATTTTTTTTGTTTATTTATATTCGATTGAGGTACCTTTAAATTGTGATTATATTACAGCCCCTTACTTATATTTGTTTTTTTCGTTTGTAGCATTATTTGATAACCATAATTTTATACATAATTCTGAGAAAAATATCACCATTTTATGTGCTTACTTTTAAGCTGCATTTTTTCAATATATAATGTTTTTATCTTTCGTAATGCCTTATCATCCTCTTTATCTTAACTGCATTTCAGTAGAAAAGATTTTGAACGTATTAGATATAAATAACGGGGAGTGTAAAACTGTCATAAAGATGTATATGTTTTACACAATTGAAATCTAGATAATTTTTTTATTCTAAACAAAGTATTATTAACGCTTATGTTTAAAATAATTAATTACAAAAATAATTACTACTTGATTGAGAAGGTCATAGTTAAGGAATATTAATTTTGAACTTCCTCTCTTCCTTTCATTCGCATATGCATTATATACTGATTTTAATCTTTAAGTAATGCTTTTAAATTCATTAATAGAGTGCTTTTTATCTTTAAAGGTCCAAATTATAAAAAAAAAATTGTATGTTTTTATAAATATTACGCTTTCAATGAATTTTTTTTATGGTCTTATCCAGGGCTATCGTTAATTATTCAGAAGTGTAAAATATCTAACTCATTCTCGGTTTTCAGACTCCACATTGTATATTCTCTTTAAGAGTTAATTATTGTTGAAAAAAAAGGAGAAAATAAAAACTTTTTGCAACCAGTGCTTTAAAAATTTCCATTTGATAGAAATAATATACAAGTCTGATCAAAAAATCTCACGGCGAGGTCTAGATTGTAGTTTAATCTCAAGGAATGTGGAATTGATATTACACATTTGTGAGAAAACTAATTAGAGAGAGACTCACTATATCAGATAAATGTGATAGTGTTTAAAAGTACGTTATGAGTTCTTTGGAGTTATCTTTCATTAAGAAAAGTCATTCTATTTTGACTGTAGATATTTTTGAAAAAAAAGATTACTTTTTATCTAGTCAATGAATTAAAAAGCATTTTTAATGCATGTTATTTTGAATTTAAAATTTACCTATGACATCTCCCGTCGCCCTTCCGGTATAGTGGTTAGCGACGTTGACTGCAGTGTCGTAGGGCCTGGGCTCGAATCCCGGAGGTCATGGATGTTTGTAAATGTATAATGCCTTTGCGGCATGAGGTACTCTAAATAGCCGTTGAGCCGCAAGTCCTCTCGAGAGTTGGTGGTAGGGAAAGAGAGGTGAGAGGTTCCTGACCCCCAGGGTCAGGTCCCGATCCCTCGAAATTGGGGTGCAACTGAACTAAATCAAACTGTCACCTGTGTGGTGCTCAAGGCTAAAGCTAACGACAGGCGTACATCTAGCCCCTTCCCATGATGAATTTCGTAGGCCTAGATTTGGCACAAGAAACAACAACATATGACATCCTGTTTAAAAAAAAACACTTAACTCTCTTTTTTCCATTTCTCCTTTAACTATCGTAACTTCATTGATATATGATTTCATTCAAATCGTTTTAAAAGGATAAATACTTGACTTACATATTGAAATTGCATAACTACGGTACCTGGAATGGGGGGAAGGGGGTCATGGACGCTGATTAATGACTGATGCTTCTGTCGAGTCATAGTTTCGAATCATATTAACTCCAGGGGAGATGGGCTGTATAGGGGCTGATGCACGTTAAACCTATCGAGGTTCAACGGGAATCGTTACACATTGGCGTGGTGTGGAAGTTTAGTGCTTGTAATCGTCACTTGACTGGTTCAGAATTGCAAGGTCCGTGGCCAATAGCCTTCATGTAATTTCGAAGGGTGACATTAATGTGTCGAAATTCCAATTTAACTCTGATAAAAAAAATTAGAGAATTCTGCAATTGTTATTGTAAAGCTTAGTATTTTAATCATCATGGTGAATCATATTCTTCAATTGATACGAAGGGTTTACTAATAACTAATACTCATTTTTATTGTGATGAATTTTTTTGACTTAGATATTTTGAATGCTTATATTTTTTAAAAGGGAAAAAATTAGCAATTCAAAATAAAGACTAAAACGGAAGTATTTGAAGTAATTAAAGAAGAGACTACATTGGGGCCGAGATAGCGTAATGGTAAGGAAACGAGTTTTATAATCGGTGGGCTCTGAGTGTGTATCTTGATTCCATCAAAGACATCACGTGGATAGACTGTTGCACGTTGAATTCAATTGAAATTCAGGATTCTTTCATAATATGAAAGTTTGGCATGTGAAACTTTGATGAAAATTTTTCATTACTAAGCAAATCTTATCATTTGACCATTTCGTTTTGTGATCATTATTTGAATTCTTAAAGAGCTTACATACATGTTTATTAAGGAACGTTTTCAATCATACCTCCTCATTACTCTATAGTGTGTGGAAAATATAGCACATGATTTGAAATGTATTCCCATATAATTAAAAAAAAATGTTTAGAAATTATACTTTAGGTGACTGACACATCTGTGGTTTACAATGCTCTAGAGAAAAAGAATTAAATGTGTATGCAAATCTCTTTACAACCACCTATCCACCCAAACAAATCCGCCTCAGAAAACTTAAATAAAAGTATTGTTAAAAAGAACATTGGCAAGAGGGTTTTTAAAAAAAAGTATGGAAGTTACCGCCTGTGGTATGGCTCACCTAATAATCGTCCTGTTGCTTCATTAAAGGTAATAATCATGAAAGTAAAAAAAAAAAAGATTTTGGCCCATTTTCTATCTCCACCTTTACACGACGCCAATCCTTCATTTTGTAAGCTACTACCGGAGGTGAAGTGACAACATGGATCCATTTGCGGTTGGGATTTCTTGAATGAAGTGTAGGTGGATCCCTGTCTACAGTCTTGATACATGCGCAGAACAGGATTGGTTAGGCTGGGAATCAGACGAAGAGGATTTTCCGGTTGAATAAGTTTAAATTTTGTTATGAAATATTTTACTCACTGTCATGTTCACGTATAAAACTATTCAACTTAAATATTTGTGTGCGTGTGCGTGAAAGAGAGAGAGGATTTCAAATACAAGCATTTTATGATATAAATTAAAACTCGGAGGGAAATATGCGCATTATTAAATGCACAAAGGGAACATTTTTTTTTTTGAAGTTTAAATTAGTTTAAAAAATAACATGGCGTATGGTGTCTTAATTAGTTATTTTTAACAAGTTCCAAATGGAAATTTTTCATTTAAAATGAAGTTTAAAGTTTCAAATTTTGATTAAATCTTGTCACGGTTTTGATTAAAAAATATGTTTTTCCTGAAAATCGTTATCTTTTATTCGTTGCCGCTGTAGTCAAGTGGTCGTGGGTTCGAGTCTTGGTGTCATTGAAGACTCGCCGTGTAGAGGAACTGGTGCACTTTAAATTTGTCGATGCTTGAAGTTCTCTGGACGACGTGTGTGTAAATTAGGATAGCGGAGTGCCAGCTCTCGTTGTCGTCCTCATCACTCTACCGAGATTCAGAATGACGAGGTCCGTAGCCCATGTGCTGCTTTAAAGTGCAACTTCAATGGAAAATTAAATAATTATATTTCACTTCGAAGCAATAATCGAATGATAACGCAAAATCACAGGAAATATTTTCTTATGTTACCATAGGAACCTTAAATTTAAAAAAGGAAACTATTTTATTCATTGACACATTTTCAGATATCTTTTTATTAATTAAATATGTATTTCTCGTTCATTCTTTTTGTTGTTGTTGTTTCTGAGCGGTATCGTATGTAAACTTCATGATTTTTCTGTCGATAAGATTCAAACTCTGATTTCTCCGAACACCGTCTTATTGAAAAATTTTGTGTTTTGCATAGTACATTTAACTAGGCCTCACAATCTTATGGGAAGATCAGTTTAGGCCTAGAAATGCGATATCCGTTTCCAATTGCCTTTTAAATAGCTCTAGTTTGATGCTAAAAATAAAATCTGAAGGAAATAAATCTATTAATTTGAACTATTAGACAAATGCCCTTCCATGTCAATTTTTCATAATTAGTATTATTAATGATGCATAATAACTAGATTACGCTGCATGTCACGATCAAAATTCATTAAATGTAAATCTCTGTTAAGAAGATTAATTATATTATGTTAATCTTTTTAATTATACCTGCAGTGGGAGCTTTTTATATATAAAAAAGTTTGGTTTTATTCTGAACTATTTACTTGCATTCTAAAAAAACAGCAAATTGCTTTTATTATCGAGTTTTTTGTTATTTAAATTCCGAATGTCTTAATTTGATGAAAACTAAAAATAAGTTGTTTCTATTAATATTGTTTTTACAGCATATTTTTTTATTTATATATCATTCTTATTATTATTGTTCAATTCAGTTTTAAAATGCATGTCACTCACACGGTCTTTAATTAAAATGTTTACATTGAGATGCGGTCAGAAACAAAGATGGATTTCGATAATTAATGGAATGGGCGTTATGTTTTCTCTTTAAATGTTTTCTATCAATGAGTGTGAAAATATTGGTTTAATGTCGTAAGTCATATTTCTATTAAAATATATTAAAACACACAAACTGGCTGTTATTTGAAGATGTTCATACGGATTTTGTTTAAATTCTTACTGTCTAAAATGTTCAGTAGGTTGAAATTTCCTGCCTCTCACGTATTTTTTTTCTGTTATTTCCTCTCACTCTTCCCAAAAGTTATCAAGTTCCTTCCGGCGAATAGAAATCCTGAAACAGAAAATCTTCTTCCTTTTTTTTTAAATCATAAGAGACGTAAAAATAAAATAACTAACATCCACATTTGTTTTAATCGCAAGTGAAAGTACCATGGATTTATTTGGCAGTCTTCTCTTGAACTTGTCAACTTTAGTAAAATGATAAAGAGAAAATTAAGTTTACTAATTTGATAAATAGAAAAAGTTTGATTTGATAAAATGGTTTACTCTTAAATTAAACATTATAAAAGTATTAATCGTAGTTTATTGAAGTACAAATGAACCCGTGACAGAATTTTGTAATAATTTGTCCTTTTTATTCAAAAATTATTATAAATTGATTTTTATGTGGTTTTTTCTTTCAATTCTTTGTGAAATGCATTTATTAAAAAATATGGTTTTTAAAACTTTCTTTCACTTTAAATTTTGCCTTTTTTTCAGATAATATTTTTATTATTAAAAGCATTTGATGTACATGAATTCTGCAAATTTAAGGTCAATAACGTGATTTGCATAGCATTGTGAGAATGTAAATATTCAGTTGACAATTTCGCTCACTTTCTAGCTTATCTGTTTCTAACGTTTAGTATATTAACGTATTTCGAAGTTAGTATATTGTAATTGTATCTGTAATTATCATTGTTTTGAAATTAGTTCCCATAATTTATTTTCAAGAGATAAATATAATAAAAGTATGATTTTCATGGGTAGATAAGTGTTCAAATTTTGTCTTCGTTATAAATATCATGTTTTGTAACGATATGATATAACAATGGTAAACGCTTTTTACTGTTATGCTTTGTTATTTAGTTGATAAACATGTAATATAAAATAATTCTTCTAAAGTCAATTCCTACTTAGGTCAACAAAGAAAAGTTTTATTTTTGTTATTTTTAACCAAATAATTACAATTAATGTAAACATGTATATACATATGACAGAATCACAATATTAAATGGCAAAAAGTTTTATTAATTATCATTAAAGTATCTTTTTTTTTTTTTTTTTTTTGTCATCCAAAATAATCGTGTTTATAAGTTTCCGTTCAACTGAATGCTTTAAAACATGAGAAAAAAATCTTTTAAAGTTTTGATCCAAGTCACTAAAAATGAAGCCAACGTGACTGTATCTATAATTCTTTAAAAAATTAGTTTCAGTCAATTAATTTTAATTAATCACAGTTAAATTATCGTATTGTCACCCAAAACAATCGTGTATAGAAAATTTCTGCATAAATGAGAGCTTTAAAATATGACAAAAGAACCTTTTAAAGTTTCGACACAAGTCGCCAAACATGATTCCAACTTGGCTGTATCTGTAATTCTTTGAATAATTATTTTTAATAAATTAATTTTTATTAATTATAATTAAATTACCGTATTGTCATTCAAAATAATCGTAAGCATAAAATTTCAGCTCAATTGAGCGCTTTAAAATGCATTTTATAAACGATTGAAAATTTGAACAAGACATAGGGAGATTGTGAATATTTGTGTTTTATTACAACATTACTAGAAAGCAATATTAATTGTTTCATATTTTTTTGAAAAATTGAACTACGCACCTTTAGAGTTTTTAAAATTTTTTTAATAACTAAAATATTTCCAGTCTCTGTCGTAGATCAGTCTCGTTATTTAGGTGTGTGTTAGGAATAAGTTTCATTTTTCTTAATAATACGAACAACTAATTAGAAATATATTACTTGTATTATTTTTTGCGTTCTTTGTAAAGAACCACTATAATTTAATTGTGAATCGTAGGTTCACAATCTTGAAAATCTCGAATTCGTATCAACACAAATCGTCACGGAGATGAGTAAAGGGTGCAACACATCTTTAGTCTTACCATGGAATTATTCAAAATTAGAAGCTAGAATTATCTATTTTTACAGTTTTGGTTCTCAAATTTTCGCCTCTCAATAGTATTCAATGGTGATAATTTTTCCCCCTGGCGTATCCCTGGCTATTATTAAAAGTTCTTATATATTATACCCCCAAAATAAGCATCGATACAATAATCTTCGACTTGTTTCTTTCTGTTGTTCTGTGCTGTTATATTTATTGTAAAAATATTTTGAATGCAGTTAGAATATTAAAGTGACATGACGTTTTATTGATTACTTCTTCTGTTATAACTGGAAATTCCATAAGTTAGCATTAGGTGTCAATGACGGATTTTTCGAATACTTAAGGATGGAAAGCAAATTTTTGAGGCTATATTAGAACATTAAATTATAACAGTCTCCTTGAATGCTAAATTTTTATTGTAGGAAAAATAAATGCATGACAGCATCTTAATTACAATTACATAGTTGCTGTTCTAGAAGCCCTGTGGCTGAGTGGTAGTGTACCGTGCTTCCACTTCACAGGTCCGGGGTTCAAATTCAAGATTGAGCAAGGTCAACTCAGCTTTTCATCCCTTCTGTGGGTCGGTAAAGGAGTACCAAGCTTACTTGGGAACTGAATACTGGGGGTTGCGCTTCAGACTGACCGCTTGACATAAACATTTGCACATGCACCCCGGCGCCTAAGGTCACGTAAACTGAGATAGGCGCGGTAGGCCTAGGTCCTCATGGGCTGTTGCGCCTCTGAGTTCAGTTCAGTTGCTGTTTTAACGAAAGTCCGTTGGCAATGAAGTGCAGTAGGATGATTGGTATTTTTGTAAATAAAATTGTTTAATAAGGATGTTTCAAATATAGTTTCTGTATAAATTATCGTTGATTCTATCCTAATTCTTCCTAGTTTTACTTTAATTGTTTGCAGAATTAAGATAATATGGATTTTTTTAGGAATAATTTTGCATTTAAAAAATACTCTTCCAAAGCGTGCTGTCGAAAAACGATTTTCTTTGTCTCACGATTTGTTTACACGTATATCTCTTTAGGCTTTCTTCGCGTTGTGTTAAAGAATAGGGGAATTGAATTCGTATTTTTTTCTATCTTTGAGTATTAATGTTATATTCTGGCTTCGCTACCCTTTGGAAAACAGCGTATTTTGTCACACTTCTCATTTTTATACGAGTTAATCCATTTCTTTTGGTATAAAATATGTTTTGTATTTTTTTTTTTCCTTTTTTTTATTCTCCTGATTGTAATGCTAAAGCTTTCTGCTTTCTTTTTAAAATTAAAAATTACTTATTTATGGAATATTTTCAAACTTTCAAAACGCTGTATTCTAAACAAATGTATGAATAATTACATTGCAAATTTTCATCAAAATAGAAACAGTTTTCTGCCTGAAAATGTGTTCCGCGTTTAGTTCAAGCTTTCGTACATTTAGAGAAGACAACATTAAATACGCGCTGGCTGGGTGGCGTGGTTGGTTTGCTGCTGGCTTTCTGCACCTAAGGTTGTGGATTCGACCCCTGCCCAAGTCGGTGGATTTTCATGATGCAGAAAATCGACAGAGACCATGTCGTATTATTATATGGCATGTATAAGATCCCTAGAGTGTATTTGGCTTGGGTGCTCTCGGTAAAATTAAATCCTAGTACAGGTTCGCATTGTCAGAGCTCAGCGCCCATTAGGGAGAAAACTGGGTGTCAAAATTTCCTGCGACGATTGGTGTCCGCCTCCATGGTATCGCACTAAAAAGAGGTACCAGCTTCCGAGAAATGTACTAGGTCTGCAATGGTAAAGCATCAATCCGCAGCCCAATAGAAATTTTTTTAAAAAAACATTAAATACACTGACTACGGTTTGAGTGTTTTTGTAACTTGATGGGCTTCATTACTACATTGAAAAAAATCAAATGCCGTGATAAAATAAATATTGCAGTATTTGTTTGTAGCCTATTTTGTGTCTTAGTTTTAATACAACATAAATTAAGGCTTATCAAAATAATATATATCTCTTATTTATTTGCTTTGTAGACACAAATATTAAAAAAAATATTATAAATGAAAAAAAAAAGGATCGATGTTTTCATATGATATTAAACAACACATCGTACATTTCTTCGAATTGAAAATAAAAAGTCGCACATCGTTTACTCGGACATTAGTTTCCTACAAATAATCATTCTCCGAAAGAAGGAAACTTTATTCGACATATAAAAATGCATTTATGAAATTCTCCGAAAAAAATGCGGGAGTCTCTCCAGTTCCCTTTTGTCGAACGAACAACTGTATCATTATTTAGCGTGATTTAGCGATTCACAGAAAAATTTTCTCTTGGCGGTCACATTCTTTGTCAATTGGCTGCAGCACGTGAGGACATAATTTCTCTTTTATGAAAAGGATTTTCAAGCAACTCGCAGGTGGCATTCGGGAATCATGTGATCAGCTGCACCAAGGGGGGAAAACACTAGGAGAGTTTTTTCGAAACATCAATATAAAAGAAACTTTTGTGTTTTAATTATACTTCTTTATAAAGGAACCTTTATTTGTATGTACCATTGAAAATATTTTCCGTTGTTCTACGAATTTTAATTAACCTGTTATTCTCAAGTCAAAGCTGAATTAAAAGTTAATTAAAAACCAATTATGTATGTATACTTTAAATTAAATTTTAAATTGTTTCTCAATCTATTTAATGGCATAAAAAATTTAATAAAAAAAATTATTATTTCAATGTTAGGTTTTAACATGTAATTTCTGTTCAATAAGAAAGTTGCAAAGAATTCAAATTTCATTTTTAAAAGAATTTTAGTCAACAAAATTCAAAATTGTCAAGTAATTGCATGTACGAACCATTAGCCTTTTTTAATGCTGTGTTTTGAATTTGTATTCTTATTTTGTCGCTAAAGAGTGGCAACAGTCAACCGGAAAGGGTTAAATACCAGAATGTTTCAAAGTTCAAGGCCATGTCGATTTCTCTTCGAGGGAGGAGACCTTATAGTCAATATTTTTTTGTAAAAAAAAAAATAGTGTACACTGTGCTAAGAAGTGCATTTTACTTTATATATTTTTATCTGAACGTTTTTGCTGGATTCGGAGGATTAGTTAGTTAAATGAACATTTTTGAGCTATAATTGAATTTCCACTTGATACAATCTTTTGTTTAATCCATTTATTTGACTAATTTAATTACATTAGCGCCTTGAAACGAATCTACGAGACCTAGTGATTTGACCTTTGATATAAGGTATGGTATACGAAAGTTAATTTGTGTGAATGATTGCATTATGTGCATTAATGTCCAACATTATATGTACATGCATATAATCAAAGGATTTCGCAGGAGTTGCGAACTATTATTGTATTAGTTTGTGTAGAATGATGCATGACATAATATAACCATACAAGAGATAAAATTAAGAACTCTGTGATATAAAACTAATATGAAAAAAAATTAGCAGTAATACATGACAAGGAAAGCGCAGGAAAAAAAAAAACTAGAAAAGAAAAATACAAGGCTTATGAATTCAATATGAAATATGCTTGCCCCCGACTTGTATACACATACCAGTATCATAATGTGATTAAAAGCGGTCAGAGAAATTGTGAATCAGAATTTTGGAAATTAAGTATCACTCCTCCAACAATTCAAGGCATTTATATTTACAGCAGGAAGTTGTGTCACCTTTCGACTGCTTATCCAAGATAATCCCTTACCATCATCAGATTAGGAGATTTTGCTTGCCTAGGTTCAAGGACCAGAGATTGTACTCAATGATTTCACTTTCAAGGAATTCGTCAGTGAGGTTTACTTGATATGCAGAAGCCATGCCGTCCGTACATAAAAAATGAAATCTATATATGACGCTGAAAAGTCTTAAATAAGATTCTAGGTTCTGACCTCGATACCTCTGGTCGTTCTGAACCCTTTATGGGAATCGTGTGAGCACGTACGTCCATCGATCATCCTTCTTTATATCACACCTATGTTATAGAAACGGCCACATTCCGTAATGTTCTGATGCAATCCTATGCCATTCTAATTGAAAACATGGTTTACTGTTTCCGGAATAACCGTTTATTGTTGTTGTTGTTTTTTTGTTAACACACAAATATACACAACAAATAATTTTATGAATCTCCTTTAAGCATCTTATTTCACACACCTCTGTCTCTCCATTCTTCACTATTACATTGTTTTCTCGGTCAAAAGAGAACAATTTTCTTCATGCAACGCCCTCTTTTGAACACTCATTTGTAAATTGAACATGGGTCCATTGATTTTTACCCTAGTTCTAATGTTCTTTGTGCCAATTGAAACGATTTCCCATGTATTATGAAAATAGTGAAACATATCCTTAAGATTTTTTTCTGGCACAAAGGCCTTTTTTTATTAAGCTTTCTGTGTACAATTTGCCTTGAATAAACAGTCCGAGGCGACTATGATGTTAACTACTGATGGTAAACTTACAGCTATGACGAACAATTATTACCATAATAGATCTTGAGAAGTAGTAATTCAAACTCAGTGGCGCACTACACATGAGAGCCGGGGCCTACTGTGTTCATCCCAGTATACGTGACCTTTGGGAGCTGAGGTGCACGAGCAGATGTCCCGATAAGGTGGTCAGTTTGAGGCGAGAGTCTAAGTCCTCAAGCAAGCTTGGTACTCATTTATCGACCAACTGCAGTAGGGATGAAAGGCTGAGTTGACCTTGCCCAGTCCGGGAATGAGAAGTAGTAACTACACTTGTAAAATCTTGTCTAGGCTTCTTTACGACAGTTTCAGAGCTTTGAATTTTTATCCATGGTGTAGAGACTTTCTTTCTTAGAAATATTCTCACATCTCATCGCTCCCATGATGCCAGCTCTATTTCTAAACGGCGATAATTTGTCACCTCACAGTTTTGTTCGAATGATACTTCGAAACCAAAATAAACCATTTTGAATCCTTACACATTAAAATCAAGCCGTTATATTGCAAACATTCACTCAGATACTCACATTGGGAAAAGAACTTGATTCACTGTCAGATGACGTAACACTATGATTTGTACATCAGAAACCGTTTGACCGCTTTTGATAATGCTAATTAGGTTCGTCTTTCACACATTTTTTACAGAAATGGTTTACATCAATGGGTATTTCATGGAATATAATTATTTCTTGGAACGTATAGGTAGTTTTTGGCATGGGTGTAAATGTGAACGTTGCATATTAACATCAAAATAAATTCTAACCTTAAAGTATCATAGCTGTTGAAGCAAATAAAAAATGTCTCTTGATTGGCAATAAAATGTATTAATAGAAAAGAATTCAAAGAAAATATGATGAATATTTGCCAACTTTGTCGAGCATCCTTAAATTTTATTCAAAGAATCTTTTTTAAAAAAGAGGGTTTGGGATTAGAACAAGGCCCCGATGATTTATATTGCTGCTTCTCTTTTTTTACGGCTTGCATTTCATTGTTTAAGGGGGTTAATTAAATTACAGACTGAATTATATTCAGTATTGTGTAAATTTCAATCTTGATTAATTTTCGGTTTTGTTTTTTAAAGTTGTCCTCTTATTGATTCTCGATTTTTTAATCGTGATGAAATAAAATATTTATGAGTTTAGGTAATGTATTTGTAATGCTATACACTTTCAAAGAGCATGGTTCGTCACTAAAATGTACAGGTTTTTTTTTTAATTTTTACATTCAGGTTTTCAGAGAATTGATTTTAAGGGAGGAGCTGCTTTTGTGACGGATTTCAGAAGTTGACCCCATTTTCATGATCGAAATGAAATGGAACAACAATAACAGAAAAAAGTCACTAGTAATAATTCATGAAGAAAGAAACAGTAGTAATAATAAAGAACCCTCTGAAACGAATGGATTATTTAACAGTTCCAAACTAATTATTTTAAGAACGACTGATTTAACTTGCCTTTCGTAATATTATTTAGAACAAACTGACGTCATTAACTTTAATGTGTTCTATGTTAATTTTTTGTAGAATGGAATTGCTGTATGCTCCGAATAGCCGTCAGTAGTTCGTGATTTTTCAAAGTATTATTTGTGCTTCAGAAAATAGTTCGCAATTAAGGACCTACTATTACATTAAAAAAATTAATTTTTATTTTCAGTTTTTACTCAGTTTTTTGTTTAAAACGTGAGTTTGAATATGTGAAAGATTAAGAATTAGTGGAACTGTGTAGTGTTGAAATCACTAACGAATTCAATTAAATTTTATTATCCTTAAATGCAGCAAAGGGCTGAACTCATACAACTCAAAAACCCCAAAGGTTGGAGTTAAGAGTTTCCCTGCGGGAAACAGGAACTCAGTCATCTATTCAAGTTGTTATATACTACTTTATTTCATGTGTTTTTTCCGTATGAAATTAGATAATTAAAATTAATAAATTTAAAGTATAAAAATGTAAATACCACGAAAATGTAACCACCTCAGAGGGTTTTTTTTAAATGTTTTTCTTATTTATATCTAGTTAATGCCAGAACTTTGTGTGTGGAGAATATATTACTTTTTACGAAAATAAAAATAAAAAAATAGGATATTATTTATTTCGTGAGCTTTTTTTTATTTAATCATTAATTTTTGATTGTTTCATCTAAACCAGGGATGGCCAACCCGCGGCACGCGAAGACTTGTTGAAAAATTGGAAAACATAATTAAAAATATTTTTTTTTACAATTTTATTAAAATGCGGTTGTCATATACAAAAATATACCCAAAATTTATTTTAAACACATTAATTGAATAACAATAGAAAATTATCGTGTTAAGTATGTTCTTTCCTTGTTGTGTACGCTGGCTTTTCAAAGGAAGTGCACTCGCGAGATTTTGGAATGTGAGGAAGCGTGTTTTAAAATATCTATGTGGAAGCAAACAGTGAGTGCTTGCCACTCAAGAATGAAGACTGGTTATGGGGATTAAGCTTATCTTACCGATATTATGGGACGTTTAAATAATTTAAAGTTAAGCTTACAGGGAAAAGATTGCATTTTTACTCTTAACCTAGTTGATTATATATCGTTTGTAAACAAACTTTTGCGCCTTTATCTCTATTTTGAAGAAGAAAAAAATCCGATCGAGCATTATTAACTATCTACCAAAGTTAATAATGCTCCTAGCTATAATAGATTTAAAATTTTAATATGCATTTTGTAGGATTCACTTAGTGCTAGTACAGCACCATACTAGACTTGAAAGCAGATATAAGAAATTTATTTAAACTCAAGGGATCCAAATTATATTTAATGTTGGAATTTTCCAATTTACGTGATTTAGCTGTCAGATGTTGTAGTATTTTTGGATCAACTTAAGTTTGTGAATAAATGTTTACTATTACGAATATAGTATATATAAAATCATAATATCGCTCAAAATTAACTAATATACACCTAAAACAACATAATCTTGTTAACGTCTTCAAGAACTAATCCCAAGGTAGATGACTTGGTAAAAAAGCTACAAATTCAAAAGCCATATTGAGCGAGTACTAACAGTTTGATAATAAATTACAATTAAATGTTTAAAGGTACTCATTTTTATTGTATACCTAAAAGAGCTCATAAAAAGTTAAGTAAAAAGTGTATTAAGGATAAAACCTAAGTATTTATTATATTATTTTTAAGTTTTCACCAGTTAGACTTGATTACAAAAATAAGCTATTTGCGTAAAAATCCCATATATATATAAGCCAATAAGTAAAAATTTTTCACGTTTATTGCCCCTCCCATTGGTGTGGTGTGGTAGTTAGGAGAGGTGCTAGCTCTGTTGTCGTCCTCGTCACTTGACCATCGTTCAAAATTACGAGGTCCGTCGCCAAAAACTCTCGTGCAGCTGAGCAGTGTGCGACGTTAATATTCACTCACTCACACCCTTTTTGTTTGTTGGGAAAGTTGGAAGTGGCACACATAGTAATTTAATATTAGATAGTGACACTGTCTCTTGCCAAAAAGGTTGGCCACCCCTGATCTATACTGTTGGAAAATGAGTACCTATCGGCATTAAAAGATTGACACTTGGTAACAGAAAACTGCATTTAAAATATATTAAAATAATTGAAGGCTTCGTCATTATAGTGAAAAGATTTATGAACGCGTAGCATTTATATTTGTCAGTTTTTCTTCATATAAAATAGTTTGCCGTATTTGTCAATGATCTGTACAATTCAATTGATTGTGTAAGCGTCGATTGTTGTTCCATACTTTCTGTCTGAAGTTATAATATCAGCAATAGAATGAGAGGCGCTGCTGATTGAGGGTAATAAAGTGACCACTACAACCTCGGCAAAACTTGGAAACATTTTAAAAGCACACCGGGGTGCATGAAAACGGACCATGTTGAAACACGTTCTTAACAATACTATTCACAGCATAGTTCTTGAAAAATCGCTCTACTTTGAAGGTAGTCCAGTAATAGTACGAAATCCTTCATCCATATTCCTTATAAATGGCCCGCTGTGAGGATAATGCTTTTTGTTGCTAATCCTTGCTTGAATCCATTTTCGACCATACTAGCTCGAAATCGTAATTATTCTCGAACTTGAATCACTAAAGTGCTAAGCCGTAAACTTAATCCCATAGAACATTACCATTCTATAAAAGCACATATTTTGAGACACTTTAATCTTATTCCACTATCGGGGAAGGAAGGAGTATTCCCTTTCTCGAAAGCTTATTATTTGGCTGCTTTAAACGTGTTAGCTGCCACCTCGATCACCGGTGACTCACACTAAATTTTCCGTTCAGGCTTCGTCAGGCAAGGTAACTTACAGTGTAGAATGCGATATAAAGCTTAAAAAATTACATTGTTTTCATAAATTTTATGTAATTTCAGGATCGTACTATTGATGTAATTAAATGTTACTCGTCAAAAAGCTTTGATGGATTTTATTGAAACAATTTGAACAAACAAAAATAATCTGTTGTCTACAGGTATAAAATGTGGCAACTTGTTTTATCCTTCTGGTCATTTCTGTACCAAATTTTGCGGTATTCTCTTTAGAATATTGTGTGTGTGTGTTTGCAATACTTTCGTACTGTAGAAATTTTTCCAGATTTTTTTTTTAGTTTGTATTGTGGTTTTTTGGAAGTACTTGTTGCTCTGCTTAATTGAATGTCTTCATCTGGGCAATTTGTCAGGAGTACGGCAATTTTTTTTCTCCATAAATCGGTTATATAGATATTTTTCTTAGTTATTTATATAGGCTGGGATTTCCTCATAAATGCGTGTGGCATCTAACGTGTTAAGATTATTAATCTGCATACAACCGCGTAGCTACATTCTCTGAAGCCTTCAGTGAATGTCTGTTCAATTTTACTAGTAATATAAATTTTATATTTTCCTACTACGCTGTTGCATTTACGAGTTAATTTTAATACGTTAAACCTTTGGCTATGATCTGAGAATTTCTTATAGAGCACTATGTAATTTCTTTTATATATATATATATTTATCTTTCCTTAACACTATCCAATGGTGTGTTTTTAAACCAAATCAATAAATATTTAACCGAACTAATTATTTAACTCACTTCGAAATATATTTAGGTGAATAATTTTTCTGTCAACGTTGCTAGGTTTGAATACTGCAGATTTTTTTTTTTTACTACAATCGTTCTGAACTGAACTCAGTGGCGCAACAGCCCATGAGAGCCAAGGCCTACTGTGCTTTCCTCAGTTTACGCAACCTTAGGCGCGTGGCCACGGTAGCCGAGTGGTATAGGTATCGGACCGTGGCTTGCTTTGTCACGAGTTCGAGCCCAGTACCACTAAAGACCCGCCGTGTAGGGCAGCGATGCACGTTAAATCTGTCGAGAGCTGAAACGTCCTCCCGTTGGTGTGGTGTGGTAGTTAGGAGAGGGGGGTGCCAGCTCAGGTGTCGTCCACGTCACTTGACCATGGTTCAAAATTACGTGGTCCGTCGCCAAAAGCCCTTGTGTAGCTGAAAAGTGCGACGTTAATATTAAATCAATCAATCAAGCAACCTTAGGCGCTGGGGTGCATGTGCAGATATTTCGGTTTAGTGGGTAGTCTGACGCGAAACCCCCAGTGTTTAGTTAGCTTGGTACTTATTTATCGACCCTCTAAAGGGATGAAAGGCTGAGTCGACCGTGCCCATCCCTGGGTTTGAACCCCGGATCTGTGGTGTGGAAGCGCGATACACTGCCACTGGGCTTCACTACAGTCATTCACTTGTTTATGATTTGTTGTTTTAAAAAAATAATAATTTAAACTGATAAGCATAAAAAAGGTTGGTTGTCATCTAGATCTGGACTTTCCATGTTCAATAAACATGTAGATCAGTGCTTCCCAACTTTTTTTATTGCCGCGGACCGATCATCGTTTGATAATTGTACCGCAGCCCGCTGAGGGGGGAAGTTGGTTGTTTATACAGGGTTATCAGAAATGAATGACCCGATTATAAAATTTAATAATTCTCAGATGAATAAACAGAAAATGATCATTAATATGTCATTGTAAAGATAAAATATTAAATTTTCAGTTTGTAATATTGTTTTTGTCAAATAGGTGGCAGCAATGTTTTAGTTGTGAACAGAAGAGAGAGAGAGAGAGAGAGAGAGTGGAAATGGCGTCACAGCGGGGGCATGCATTTTGTGTGCTCTCGCTTGCAAAAAGTCTGTCTGTTTGTATCACGGTTCAGCTTGAATTCCGGAGAAAGTACCATATAAATGCACCGACATCTAAGAGTATAAGAAGTTGATATAAACAGTTCCAGGAAACTGGATACCTGTGTAGAGGCAAAATTCCAGGGCGACCAGGTTCGTAATGATATTATACGGGTGACTAAAGGAAGTCACATTGAACATTTGTGAAAACAAATTTTACTTTAAGTCAAGAAACATTACGTACGAAAAAAAATTCGTATTTTATCTTTACAATGACATCTTAATTATCACTTTCTGTTTATTCATCTGGGAATTATTCCATTTTGTAATCGGGTAATTCATTTCTGATAACCCTGTATTTTAGATTATTTTGATTTAATAATTTTAATTTATATACAATTGTATTTAGACAGGCCTTCAAAATAAAATAAAATTACACCAAAAAATGAATATAAAGTGATTTCCATCGAAATTAGTACAAACCCGAAAAAAATTCACCTCAGTAAATAAAATGAAAACTACTTGATGTTCATTGTGCTGCCCGGTATTATTTGATTCACGGACCGGTACCGGTCTGCGGCCTAGGGGTTGGGAACCACTAGTGTAGGTGATTAAAGCAAGGATGTCTTTTTATCCGCGCTGTAATGTGTTGCTGCTATAGACCTATTTCTGTTTTAATTTACACACTTTATTTTGGCAATTTGCGTGTTCTAGATATTTTACATTATATGATGGAGTAAAAGCAATTAAAAGATTTTTAGGTCTATTATTATTATTATTTTTTTTTTTTGGTTTGTCACTTAATTTTGTGATGCGACAAATTTTTTTCCAAATTCTTTTGAAATCGCATGTCATTTGCTGTTAATGACGTACATAATGACGTAAAGTCTTAAATTCTTTCATTTCCATTCTTGGTTGCTAAGATCGATGCTAAACATTTTGTTACTCAGCTTATCACATGAAGCATGATAAGGCAGTCTTCAGCTCTTAAGAATGCCTCTGTCGGAGCTTTCAAGAGAATAAGATTACATAACACTGAATGGATGCTATTCATTTTTCAGAATTACTTCATATTTTCAGAAAGATAACTATTGAATACTTAAATTTTAGATTTACTTTGATTACAATTTTATTAAGAATGAAACGTGATAAATTTAGATGGATGTGTGGAAAAATATTAATTTTCTTTGTGTGATCTAAAAGATTTTTGGATATAATGAATTAAAATATTTTTTTTTATTTCTAATGGTCTGCGGAGTGGTGTTTTACCATTGCAGACCCAGTACATTCCCCGGAAGCTGGTATCTCTTTTTAGTGCGGCACCATGTAGGCGGATACCAATCGCCGCAGGTAAATTTGACGCCCAGTTTCCTCCCCAGAGGGAAGCACCTGAGCTCTGACGAGGTGAATCTGTACTATGATTTAATTTTGCCGAGAGCACCCAAACCAAACACACTCTAGGGATCTTTTACATGCCGTATAATCATACGACATGGCCGCTCTCGATTTTCTGAATCATGAAAACCCACCGTCTTGGGCCGGGGTTGAAGCCGCAACCTTGGATGCAGAAAACCAGCGACAAACCAAATTTTACATTGTATAATATTATAGGTTTAATGACACACAGTTAAATTCTTTACCACTTTTTCTCTCTTCGAACTCACTTAACTCTTTCCTTCCTCGCCTAATGGTCATGGACACGGACTCGTGGCCGGCGTGTCATGAGTTCAAACCTAGTATCACTGAAAACCAACCTTATAGAGAGGGCACGCGTGAAACCTGTCGAAGTTCAAAGTCTTCGTTGAGTAGTTTGGAGTGGGTGCCACCTCAAGTGCCGTGTGTTCACTTGACTAAGACTCAAAAATACTAGTTCTGTCGCCAATTGCCCTCGTATTGCTTTATTGTGCGACGTTAAGGCTGTCTTTTGTTAATGTTAATTACTAGGACCTTAATTCTGAATATTTCTTCAGATATAAAAGTACACCAACATTAACATTATATTCTGGCTTCGCTATCCTGTAGAGTATAACTTATCTTATCATATTACTCATTTTTATCCTAGTTGACACATTTTTTTTATACAAAATGTGTTTCGCATTTTTCTCCTATACCGTAATGCTTAATGCGTTATTCCTTTACATGTAAGAAGGAAACATTAATTATGTATGGAATATTTTGAAATTTTAAAAACACCATATTAGAGACAAATGTACGAGAGTTACAATGCAACAAATTTTCATGAAAATTGAAGCATTTTTCTGTCCGAAAATGTGCGCCGCGTTTAGTTCAAGCTTTCGTACATTTGACGAGGACGGCCAGGGGCGTAGCTACCGCTGTATCAGCCTTATCAATGATACGGGGCCTCCAAACTACAGGGGCTCCGACACGTGCGAGCAAAACAATTGTGAAATGTCAAGGCAAAGTTTAACAATTATAAATGTTGTCCCACTCAGGACTAGCTATGCCAGTGAAGACAGCCTTAGTATAACTCCCACCCTCTCGCCCTTCCCCTTTTTCAAGAAAATCTAAAATTTTCTAAACTCTAAAATAGTGACTTATCTATAGGGTGTTTTTTAGAGGTATAGAACTTTAAATTGCAATAAAACAACGCTGTATTATTCGATTGACATGAATTTTTTTTTTATTCGAAAGATAATCTTGTGGCATTACATTTTAAATATGATTTCTGGCATAGGACTGCCACGGCTGGCTCGGATGTAGTCCAATCTGGACGTCCAATTTTCCATGACTTTTTCCAACATTTGTGGCCGTATATCGGCAATAACACGGCGAATGTTGTCTTCCAAATGGTCAAGCGTTTGTGGCTTATCCGCATAGACCAATGACTTTACATAGCCCCACAGAAAATAGTCTAGTGGTGTTAAATCACAAGATCTTGGAGGCCAATTGACAGGTCCAAAACGTGAAATTAGGCGGTCACCAAACGTGTCTTTCAATAAATCGATTGTGGCACGAGCTGTGTGACATGTTGCGCCGTCTTGTTGGAACCACAGCTCCTGGACATCATGATTGTTCAATTCAGGAATGAAAAAGTTAGTAATCATGGCTCTATATCATTGACTGTAACGTTGATCACCATTGACTGTAACGTTGTGGCCTTCATCGTTTTTGAAGAAGGATTCCACCAGCCCGTAAAGCGCACCAGTCAGTTTTTCTGGATGTAACGGTGTTTCGACATACACTTGTGGATTAGCTTCACTCCAAATGCGGCAGTTTTGTTTGTTGACGTAGCCATTCAACCAGAAGTGCACTTCATCGCTAAACAAAATTCGCTTATGAAAATCGGGAACAACGGCAATCTCGTTTTGGGCCCATTCGACAAATCTACGCTTTGCTTGATCATATTTAAAATGTAATGCCACAAGATTATCTTTCGAATAAAAAAAAATTCATGTCAATCGAATAATACATCGTTGTTTTATTGCAATTTAAAGTTCTATACCTCTAAAAAAAACACCCTATATTATCTAGTTACTTATGAAACAGAACTGGAAGTTTGGCATTCCTCATTGCATTGTCGCATAGCATGCAATGCCCTTTACATTTTCAAATTTCTGTCCTGTTTTAAGTGTCACACGGTATTGCGTTCCTTTGTTTTCTTCTCCACTCGTGTTACGCCTTTTATTATTATTTTTATCCCCCCCCCCATCTCGTTTCCAGAAATAACCGCAAAATTGGACGAAACGTTAATAAATAGCATCTGTACAAGTTTTCTCTGGCTGTTTTTGTGATGTAATTTCTGTAACCTTCAGAGGAAGAATAACTGTGCGTATGTGAATGGAGTGTGTTGTTCTGAGAAGACGCGAATAGTCTTTTACGTTAGGAAGAATACGGTGGTGGCAGGTTTACGTTGTACAATTAAAACTGCAACCTTGAAACGCGTGAATTTATAACGCAATTATGAATTCTCACATATTCTCCTTTGAAAAGGGTTTCAATTGTTTAAAATTTAATTTATATCACGATGTGCTTTTAATTTTTGAAATTATTACCTCGACTACTATTTCTTCCTCAATGAGTATCTTTATATTCATTAGAAAATGAGGTACTGTTTTACTCAGCATTATATATATATATATATATATATATATATATATATAGAAAGGTTTTGAGGGATAATTATAAGTTATGGGGGGGGAGGTTATGAAACTAAAATTGTGTTAAAGTTGTTTCTAAATCTTTTTAAAATTCTTTCGAGAGCTAAAACTACAGTTGTGCAATACTGCTGTTTGCTGTTACGATTATTTTTACCATTATTTTTCTCAAATAATCGTACATATTATTTAAATACAAATTATTTAAAGGTGCGTAAAAATTATGTATAAAATAGAATTGTTCGAAAATTCTTTACTTTCCAAAGATATTTTCTTTCGTCAGAAGGAATTAAGTACTGTCGGGACGAACATTTTATTCTTTAATTCGGAGTTTTTGGTAATATAGGGGTCCAGAAAATACATATTTTTCTTTCACTAACCTTTTCGAAATTCTATAACAACCACACAAAATATACCTATACCAGGGGTGGCGAACCTGTAAGGCTCAACGGGCCATTTTTTTCCAAAGAAATGTTTAATGAGATCAAAGAATTTTCACATGAGAGTATTGGAAAATAATAAAGCTAAATACTAACAACTCAAAACTATTTACTACGAAAAATTACCTTTAGCACTGTATAATATTAACTGTTTTAGTTATACGTGTAATCAGTGGCGCACTCAGGAATTTTCAAGGGGGAGGGGGGCCGGGGTCGAAAGATCACCATTCTTGTATCATGCTCCTTTTGATTTTGTCGATTTTCGGGAACAAAACACAGTAAAAAACTAATTATTGAATAAATAATTAGCATTAATTAATAAATTTAATCATTAATAACAAATAATTAAATTTTACGTACTATGTACTTAGAATTACAATCAATCGGAAAAAAAATCAAGGGCTTTTTGGGGGGGTCCGAACCCCAGGATCCCCTTGTGTGCGCCACTGCGTGTAATTCAAATTACAAATATTAGGATTGTAAGATGTTACTTTTAGAAGAATGCATACTGAGTTGGAATCATCTGACAAACGATTTCTGAGCGAGTCTTTGATATTTTTCGTCTCCGAAGATAATAATTCGCGGGCATAAACAGTTGAAAATATTATTAAAATAGCATGTTATCCAGCTTCTTCAAAAAGCTACACGCATCTGGAATCAATTTTCATGTTTCCAAAATTTCATTAATAGCATTTTTACCTTTATTGCCTGTTAATTTTACTGTTTCAATCAATTCCAATTTTGTCCTTGTTTCAATAAATTTTTGAACCCACATATTGAACGAGACTGGAAATCAATCTCTCCGTTGCATTTCAAATTTTATCAGTTTTCAACCGATCCAAGTGGAACAAGCTCATTTTAACAAATGAAGTCACATCAGGGTACATAATAAACTTGAACATTTAGAGAAAATCTCGCTGAAACTTGCGACCGATCACTCGTGTTTATTCATATTTCATAGTGAACTTTGTTATTTTGAAGCAAAATGCTAACCTTTTTGATTGGTGGCGATCCCAAAATATTGCGTCGTGTGCCAACAATGGTATGCGTGCCACTTGCTCGCCAACCCTGTCCTAAACAACTAGAAATTGCATCATTTTTATCCATCAGTTAAAAAAAATTATTACGCGCCAGTTAATTGGAAATTTTAAATACTAACTAATACTGTGTCATTTACATCCTGTTGCATGAGGTATGTTTTTACTGTTTCCAAACCATGTAAAGCATTAGAAGATGCAACAGTTTTCATAAGAGTTTCATTATCAATTTCTTTATTAAAATCGCTATGCATTGGCTCCGACAACAAATCAACACTTCTTCAACTTCAGTTGCACACTTCCTCAATTTCAGTCACTTTTCTGTAGGAAAGAGAGCAAATGGAAAATTCTTAAAATATTCCCTGCATTGTGAACTGTGAAGAAATAAGAAAGGATTATCCTATCCTGTTCAAAACTTTCGCGATAGGCTACACTTATGATTCATCTACACTTGTAAAATCTAATAAAGAGCAGCTGCACCCCTTCAAAATCAGCCGCTCTCAAAAGTTTCTTTCTTACTTTTTTTTTCTGTTCCGGACAAAAAAGATATGTCATTTGAAAAGAAATTCAATTTTTTTGTAATGCACACTAATAATAAAAAAAATTCCTTCGGTAGTTGAAATTTTTCATTAATTCGGGGTTTAGTATTCGTTAAATGTTTTTTTTTTATTTGCCTTCATTTCAATCGGGGGAGGGGAGAACAATAACGTTAAATAGGTGTTCGGGCGTCCCACTGTATTATGAAAACTTTTACTTTCGATCAATTTTTATGTACCGTAAAATACATCGTATAATGCGCACTTTTAACTCAAAAAATAAGATCGAAACTTACGGGTGCGCGTTATACGCCGGGTATAAAAATGATAGCTTCATATATATATATGCATTATATAAACTTTTATATAAATTATTTTATTAAGCAGTTCTAAGTCAGCAATGTTTATATACTGTAGCATCCATTTTTTACATTCTTAACCCAATTATAATTTTAATTTCGCATATATCTTTCTATGTCTGGTTTCTTACAATCTCATTTTTTTTTTCGGTTTTGTCTGATTATTTGGTTAATGCTCATCTCTCATTAGTAGAGAATTTACACTCTCTCTCTATATATGGTATATATATATGGTATATATATATATATGGTATATATATATATGGTATATATATATGTATATATGTAATAACTCCAATAATTTAATTGTAATAGCTCTTGCATTATTTAATGTCCAGTCCTTCAGGACAACCATGTAATTATTTTAAATGGTTACCCGCCTACCAGGAACTTATGAAACTATCTCCATCCACCTCCTAAAATCACGTGACGTCCCGTTGCCCATAAATACCGAGATCTGGAAATCGCGCGCTCTCTCTCTTCTGCTCTCGCCTCTCTTCAATCATGTAATCAGCCGGCTGCCATGCTTTGTGTATTTTTGTTTTTGTGATTGTCCTTGTCTGTGATGTACCGTCCAATCTTTATGTTTGTAATATGCTATATGTTTCAAGAAGTGCAATAATATTTTCAAGCTTCTATAATATTCACCTGCTTCTTCTCGATAATACAATATCATTCAAACACCACCGGCCACGCCCTACCTTTGGTTCGCCATGTTAACATCAACCACTCGCCAGGACAAATTATGTCACACAAAAAGTTTTATCTTACATGTATATAAAGATGAGTATAGAAAAATTAGACTTCTACATACATCGAAATACTGCTCATTTAAAAGAAATTACATTCCTTATGAACTTAAAGAATTACAGTTATAAGTGTACTACATTTTTCTAAAAGCATGGGATAATACCTCGAACAAATGACTTCAAAACATAAGAGCATTGTACTCGTACATTTCAGGTTTCTTCGTAAAAAAGGGGTTGCTTGTTATACGGCGAATATACTTAAAAATTAAAAAAATTCAGCTTGAAAGTATTGGTGCGCGTTGTACACCGGATTTTACGGTATATGATTTTCATTTCTAGAGGAACATTTCAGGTCTAAGTGGTTTTTGTAAAGAAACGATTTTCACTTTGTAAAACGGAAATTTTGAAATATTTTAAGAGGGAAATGGACTTTATGATAAATATGCTGATTCATTGATTTCTCTCCTCTCACTTTCTTTTTCTGGTTCTGGGTAACGTTGGCGAAATATAAGTTTTGACTCAAATTCATCGCTGCGTTTTTATTATTACCCAATCTCTCATGGATGTCAGATGCAGATATTTTTGAGAATGGTTATTTCTTAGAGTAAAAAGTAAAGTAAAATTTTTATATTTTTATACATTGTTTATGCATTAGAAAAATGTCTGTATGAAAACTAATCATATTTGAAAAAACTCTTTAAAACTGAAAATTGTTCCTAATTTCTGGAATAATTCGTCATTTTTTCCCTCGTTATTTCCTATTTTTATATTCAGAATTATTTCATTATGTCAACTTGATCTGATGTTTATGCAAAATTTCATTTTTTTTTTTTTAGTGATTGCTTGCAATTTTTTAACAGGGTGTAAGAGAAAAAGTTTTTATCGCAATTTGTTGCTTGATAAGCTTGTAAAATTATCCCAGTTACATTTCTTATACTTGAAGCAAACAAGGTACTCACTTTTTATGGAATATAATTCATCTTCCAAGAATAATTTTTTTTGAACAAATAATATTGTAAATGAAATTGATTATCTATAGTAAATAAATAGTTTTATTTGAAGCTGTGTACGCAATTTCTATCTGAATATTATGTAGGAAGCATTAACGTTCGTGCAAGTTCGTTTTTCTTAAAAATATCTGACCATTTTTTTTTAGGTCACACGAAATAATTACACGAAAACTGTCTCATATAATAATAACCAACTTGAACATCGATCTATTGGAAAAACGGAGTAAGACAAAAAAAAAAAATATTCTAAATCGTGGAACAAGATTATGAATATAAGTCGTTACTTATCTTTAATGAAAATAAAAATTAAATGTTCGTAAATTGCATCATCAATTGTAAAAAATATCAGTTGTAATATATTTTGAATTGTTCTGAAATATCTAGTTTGATATTCAGTGACGCAACAGTGTGAAGGAATATCACAAGGAAAAAAATGTATAAACGAATACAATTAACGAGCGATGTTATTTTTTTTCTCTATACAAAAATTGTAGGTTGGTAGTAAATTGCAATATAGCATACAACAAGTAATAGATAAAAAAACTTTTTTTAATTTCATTTCCTACTTACGTCAACAAAGAAAATTTTATTTTAGTTACTTTTTATTAAATAGTTACAATTAATATAAATATGTATATACATATCACATAGAATCACAATATTAAGTGACGAAATAGAAAGCGATTTTCCTTGTATTTTTCATTTCTATACAGGGTGTTGGACTATTTTGTGTTTGTTTGTTGCTCTTTGTTCATTTATTAAATTTCGGTATTCTAATAAAATAGTATAGTAGAAAAGAAATCACATTCTCAGAAACTAGGCCATCCCAGGTGGGATTCGAACCTACAACCTTTGAATTAGATGTCCAACGTGCCATCCATTGCTCTACAGGGACACACGAACTATTTTCCTTTCTATATATGCTGTTGGACTATTATTTTTGTTTGTTACTATTTATTCATTTTTTAATGTAATTAATGAATTAATATTTGAAAAACTATTAACATCAAGTGTCATCCACTACACATTTATAAAATTTTATTTGAACTTGAATTGGATGAAAAGAAAGTATTTTCTGAACGATTTAAAATTTTGAGCAAGATATATATATATATATATATATATATATATAAGAGAGTGAACTATAAAGTAGAGAGTGAACTATAAAAAAATTGTAAAACTGTAAAAAAAAAAAATCATCCAAGATGATGTTGGCTATTAAATTTGTATAGATAAATATATCCGATAAAAATTTCACTAAGTCATTAAAAAAGTGGAAAATTTTAAAATAATAGAACTGTTGTCTCTTATTGTTCTCTTATCATTTGTTTCGTTATCAAAGAGAAAAGTTTTCACTTTACATTCCTCTTTTGTCTCTTTTTGTTTTTTTAACGTTAATTACCTTTGTGAAGTCGAAAGTATGTTTTTTGCGTAACCTATTGAGTAAATGTATCGAGTTAGCTTCGTTTTTAATTATGTTACTTACGTTTTCCATCATGTTTCAAGTATAGTAAGAAATAAAATAATTTCTACTAATATCTGGAATTCTTGACAGTTGAAAAAGGTATGATATATGAATCGTTAAAATAATAATCACAGGTGTTTATTGCATCAATATAGCTAAATTATTTAAGTTATTAAAAACTGCTTTTGTTCAATCAGTCAAATAATTGTATCACAAATTATCGCTAACTACATTGTTTGAATCTAAATTTTTTTTTCTCTATTCAATCTCAATTTCTTTTACCGAATCCTATTATTAAATATTTAATTATTGGTACTTTTATTTATTTATTACATCGAAAAGCGGTGAAATAGCTTTTCTTTTAAATTAATATTTTATTGCAGGGATCTTATCTAGATACACACTTTTGTGAGGAGTATTGCATTTTTTATACTCTAAATAATATTTCAGTTGACTTATTGTTAATATATTTATTAGCCATGTACTGATTATTTGGTAATATACCCAACTTTTTTTTTTTACACGATATATATGTTCCTTAGAAAACCGTGCAAAAAAACAGAAAACACACAAAAAAAATCGTGTTAAAAATACGTACGAACTTATGGTAAATTTAGGGATATGTCCCACATTTTTAAAAAGTCGTGTAAGATGAAAATTTTTTGAAGAATTTCCCAAAAAAATCGTTGAAAAAAAGTTATGATAAAATCCACGTTACATATTTATAAAACAAAAACACTTCATTTTTGTTACAAAAAAATTTTTTAATTAGTGAGTGTACAGTGAAAATTCAGTGCATAAGTACACACAACACATAAAAATGAGGAATAAAACTGCTATCTAGCAACTATTCATCGCTACTTGGTAACAAGCATGCACGTTTATTACGAACTGGATCAAAAATGCTTTTATCAGATGTGTCAGATCTGTGTAGCACAACTGTTGGTTTTGATTCAAATGAAGAATTTCGTTCGTTATTAACGACCTTTGTTGATTTTTCGGTTGTTACAAAATCTTTTTAGTGGCTGTCTTTTTGGTTCCTCAAGTTGATTATATAATTCTTGATATCTTACTGCCCAAGATTACGTAGAAACTTTAAATGCACACTCTATGTCAGGATCATGAGTAATAAAATGTTGTTCCATACTTGTAGCAAATTTCAAGCCCTCGCGAATTAACCCTCTGACCGGAACATCCGTCTCTCAGACGGAGGAGATTTGCTTTGATGCCTGTAGATAACGCTGTGGTGTGATTTTTGGGGTGGGCTGCCTTGACAAAAATGATGTTCCGGCCAGAGGGTTAAATCAACTGTTACTAGCTGAACTTCGACTTCGGCAGTTTCGACTTCTTTATTATCAAAAACTGTCATAAATTCATTCCAATCGTCCTCATTCATAGGGTACGAGTCTCCGAATTTTTTTGGAATTCGTACTAGAACACGCAAAAAAGGCGTGAAAAAAATAGTTAAATTCGTGTACTGTGTTATTTCAAAATCATGTAAAAAAAAGAGTTGGGTGTATATAAATTTCATACTTTTTAAAACATTTTTTTTTTCATGTTGAATACCTCGTTGTAAAGCATTAAACTTTTTTTTGTGGTAAAATGTCCCCCTTCCACCATACTCTAGTCCTTCAGCTATTTTGATGAGAACCGTTCCAACCAAGATCCGTATCACTAAAAACATTTATTTTAGCAAATTTGGGCTTCGTGTGCTTGCTTATATGCATAACAACAATACTTTATTCAAGATGTGTCTTGGTTTATGAATTGCACGAATATGAAATTCATTTTGGGCGCTTTTTTTTTCTGCGATACTCAATTTTATGCAAAAAAGAAAGGAAGGAAAACCGCAAACTCTTGTGGAAGAATACTTGTCTGAGGGTCACATCGTTTTTGTTACTTCAACCTTGGCAAATCATGCAGCAAAACATCAAAATTGGCGATTGTTAATGGAGATGTCGAATTTTCAAACGCTTGTTAAAATTCTTGATGGGGTGCTTATTTGGTGGGTGACATTGCTGTATGAGGGGTTACGAACTGATATTTTGTTCTTAGTTAAATAAAAAATTAAATTTTTCCAGCCTTAATCATAGCAGTAGGTCGGCATTTTTCTTCCTAAATACTCTTCATGACTCACTCTATCGTTACTTTGTTACTATGCATTTTTCATAATGACCTTTACATTTATTTTAATGCTATCTTTTACTAAACTATGCTAAATTAAACTTCATTATTTATTGTTTCGAGTTTTTTTTCCTTTTTATTTTTATCTTTGCTAGAAAATAATGAAAACGTTGTAGAAAATTTACTGAAGGATTTTTTTTTCGGAGTTGCAATAATTCTGTTCGGTAATTTAATAGCTGCGTGGTCAATGAATAGTCCTGCATCCGTCTTAATTTTTTAAGTTCGAAGCATACTTGAATATCGCCAATAATTCTGTTTCAAATTCATCCCGTATGACCCCACCCCTCCTTTTTCCTTTAGATTTTCGCCAAAAATAAAGGCTTTTAAAAAAGTCAAATTTCTGAAAGTTATGTTTGGTTATTTATTAAAATATATAATTATAATTTAAAAAATTAAAACACTGTAAGTTACAGTTTCTGTACACAATTACAAAAAAGAAATACAAATTTTAAAAAAAGTAATATACGTTTAGGCGTACATAAAATTTCTGTTTACATATTAATTATCAAGTAATCTATATTTGCTTCCCAGATTAAAAAGTTATATCTTAAATTTTCAGTTTCTTGTAGAATAATAGCTTGATATTTTTACGATTTTCTTTAACTAGGGTCATTTTATAAGCTCAACTTGACATTAAATGTTTGTAAAATTCGTACCTAAGCCTGCGATAAAAATTTCGAAATTTTGATCGTGGTACAAAATTACGAGGTCCGTCGCCAATAGCATGCACATATAGCCTCTGAATGTAATGTTTAATAAACAATCAATCAATAGGCCCGATTATTATTCCTTTTTGGTTTTTAAACCCTCATGGAAAGCATGTTAAAATTTAAAAAATCGTCACACTTTTAAGTATTATTTTAACTTGGTGTGTGTGTGATGGACCTCACACCTAATCGTGAACCTAATTACCTTTGTAATTTTATAGTGAAAAACTCAATTGAATTATATTATACATACGATTTTTAATAAGGGAAATTTAAAAGTCGTAGTTACATAGGTCGTTAGATTTTTTTATTTTACTATTATGGAATTACTATTATTTACTATTACTCAGTGGCGTAACGAAGGATATTAGGGCCCCCTGCAAAATCAGATTTTGCCTTTCATATTTTAGAAATTTGTTAAATACGCACTTGGCGTCAGTCAAGCTTTGGGCCCCCCTGAACCAACACCTCCTGAACCCTGCCTTTCCCGCGAAGCGGGGGTGTACTTTACACCCCCGAAATTTATTGAAATAGTGCATTGTGGTTGGATTGCGTAAAGAAATATGTAAATTCAAAAAAAAATTGTGAAAAAAGTACAAGATTATTTTTTCATTTAAGATGAAGATAATTAGTTATAATATCTTTGAAATGCTACAAAATTTGCTTTATTTATTTTCCTTTTATTGGATTTTCCTAAACGTCTTGTCCAACTTCTCTTATGACACATAAATAAAAATCAAACAAACGCGATTAATAACTGCTTTATTGAACACATTATATTTATTATTTGCCAATGTTTTCCGCTATGCACCAATGTTATCCCTGATGTTTTGACTGTCCTGATCTTTTTGTGCTCGAAATTTAAATTTAATTTAAGAAAAAGGTCTTTTAATTACAGACGTTAGTTCTATAGATTAAGATGAAGGGGTAAATTATATAACTTTTTACAATTAAAAAGAAACTCTCGTAAATTAGACCATAGTCGCCTCGCTTATTTTGAACTCGTACCTTAATAGCATTTACTTCAACTTGCGCTTGACAAGTTATTATAAAATAAAATAAATTTTTTTATGAAATGAATAATTTTTTTTGAAAAAAAAATCAAATGTAAAATTTAAAATTTTATTAAATTTTTTTTTTTTTCCTTTATCCCTCCCCCTCCATTGCATTTAACATGCCCTTTTATAAATTTTTGTGTTCCATATATTTTTAAACCCAGAATACATTTACGTTGTTTAGTTTTTTAGTTGTGCTATATATATATAGAATTGAGCGTTGTGTGTGTATTTTAATGAGTGTTTTATATTAAAAATGTTTAGTATAACGCTCACTAGTCTTTCAAAATACTGAACTATAATTTAAAATAAAAAGAACCTTCCTCCATTATCATGATTTTAAAGTATAAAAATTAACAAAAATTGTTAATTGTTTAACATTTTATGAAGCAACAAGATTGTTTTATTTACCTTTAAGTCATTAGTTGAAGAAATGTATGCTCTTTTTTTTTTTTTTTGGGGGGGAGAGTGTTCTAATTATATTTAACAATAAATGGTTTTATAGTCGTTTGTAATTTTATTAAGTTAATATAATGAAATAGAAATATTATATTCATACATTAATTAGCGAATTAGTTTTCATGTATTGTTGCATTATTTCGTATGAATCTCTTTTACAACAGCCTTCTTTCGGAACATACTTTTCTTAAAATTTGTTAAAACCCTTAATATCTTACAGTACTTCAGATTTTTTCTTAACTCTAGAACAAAAAGCAAGTGAAACCACCATTGCATCCTTTTATTTTTTTATCTCTATGAAATATATGTTCTGCTATCTTTTGTCTCCGCTTTAGTCATATTTTATTTTTGTACATTCTTTCCCTTTAACACGCGCATTCTGGCGGAAGAATGTTCATCTTTTAATGCATAATTGGATGATATATATGTTGTACCAAAGGTGGAAAAACCCTTAATGTGACTTGATATCTGAATATCATTTGCTTTGTTTGAACCATTCCGCATTTTTCCGGTTGTTATGGATTCGCAGTGCATTGTGTACTGAATGAGGACAAAACATTTTTTTGCATCCGTTTTACTTACTCAATTCATGCCTCAATAGAGCTATGGGATTGTACAGAATGTTAAGATAGTGACGGTCCATTTTTGAAATTCTTCAAATCGTGGTTTCAAAACGCAACGCTTTTAAAAGTGAAGAAACAGTGAAAAATTGATTTATAAATAGTAACAGTTTGGAATGATAAACTTGGAGCTTAATGCGTTACTGATTTTCTAGCGATTGTTAATTTCTTATAGAAAAAGCAATCAAAAATAAATTTTCGGTGTTTTTTAATTTAAAATTACGAACTCTAAAATTGTTGTGTAACTAACAAGTGAGAAAGAATAATAGATAAAATAGACATATAGACATTTCCGTTGTTTATTCTGCATTTAAAAAAAAAGCAGGATGCGTAAGTTGGGGGTGGGGGAGGATTGCGTTTTACTCGATAAGAGCAAAATTTTCTTTAACAATAAATGTGATGCTAGGAAAGATATAAGTTTCATTTATGTAGTACGTAGTAATTTTTTATCAAGGAAATAACTATTCTGCAATTAAACTGCTAAATATGCTAAATTATTTTCTAATGAAAGGTTAATGTATAAATGATCAGTAAGGCACAATAGACGCTTGCTATGATACAAATACGTTGTCCAGTTTTAAAGTAAATAACGCATTTTTCATGTACATTTTATCGGAGCTTCATTTAAAAATAAGGTAAAAGGGGGTTTTATCTAATAAATTTATTTAAAATATTTTAAAGAATTTTTTTTTCAGTTAATGTGACTGATAAATATGGCTTGTTTCAACTATCAATTTAGAAGTGACTGTTTGCTTTACTACATGCTTTATTGTAAAAACTGAAATATTTAAACTTGCAGTTAATTGCTTAATATCTGATTTTATATAAATTAATTTTTTTTATGCATTTATGTATTATTTTTTGGACTATGCCATGTTGATTATTTTTTGGTGTCTCATTCGCCCTCATCCTTCATGAACATTATTTTATAGTCACTAATTCTGTTAACAAAACATTTCTACCAATATTTAATGTATTTTGGAAAAACAATTTAAACAGAGTAATATAGAACTTGCAATATTTTCCCTCCATCTACTTTTCTTCTAAAGAATAGTAAAATCCTACAGTTACACTCACATTATTTTAATCATTAATTATGATGCTTATATTGAAATGTTGCAGCTACCAGCATAATGTACATCAAAATTCTACATTTGAGAACAATATTTGCCTGTTTTTAGGTTCCTCTATTGCCTAGTTGGCCCAGATCTACAGTTTAGTTTTATTTTTTGTTTGTTTAATCTTTATTTTAAATCCTATCTTGTTTTCTAAAAAAGGGCGTGGATTAGTTTGAACTATTTAGTCTTTTAAGCAATTCTTTGCCACTTGATATAATCTGTACTAAAAATTTGTGTTTTAATTTTAATTAGTTTTCGTCATCACTGCAGCAAAAGAACAATGACTTTTTTATATTCAGACGCATTGTGAAATACCGAAACGAAAATCGCATTGTAATCTCATCAATCTTCGTTCATGAATATGCTGTATTAGAAATGAAAACAACCTAATTATAAAATGAGCAATATATATATATTTACATCACACCCCTGCATGCATTCCTTTATGACTGTTATTTTCTTCTACACAGGCTTTTCTATTATAGAAATGCTCCAAGTCCTACCATCGTTTCTCTGTCCTCAGTTGTTGAGATCTAGATATTATTATTCTATTTGTCTACCCTTAAAAAACGTTATTTTAGGAGCAGTTTATCAACCATCATCCCGCATCCGATTCTCTTTTAAATTGTACAAGCAGACGCATGTTAGTGCCGGAGATCCAATACTGAAAATGTGAATGATTATGATCAACTGCTGTCGAAAACTACAATTCCACCCTCTCTCTCGGGGAGCTGGTTCAATTGAAATAACCTTGACAACGCCTGTCCCGCTATTTTTCAGGCTATTATCACCGTCCATCGCGCACGCTATTATTTTCTCTGTGCTCTTTTCTTTTTTCTCTCTCCCCATTTAAACACATTGAGAGATGGAATGTGCACGATGGTGCTCATCCCCGCCATTTGTATAACTTTCTAACAAAAGCTTCTTCCTGTCTGCTATGTTTGTTGCGTGGGATGGGAATAAAAAGATATGGAAAAGATTGTCACATGCTTGTCGCGGAACTGTGTCGCGCTGGGTCCCATCTAAATATCACGGGCGATTTTTGTCAATACTAATGTTTGCATTCTGTTTTGATAATTTTTTCTGAGCCCTTTGCAAAATTTCCCTGCATTACTAGCACTGTATCTTTCTTAGAAATTGTGAAGGGGGCTTACAAATATTCTTTCTTCAATTGCTACAAATAGTTCACTCCCTCCCTATATATATATATTGTGTAATAAAATAAAATAAGATACCAAATGAAAAAGTTGTTTAACGTACAAGGCCAAAGAAGGAAGAATTTGGAGTTCAAGAGACATAACAATTGAAGATACCAAAAGAGTCTTTGCACTAAAATGGAGACCTATTAGGATTTCTAAAGCTATCGCTGAATTAGGCCAGTGATTTATATATATATAAATCTTCAAATTTTCAATCGTTAATAAAATACCTTCTATTCATCCATTCAAGTTCAAATACATTTTTTTAAATTTGTAGTGAATGACACTTGATATTAATACAGTTATTTCAAATATTGATTCATTAATTAAATTAACAAATAGTAACAAACAAAAGTAATAGTCCAGCATCAATTATAGAGAGGAAGATATCGTTGTGTCCCTCAATGGCTAGCACATTGGGCTTCTAATCCAAAGATCATGGGTTCGGATCCCACCTGGGATGGCCTATTTCTGAGAATGTGATTTCTGTTTTATTTTTCTATTTTATTAGAATAATTAAATTGAATGGATGAAAATAAATAGTAACAAAAAAAAAAAGCCCAACATCATATGTAAAAAGGAAAATGGAAAATTGCAAGGATAATCACTTTCTATTTTGTCACTTAATATTGCGATTCCGTTATATTTATATACATATTTATATTAATTATAACTAGTTAATAACAAGTAACTAAAATACAAGTTTTCTTTGTTGACCTAAGTAGGAAATGACTTAATTTTTTTTATTATTATTACTTGTTTATTCTTTCGAATACATTTTATTGCATTGAAATGAGTAGAAAAGTCCAGATTCGCGGATTGGATTGTTGAATATCCACAGAATTAATATTCTGAAAAGCAAATAGCGCGTTGATGGACATATTTAATTTCTCGAGTATTAAAATTTAAAGAGTTTTTTTTTATTTCGAAGCACAAACTTTAAGATTACCTTTAACTGGTTCAAATCGCTGGAATCTTCCAATTCCTGGATGTAAATTAATTGTATAATTGTGTAATTATTTCGATACGCATTGTTATTAATATCCACAGAAATAAAGATACAATTAATAGAACTTATTTCGATAATTTTAAAAAAAAATCTTCCTCGAAACTGGCTTGTATTTGGTCTCCTTTTTTTTAATAAAAAAAAAGAATCATTTGTTTGTAACTAACAAATAATTAAAATCAAGTTACTGAATTCGCTTTTTTTATTTAACTAATATTTATTTTAAGACAGCTCGTTATATAGGGGTGTTTGAAAGTTTATAATGATGTCAAATATATTATATTTTGCTAAAAAGATAATCATTGATTTAACTTTCGAACGAAAATTTAAAATTTTTTAATTTCTTACATTGCATAAAGTAATATTTAAATATAATCAAGTAGACATAAACCATGTATCGGATTTGGGAACAAAATAAATTACTTCATAATTTTAATTGTTTAATAATTCAATTTATTATGAAAATAGTTTTCATACTTTAAAACTACATGACCGATAATATTCTAAAATCGTAATATGTATATACTTTTATCAGTGTTTTCGTTATAGCAGCCACCGTATTTATTCTCGCAAGTTGCATAAAAATATAACAACAAAAAGTTATATTTTTGTGTTATGAAATGTTTACCTATTCACTTATTATATATAAATATTACACACATAAATGAAAATATTTACTCTTGAGGCAAAAACACATTGGTAATTTTTATCTTGGAATATGTAATTATCTTCACTTATTATAAATATAAATGTTACATAAATGAAAATATTTACTCTTGGGAAAAAAATATATTGGTAATTTATATCTTGAACTGTTAGTGTGTGTGAGGCAGTCTTGATAATAAAACTCAGATAAAAATTTTAAATTCATTCTCAGTAGTAGTACTTCAAGAAATGCCAAGATATTTCTATCACTTAAAATAAATTTCTGACTCATACCTCTTATAGTAAATCCTTATAAAGAAATGATATTCACCAACAATTGGATTAATACGTCCTTTTGAAAAGATAACGATGCATCCTACTGTTATCTGTAGTTTTTCCTACAAAATTCATGTGTGTGTGTGCTACTAAGTGGATTTCGGTTTTTGAAGTAGGGGAATTTTTTTTTTATTGGTTGTTACTCATATGTTCTTCTCTCAAAAGATAACTCATTATCCGTTAGATACCACTTTTGTGTTTGAAAACAGATATCACATATAAACACGTTAATAAAATACAATATTGTGAACAACTTAATAATCCATTCTTAGATTTTTTCCCCCTTCAATTTAAAACATTGGTTATAAATTTTTTTAAAAAATTGCACTATTTAAAGTAAAGTGACAAATTCATACTTAAATGTAATTTTGTTAGCTTAAGAATTAAAGTTAAAAAAATAAAATTACGAAATTTCTTTAAGGAATCCAAGAAAATTTAATTAATTAAAGAATTGAATTATATAATAACCCCAAAACAAACGTCTGTTTTTTTAAAAAAAATATTTATGGTTATTCAACTCTAATTGAATGCAAAACTCGAGTAAAAGCTAAACTGTTTCAATAATTATGAATTTAACTTGAAAATTTTCTTTCTTTTTCAAAAACAACCGTGAAAAATATATTTCTGTATAATTCTTAAGGTGGCGAGAGTTTGTGTTTCTAAGAATAACTAATAATGGTAATTTTCTTTTTGCACCATAGCTGTTTTATCAAATATTACTTTTAAAAGAAGCAAAAGAAAAAAAAAGCGCTTTGAATATTCAGAATTGCTTAATTTTTTTTAGAATGAACTTCAATTAAACTTTACGAAATCCAAAATCTATAATATATTTTGTTGTAATATTTGAAAGATTTTTTTTCTTAAATTTATATTTCAATTATGAATTTATTACAAGGAATGTGAATTTTGTTTTATTTTTATTTCATGTATTTGATCATAAATAGATTTTTTTTTCTTTTATAGGTTTATAGATTCCACTTAACAAGTTCACTATAATACCATCTGTAACTTCAATTACACAAAGAAAGAAAAGAAAACATGTGTTTGATCCATTGATTTACATTTTATAGACGCTTTACATTTTATTGGGCCAAAATGCAAAACATAAATTCTACGAAATGCTTTTTGAAAGAAATTTATGACGCTAATTTTGGTCAGAGGTGAAGTAATATTATTTTTATATCTTTTTAGTAGTTCGCAATATTATTCAAAATGCCAGCTTGTACTGCTCTGAGTTCATTTTCTCCTGTTGATTCGAAGAAAAGGGTGGATTATTTTCAGCGAAGAAAAGTCGGGAGTATTCGGGACAATCCTAAACTGCTCAAAATACGGCAACAATTTGAAAATGGTTGTCAAGAAACTTTAAAAAGCCCGAGTTCTTCTAAGAACATGGGTGGAAGTGCGCCTTGCTCTTTCAATCTATCAAAAAACAGCAGTACTTTTGTCTTTGACCAGTTACTTAAAATAAACACCAAGTTTTCTGAAAAAACTGAAGCCTTTTTAAGAAATCAATTGGATACTTCCCAGAATCGTCGAAATTCCGAAGGTGATATAAAGGACAATAAATCCTTCTCCTTCGCTATTTATGAAAACTCGCCTAGAGTAGTTCTGGATGACTGCAAATCTAATGAACGCATTCATTCTGCCTCTAGTTCAACTGCTTCTCGTAAATCAGAAAAAAGCATTTCCTTTCGGTTAGATAATGAAAAAGATGCTTTTAACAAAAAATATGAACCACAGATTTCATCATCTGAATCCGGTGTGCACACGAACTCATCGGCATCTGAGGAGGACAGCATTTCTTCTCATACCAGGAGTTTCAGCAGATCAGTAGTTGATGTAAGTGCAAATAAGTTCTTTCGTTCTCTCCAAGAAGACGCACCACCAATTCCACGAAGAGGGATTTCTCCTGCTGTTCAAAATAGTTTTGTACATTCGCGTTTAAGTTCCAGTCGCAAAAATAAGCATACCCTCGCGGATCGAGAGTCATCTGCAATCAGCAAAAAAACTACCAGTGTACAAAAGGCGATTCAAATTTATGAAGGAATGTCCTCTAGTGATTTGAAGAACAAAGCTGCTAAGATTTCTCTTCGAAGAGAAGATAGCAGTGGCAGAAGATCCTTTATTCTTCGACGTAATTCTCGTAGAAGTAGTTTGCGTAAATCCCGGCATCTCAATGAAAAAGTTGATCAATCTTCACCATCTCTTGGCAAGAAGAATGATGTTTCATTCAAGGATGATAGTGGTGTTGTTCTAAGTGATGGGGAAGATCGAAATCAAAGCATTTATCAGACTTTGTCTGCCACTGTAAATGTTTCGCACTCAGCGTTCGATCCGTACGATAGATTGAATAGATTGCACGATGCAGTCAATCGCATTCATAAAGGCCAGTCTTCGAACTGTGCCGCCTGTAAAGCTATTCCTTCTAGCGTTCTTCAGTTACGAACTGATGATTCCACTTTCAAGCAAGTCAAATGCAACGAGCTTGGTCCACATCATCATCCTCCTTGCATATGTTTCGCTTGCCAGCATTCTGTTTTTAGTTGTTCTGAAAACTCGAAATTGTCCTCTAAGGCTGAAGAGAACAGTGATAATCTGTATTATAATGTGTGCTGCTTAAATTCACCAAATCGGGAAAGTTGGAGGCAGTCCAGACGAAGACCTATCTGTGAACAAAATGGTAGACTTTGCATTGTGAATTGTGATATGGAAAAGTGTCCTAGCAATTGCTCGGGGTCTAAGAACAAAGAAGAGAGTTATGCGAAGTTATCTGAATGTCATTCTTCATCTCGCTCCCTCCAGAAAGATTTAATGAAGCATGTATCTGGTAAGATTTTTCTTTTTCGCTTTAATTGTACGCTTTTACTACCAGATAATTTTTTACTAATCTAACTGCCTAACTCAATTAGATTTTCCTAATAAATGAAAGTAACCAATGGAATATCATTTGATCGACATAGCATTCAAGAATATAATAAATTACAGTCTAAAAAAAACTAAAAAAACACCCTTTTATAGTTAATCGAACTAAGTTGTAACTTAATCTTTTAGTCGCCAAATCTGGAAATGGGATCTAGAATTAGTCGCCAGATGCGGGATGGAATCTAAAAATGGGAAATCGTTAGTCCTGTGATGGTCCTGTTCTGGACAGTGGAGTAAAATTATTAAATTATTGTATTGTCATAGTGCAGATGTATAGTCGACATCCACAACCAAATGTGGAGCGTTGGACGTCAATTCGGAGTTGGGTTCAATGAAGCATCTTTAGTGCAACAAATATTTATTAATTTAAATTAGGTTTCTCAAAGACAACACGTATCAGTAACAAAAAATAATGAGCAAAGAACATGGACGGTTTTTCATAGCGACCACATTTTTTCCTCATCTGGCTTCTACTGAAGTGCACTTCTGCTGTTTAGGACAATCAGTTACAGTTATTATGGCAAGAGTGATAGCAGATATTTATGAAAATATATACAAGGTCTATATAAGTTTTATAATATTAACACATTGTACCACCTTGACGTCAACTCTGATTATCCGATTGATTACTTATAACAATTACTCTCTATATTGCGTGTTTATTTATTGGAAAAAGCGGTAATGAACAATATATAAAAACATGAACTCATTCTTTACTTTCTGAAAAAGCGCAATTTGTGTGAACAATCTTCCTTTAAGTTAAAAGTCTGTTATGACCCGAGAAACTATTATTCTTGAATTTCAATATTCTTTTATTTTTCTTCGACACGCAGGATAAATGAGGCTATTTACAGTTATGCATTAATGAACCTATTTACATGAAATAACTGATTGTATGAGCACACGTTCCATAAAGATAAAAAATATTATATAGTTCTTTTCTTAGTGTAAAATTTAATTACATTTAGAATATTCCAAACACTTACGTAACTAAAATTCTGTTGCTAAATTCAAAACGAATAAATAAACGCGAAGCACGTATTAAATAATATAAAACAGGAAGTGTTGAACTTATTACAAGTGGCAACAGTCTTCATTGTATTGTAAAACAGCACTAAAACTCAAATTCGATCTAACGTTTATTTTCGCAATAATTATTTAAAAAATCTCATTTTGAACGACGCAGTGACACTTAATTTGACTTATTTCTATAATTAGTAAATATAATTTAATATATAAATAATATGACAAAATTTTAGAATTGTGTAATAATTCTGAAATAGGTATCTAGTATATATATAAAGGAGAAAAGCGACTCACTCACTGACTAATCACGATATCTCCGGAACTATTAAACCTACAGACTTGAAATTTGGTAGGTAGGTTCCCTTCATGGAGTAGACGTCAGCTTAGAACGGATTTCGCAAAGTTCGAACCCCAAGGGGCGTTACGGGGGTTTAAGGGGCGTAATAGATAATTATTTCCATTACTATTCTATTAGATGTACAGTCGTGAAACTTGGTACACAGATTTTTCTTTCATAAAGTAGAGATTCCCTACATAATGATTTTTACGAAAATTGACGTCCAAGGGGAGCTTAAGGGGCGTTATACATAATTATTTCCATTTTTAAACTATTAGACGTACAGTCTTGAAATTTAGTAATCGGATCCCTTTCATAGAGTACAGATCCGCTGTAAAATGGGTTTTGTCAAAATTGACTCCCAAGTGGCGTTGTAGAGAATTAAGTGGCGTTATATATAGGCCATTAACTCCTTTTTTAAACTATTAGACGTAAAATTTCGAAATTTAGTAAGCTGGTTCCATTAATTAAGTAGAGATCCGCTATAAGATGGGTTTTGTGAAAATCGTTTCCTAAGTGGCGTTGCGGGGGCTTAAGGGGCGTTATAGATAATTATTTCCATTTTCAAACTATTAGGCGTACAGTCTTAAAATTTGGTAAGCGAATTCCTTTCATGGTGTAGAGATCCGCTACAAAATAGTTTTAGGGAAAATTGATCCCCAAGGGTCACTGAGGGGGATTAAGGGGCGCAATAGATAAATATTTCCGCTTTTCAAGTAATAATTTTTTTTAGAGGTATTGAACTTTAAATTGCAATAAAACAACGATGTATTATTCGATCGACATGAACTTTTTTTTATTCGAAAGATAATCTTGTGGCATTACATTTTAAATATGATTTCTGGCATAGGACTGCCACGGCTGGCTCGGATGTAGTCCAATCTGGACGTTCAATTTTCGATGACTTTTTCCAACATTTGTGGCCGTATTTTGGCAATAACACGGCGAATGTTGTCTTCCAAATGGTCAAGCGTTTGTGGCTTATCCGCATAGACCAATGACTTTACATAACTCCACAAAAAAATAGTCTAGCGGTGTTAAATCACAAGATCTTGGAGGCCAATTCACAGGTCCAAAACGTGAAATTAGGCGGTCACCAAACGTGTCTTTCAATAAATCGATTGTGGCACGAACTGTGTGACATGTTGCGCCGTCTTGTTGGAACCACAGTTCCTGGACATCATGATTGTTCAATTCAGGAATGAAAAAGTTAGTAATCATGGCTCTATACCGATCACCATTGACTGTAACGTTGTGGCCTTCATCGTTTTTGAAAAAGGATTCTACCAGCCCATAAAGCGCACCAAACAGTCAGTTTTTCTGGATGTAACGGCGTTTCGACATACACTTGTGGATTAGCTTCACTCCAAATGCGGCAGTTTTGTTTGTTGACGTAGCCATTCAACCAGAAGTGCGCTTCATCGCTAAAAAAAATTCGCTTATGAAAATCGGGAACTACGGCAATCTAGTTTGGGGCCCATTCGACGAATCTACGCCTTGCTTGATCATATTTAAAATGTAATGCCACAAGATTATCTTTCGAATAAAAAAAAAATTTATGTCAATCGAATAAAACATCGTGGTTTTATTGCAATTTAAAGTTCTATACCTCTAAAAAACACCCTTTAGAAACACCTGCTTGAAAATTAGAAGTTATGTTCCGTTCATGGAATAAAGTTCCTTTTACAAAGATTTTTGCGAAAACGGACCCCCAAAGGAGTGGGGGTGCGAGGGATTAAGGCGTGTTATAGAAAAATTCCTGTTTTTGAATTTAACTCATTTACTTGAAATTTGTTGAGCACTTTTCTTTAGTTGAATAGAGTTCCACTAAGAATGGATTTTACGGAAATCAACTCTAGGGGGAAGCGGGGAGAGTTATTGGGGCGTATTGATAGCCAAAATTCCCGTTTTCGAACTGCTAAGACTACAATAATAAAATTTGGTTTGCATGCTTCTTTTGTTGAATTGGAATCCGCTAAGAGTGCTCTCAACGAGGTATTGATCATAAAAATTCCGTTTTTGTTCTGTTAGATTTAGACTTGAAATTTAGCACGCATGTTTATTTTATGGAGTAGAGACCCACTGAAAGTTGCTATGGTGGAAATCCACTTGATTATTAGGTTAAGTGAGCGAAAAAAATATTTCTCCTTCTATTTTAGATATAAGTAGAAATTAGATATTATAATTTATGTTCTTTTTATATCAAGGGGCGAGAGTGTAACAGCTATAAATATATTTTTCAATACAATCGAATTCTTAATGCTAGATATCAATAATTAATATATATGTAAACAGTATACATATATACAACATCGTGAAATACCCAGTGAAGCGGGTGGGTAACGGCTAGTATATATATATAGTTTCGTGTACACGCATATGTATTTTGTTAAAAATCAGTTTTATATAAAATCGTGTTATAAATCCTTTGGAAAAATCTCTTATGAACACGTAGTAATTAATGTAATAAGAAATTCAATCATAATTTAAAAAAAAAAGTACGGAAGAAAGGGGACGCAATTAATTAGAAAGAAAGACATCAATTTCAATATTTTAACATTAAAAATATTCAAGAGTTTAAAAGAAAATAGTATGCATGTATACAGTCTCCTCAAGAGAAAAATAAATTTTAAACATTTATTTTAATTTTTTTAAGAATCTTTAATGAAGACTTAGCAACAGATAGCTGAGTGAAACTTCAACGAATAATAACTATATCTGAATAAGTACCTACAAAATTAAAAGTAACAATATGATGGACTTAAAGCTATATAATTTCATATTACTTTTAGACATCCATTAATTTAATAATTGAAAAATTATTTTAAAAACTTTAGAAATATTTAATCTTTTCAGTATATATATATATATATATATATATATTCAGTCAGTTGAAGTGATTGCTGAAATAAATTGGAAGACGTATTTGTAGATGGATATTGTGTGTAAAAATGTGTTTTCTTCAAAAGTGAATTATTGATAGTTTGACTTGTTGCTTTTGCATTTTCCTTTATACCAGAATTTTTGTAGTTATAGGAAAAATCCTAAGCTATTTTAATACTGTCTTAATTCATTTTTTGGTGGTATGTTTTCATTGTATTATAAATTAAAGGAATATTTTTTTCTCTTACTCCAGTTCGAAATTTATATCTGAAAATTTTTAAAAAGATGAATCGATGTTTGTCTTCCTTATTTATATTTTCCTTCACTTATGTAGAAACATATCAACTGTGTTATTCCTGATTAAATTTATTTCTATTTATTAATTAATACTACTGTATATTTTTACATGTTTTTCGAAAAGTTAAAAATAAAATTATTAATCACAATTTTTTTTAATTCAGTAAATTATAACGATACATCGTAATTTCATACTCGACAGATTTTAATGCAGACGAATTGCTGTGATTTCTTTTTAAGCACAAATTCATTAAAAGCTTCCTACATCCATTATGAATAAAATCTCGACTTCGTTTCTAAAAAATAGTAGATTTTTATCGTAACATAGAAAACTATTTGAAATGAAGATTTGCAAATATTTGTATTACTTATTGAAAAAATCATTAGAAGTTATCCACACTTTCAAGAAGAAAAAAAAAACTATTTATAAATGTTTTTGGTATGTTTATTTAATAGGTGATTCCTGTGATAGTGATGAAGGTTGGGTTGATATTACTGATTCAGAAGATGAAAAAACTTTGAATGCTAGCAAAAGGTATTTAACTTTTCTTTTTTCTCCTATGCTCTTTTATTCTGATTTTATATGAATTGTTTAATATTTATGTGTAAAAAGATCAAAAAGTTATGTAATATTTTTCTTAATTTTCATTTTTAGAAATAATGGCTCACATCCTCATGGGATATGTGAAAGCTCAAGGCAATCTAATGCCATGCACAATGTTGCCTATGACATCGATAATCTTGTAGTGAAAGTAAGGGATTTTTTTAAGTTATTATTAATTTTTAAGTATTTTTTTAAAAAAAGTGTTAAAAGTATATATAAGTTGTTACTAGAATGTGGTTACATTCACCCAGTGATTAACAAAAAATCATACCAAGGGAGGGGGGGGGAATCATTCTTTTATTTATCTAACATTTAGAATTCACCATTTGAGAGTTGAAATAAAAAAAGACTTTACTGGTGTGATTAAATCTATTAACTATAAATAAAAAATATGTAAAAGATGCTCATTGCAATTATTATACTTAATCGAAACTCAGTTTATCAATGACTGTAAATTTGATCTACAATATTTCTTATATGATTTCAACTCAAATAATCTCTTCTTAGTCAATTCTTGCATTCTAAATTTCCTCTTTGCTTTCTATTACTTAACAAGCAAACTTATGAAGAAAAACTCAATTTATTTACTGCACTTGTTGTTTTTGAAGAATTGAACATAAACATGCTTGAAGAAACAATTGATAAATTCTTCAAAAGAACAGAAATATAAAAATCTTTCAAAATGACGTAGTAAAAACAAAAGTGAACAAACATCATAAATGGTTAAACTAAAATAATAATGAAATTATCTCTTAATACAAATCTTAAATTAAATATATATATATATATACCTAAGGACATGCCATTGGTACCATTCCAAATTAAATTCTAATAATCATCATGAAATTTGTGTTATTATTTATAGTTAAAATTGCATAATTGGGAAACAACTTGTAAATCATGATTTTGTTTGCAATTAAATATTTAAAACAGAAATGTATCTTAAGATGTAGTTAATTTTTTTTTCAAATAAACATTTTGCAGAATGAACCTTTTTGTTTACATGTTCATTTGATATATGGAATGAAAGGTATGCAATGTATTTGTATGAATTTCTGGGATCAGTAATAAATAAAAATAAGAATTCTCATTATAAGTCTTATGCTATTTAAAAAACATTACCTAAAAATAAAAATTGTTTACTAAAACTGTCATCAAGAAACAGACATAAACATATTATAGATGATAATTATATTTCTTATTTCATTTTGCTGTAAATACTTTTTTTCTCTCTTATTTTTATACTTTGATATTTACTGTATTTTCTCTTCCAAGTTCTATAAATGTATGCCTAAGATATGACTTAATATATGCAGTATACATTACAGAGCTATTCTAATACTTACCTATATATATAGTTCCATGTTCCAGTGTGTATTGTTATAAGCCTTGTTTTATATTTTTATTTCATTCAAAATATTGGTTATTGTATTAAAGGCATTAAAAAAGCATAATGGAAAGATTAATTATAAAACAAATTTTTGATTTGGATTACCTTAAAAATAATAAGTTTTTAACTAGTTAATTTATCTTAATTAAAGCTTACTTTTTATTGTATTAAATTTCCTCCTTACATTTTAGTGCATGGATTTAGACCTCTCCAGGGCAACATCAACCGAACACTTATATGAAAGCATAGCTGACATGGAAACTTTGACAGAAGAAAATGCAGCAAAAGAGCAAACTTTAAATTCCTCTAGCAATTCTGTATCTGGTTCTCTGAAGGGTGAACAAAATCCAGAAAATGACCTTGATAGTGGAGAATGGTCTACAGAAAGTGCTTCTCCAACTTTTGATGAATCAGCTAACAAACATAACAGTGTTCAAAAATCAATAACCTTAAATCAGTTTCGATTTACAGTCAATTCTGAAAGTCCTGAAACTCCTAAAAAAACATTCATGAAGTCGGTTCTAGGGAAGAAAGCTGTAAGTCCCAAAAAAAGACGAATGTCACACTTTTTTGTACCTTGGTTGGTATCCAGTCATGAATATGATTCCACTTCTAAAAGTCACAAAAACCGTCTTCAAAAACAGAATTCTCGATCTCAAATGGCTTCTCCTAAATCCCCATGTAAAAGTAAAAGAAGTCAGTCCATACCAACAGTATCACCTAAGATAACTATTTCTTGTACAAAAAGTGTGCTTAGTTCTTCAGACCTTCTAGAAAAGTATAGATCAAAAGATGGAGATCTGGAAGGTAATGGTTATATTTTAAATTACTATTTTATTTTTTTGGTGTTTGTTAAGAAACTTATAATATATAATGAAGAAAGAATTATTTTATTCTAAAATAAAATTAATTATTTTTTTAATTTTAACCAAACTTTATTTTAAATTATTTTTTAGATAATTCTTTTCTTTATCCTGATGGCCCACCTTCTGTGTGTTCTAGGTATGTATGAAAAAAGTTTAAAAATATATACTGTGAATTACTTCTAATTGAAAAAGGTGTGGTTAGAAAATATATGAATGTGTTTAAATCCCATGAAAAGAAATCAAATAAAGGTGAAAGTTTAAGGAATGGAAAAAAACCATATTTATATATATAATTACCTGCATCAAGGTTTATTTTATTTGTGTCAGATGAAAAAAAAAATACTATAAGCGATTATAAAAATAGATTTTTGTAATTTTTTTGCACTCTTTTAGTTATTTATTTTGTCCAATTTTACTTTCAATTATTTAGTACTACAAACCTTCGATAATTTACATTGGTACTAATGTATTAACTTCATGCCAGTAATTTATCGTCTTCAATTAACTATGTATACTCTGACTACTCTGTATGTCAGAGATTAATCACTGAAGATTTAAATAGATAAGGTAACTTATTTGATGTCATCCTAAAAACAATTGTAAAATATTTTCCAATACAAAGACAAATTTTTTCAAATCTGCTTAAGATCATCAATGGCACATCTGTTAGTATCTTTACATGTATTTATTATTAATGGACCTTAAAATTGAAAAAAAGTAGATGAGTATGAATTTGTATTGAATTATAAGCTACTTTATTATGTTGCAATTTTGTTTTTAAATTAAGTTTCATTTGTGAAAATGTGAAAATAAATTTTCTTGATTTTTATTTTGCTAGAAAAAATATGCAGTTAGCTAATCAAAAAAGTTATGAATCTGTTGAAACCTGTCTGATATCATTTTCCATGATTATATAAACATAATTTATTCATTACAGATAAAGAGTCAAAAGTTTTAAATTAATATAATACTATAACTACTTGAGAAAAAGTATTTCTGCCTTTTATTTTGAGTTTCTATTCCCTATAATAAACGGAATATGAATATATCTATTAATTGAGTGAATAAATATAATTGTAAAATGTTTTTTTTAATTCCTCATAAAACTGAAACCTGTGTAATGTTTAATTTTATTCTTATTAGTTGCTTATCAAAAATGCTGTTTGATATTTTAGGCCTGATGATTGAAGTTTTTATAAGAAAAGGGAAAATTAACTAATTTTAATGCTTTTTTTTTTTTTCTAGGAACTCAATTGCTTCATCTGCTTATATTAGGTCTGATCAACTTGCAACACCTGAGAGTGTAAAAAATAAATCGTGTACACCATCAGAAACCATAGTAGATGTTGTTGTTGAAAAAGTTCATAAACGTTCCCCTTCTGGAAACAGTGAACATACATACATTATGTTTCAACCTGTGAAAGAAGAGGTAAATATACAGCATTAATATGAAATTTAGCAGACACCAGTAATCTCATATCATTAATTTAATACTCTTATTTTTTATAAGAAATAAGTTATATTTATGTGGCTTTTAATTGTACTTGAAAAAAAATACGATTGAATTTATTATGTTATGTACTAACTTTTTTGAAATTTTAAATACATCATAAAATTCTTTAGATTTTTTACATGGATATTTAGTTTTTTTTTTTTAGTTTCCTTTTTCTATAAAAATGTGCTTTCAGAAATATTTGTAAATCATAAATCATTGCTTATCGATTGACATAAATATAGTTATTTCTTGGTGCAACAATAATAGTGTAAAACTTATGCATTATAAGAATTATTATCTTAGAATTCTCTGTGTGCGCATGCATGTGTGTGTGTGTGTGTTTTTTAGATGTACACTACTAAAGAGTAACCCAAGGAAATCTCTTACATTTCCATTTTACTCGAAACTACTTTGCATTTTATTTGTGGGTGATAATGGTCACATTTAATTATGAACTCCAATTAAGTATTTTAGAGATACTGAAAAAGATTATAATTGTTGCTTTTTAATAATTATTTGTATTATGAGTTTTTAAAACTTATTAATGTTTACTCTTTTTGCTACATATGCATCTTTGTTTCTTGTTGCTGTTTTGTTCATAGTTTTTTTTTAGTTCTCAAATGATTATTGCAGTTGATTTAGAGTTTTAAATTTGAGAGATGAGCATATCATCTATATGATTTAATGTAATAACTTAACCAATTTCTATACTTTAAAATTTCCTCAAAATATTACCATTTGAAATTTATGTTAAATTTTAATCTTGTTTGGAGCATCTATATAATCCATAATAATATATACAAATAGTTATAAAACTAAGTGTAACTAGTCAGAACAGTAAAAAATATTAGCCACAGTAGTACAGTAGTAAACTCTTGGCCTTAGGAACCATGAATGTGTTTTAAACATGTTTTGGGGCCTGCCAACCTTCATCTGTAATTTGCTTATACTACTGGGCCATAGGGAAAGGGACAAGTATTATACATATGTAGTTATTGCCAAATAAATAGTACACTAATACTAATTAATAATATATAACAACCATAAGTTTTAATAGACATTTTACAAGTATAGAGTTGAAAATCTTTGTTTTAAAAGCTTCAAGATAATAAAACTTACCACATGAACACAAATCTAGTTAATGTTTCCCACCGCAACAAAAGCAAGTAATAGTAGTACCACATAAAATTAAAATTAGTAAAATAAGATAAAATAAAGGTAAGTCTATATATATTTTTTAAGGACTTCTAAACATAGCCAGTGATACTAATATTAAATAAAGTATATTTAATTTTATTAAACATGTAATGCCATCTTGTGAGTAACAGTATAATTAATTTAATGAAAAAAATATATAACGATGCAAATGTTATTACATTTAGTCATTTAAATGAAAACCATTAAAAATGTATTTGTAAGGAAAATTAATAGCGCATCCATATGCTATACAATGACTATAATAATGTTATTAAACTTTAAAAAGGTATTAAATTTATTGCTAATATATTATTACAATTAATACAGTTAAAAGTAATATTTCTATGTATAGAAAGTGATATATTAGAATTCTAACATGGCACTTTAAGAATATTAAAATCAAAAGCATCTCTTTTACCATAAATTTTACTTTGTAATTTATAATCCTTGTACAATGATACATCTAAGTAGTCAGTTTTAAATGGATTATTGTTAATTTTAACTAGGTTTGAGTAATCAGGATAAAAGTTAATATTGGAGTTAAAATTATTTTTTTTTTACCAAAAACAAATAAATCATCTTGTAGAGGAAGTAACTCTTACCTTTTTTCTTGGTAACTGATTTAATTTAAAATGGAAAACATTTGTTTCATATTTAAAAATATAATTAAAATTAACTTAATTGTAATTTATTAATTGATTCTTAATTAATTAATTTGTCAATTAGATAATAATTTCTGTATGTATTAATATTTTAATAATAATATTCTTCGCCTTTTTTTTTTGCAGACGATTTATTTTGTAATTTATTTCTTGGCTACTGCAAAATGTTTTTCTGACAAAAGAATAGAATTTCTGTTAGTTAATGTGCTGTAAATCAAACGTTGTTTTGGAAGATATTCTGAAGTTATATTTGTCTCATATTTACCTCTAATTCCACTTAACTGGTTATGTTTTGCTACTAATGAACCTACAATCAATATATCTAAAAATGTAAGGATAAATTAGCCAAACTATTTCTAGCAGGTCCACCTTGAGGCAAACATTTAGTTAGTTAATACTGAGAACCGTTGAAATTCGTGTAATTTTCTTTTAAAACTAAATCCATGAGAGTTTTAAATTTGTGGAAATTAATAGTGGAAGGTGGATCCATAAAGCATTGATTAACCCTAAATTGCTGGCCTGATTCAGTGACAGTTCTAGAAATCATAATAGAACTCCAATTTAGTCCAGAGACTCTTTTTGTATCTACATTTGCTGTGTCTTTTGAACTCCAATTTCTTTCTTCTTTGATGTTGTAGGTTTTAGAACTTTTTCACTTTTATTTTTTTATTATTTTATATATATTTATATTATATATATATATATATATATATATATATGCTCACAGAAACTATTTCATTTTTCTAGGATGTACCTCTTTATCAGTTCTATGAAAGGAATATCAAAGAAAGAGTTTCCTTCTGCCGTAGTCCAAAGAGCTTATCTCCTGTTATGTGGTCTGCAGCACCAGAAAACAGTTCTATGAATGACTCAGGATCCAAATCTGTGATGCCTCAACTCTCAGTAGTTGAGCAACTTAGTCCTGATGCACAAGATATGAAAATGCTTTGGTGTGAACTTCCTGTGGTCTGTAATATATATTTATTTTATATACTTATTTGTAATATATGTTATATATTATATATTTATTTTTTAAAAAAAGAATTTACTTCAGTTGCTTACCGAGGACTCAGTTTTAAAGATTGTTATTAGTTAACAGTTTCTTATAATTTATTCAAAAACTGTCATTTTTATGAAAGTGTAATATTAATAGAGTAGCTAAAATATTATTATTTATTTATGCTTTGACTTCCGGAATTCTTATTGTGTCTTTTTTAAACAAACTATTTTTAAGTTTCATTAGCTGTATATATGAACTCTAATAGCTATGTCAACAAAGTAACTAAATTAATGCTTTAGATAAGCTCATGATATAATTCTTGTAATTATTATATCAAAAATTTGTTAATATCCTACAGCTGATATGAAAATTAAAAACAACTGCTGTTTTATTATATGTAGTCAGAGTTCTGTATAATTTTGCTAATTAATAATTTTAAAGTTTTGAGAATTTTTTGAATTACCAAATTTTTTCTAACTTGAATGTAGATTGTTTTGCATAAAAATGAATAAACATCACTGAAGTTATTTTTGATATTTTGTTTCTTATGATAAGATACTTTGGTGTGTACTATCTAGCCAAAAGTGTCTAGATACCCATTCATGTATAGTGGGGGGTATGGTTTGGCCTGAATCCTTTAATTACTGTGATTAGAAGCATGATCTCTGAGACATGTGGATATTCTGGACAATGCTGCTGTCCCAATTCTGTGGCAGTATTTCAGGGAAGACTCATTTCTCTTCTAGCAGGCTAATTGCTCCATTCACTCATTAAGACTTGCTCAGCCATGAGTTTGATAAAATGGGTGTTCAAAAACTAAACTGGCCTTCTCAAGATTATATATTCCATAGAATACTTTAGGGTGAATTACAATACAAGCCAAATCAACCATCTTCACTTCCACCAATCACTTCAGCTGTGGTGTATACCCAGAAGTCAATTTTTATGGCCACCTATCAAAAATTTGTAAGAAGTCTCTCCAGATGTGTGCAGGCTGTCATCAGTGCAAATGGAGGGACCAACATCATACTGATACATATTTCGGAACTGTCCAAGTCCATACTACTGGATATCTGGATACTTTTGGCCAGATAATGTATCACTTTATCAATGTTTTGTGAATGCATGATGCATGTTTTCATTGATTTTCCAATTGTTATATTGGTTCCTATATATATCCATTTATTTTCATTTCACATGTGTGTACAGGTTGTGTACATAAACTTTTAATTGTTGTATTTTACTAAACTGGTACTCTGCGCTCCATTTATTTAATGTTTGAGCTGTTATGATAATATATTGAAAAAGAAAAAAAAACCTTTTAGGGGAATATTTAAAGACATGAATATATAATATAGTATTTAGATACATAAAGTGAAAAAACATCCTTTTCCCCATATGAAATTTTTAATTTAAACAATGAGCAGAAGTTTAATGTTTTCTCTACATTTTGAAAGATACTAGGAAACATCTTTTTCTTTTTCAGATTTCAGTAGCAAATTTCATAAAAAAAATTAAAAAAAAGTAGAGTAACATAATCAGAAATTAATTGAGATCTGCTTGAATATTTTTTACAAATTTTTTTATAATGCTTTTTTTAAAAAAATAATAATTGTAACTCATATTTACTATCACTTTCCTTTCTCATTTTCTTATAGTCATTTATAAAAAGACTTTGATATCCTTCATTAACATTTTAAAATTTTGATAGTTATATATTTATTTCACAATTTGTAGAAATATAGCAAGATAGTTTGGGTAAAAATAAAATGGACTTATATTGGCAAACTCTTAGATTCAGATGTTTGGTTAAATATTGTTTAAAGGTGTGGTCCTTCCCCCAAATTTTCCTACATCACTGGATTGGAAAAGAAGAAAAGCATATGAAAGAATTTTGAGTTTACTTTTAAAAGTAAAATAATTTCTAAATATATGTAACCTAAATACTACAATAATAAGATAAATCTATTATACCTCGAAGTAAGAAGTATACTAAAAAAACCACAGATAAATTAAAACATTGCATATGATAAAAATCTACTAAGAAAACTCATCGACGATATCCTCCCACCAAATACGGCCATCATAGGAAAGCACCCCAAAAAAATTATTTGAAAGTACTTTTCAAAAACTATGATAAATTTTACTAAAAATGTATGAACTGAACTCAGTGGTGCAATTGCCTATGAGGGCCAAGGCCTACTGTGCCTATTCAGTTTACGTGACCTTAGGCACTAGGGTGCACATGCAGATGTTTTGGTCAAGTGGCCAGTCTGACACAAAAACACCCAGTGTTCAGTTCCCAAGCAAGCTTGGTACTCATTTATCGACCCACTGAAGGGATGAGTCGACTTTGCCCAGCTCAGGATTTGAACTCTGGACCTGTGGCGTGGAAGTGCAATGCATTACCAATCAGCCACTGGGCTTCAAAAATGCATGAAAACGATATAAAAAATATTTTAATGGAAAGAAAAGATGTGAGTAATTAAAAGTGTAAGAGGCACACTAATTTCAAAAATTACCCAGCAAAATAACTAATGGCAAGATCTAAGCAATCATAGGTGAATCAAAAGAAAAGAGTTAAAAAGGAGATTTAAATGAATCAAAAACAAAGAAAAATAAGAAACCAATAATATTGAACTTCATATGAATATAATTATTAAGGAAATTTATAAGATACATATATCCTAAACTGAAATTACTTTGTAACTTGCTGGGCTCCTTCTCTTTTGGTATTTTTTTTCTTTGCTTCTTTTTAAATATTTGTTTTGGTATTTTGTTAAAAAAAATTATTTTATTTATTTCTTCATATTTTAACTGTATTTTCTTTGTATAAATATTATCATACATGACTGTATGATCACTGAAATAATTATTTCTACAAGTAATATAATATTATAGATAAAAGTTTTGTAAATCTGTTTTTGTGTAAGGAATAATGCTCCTCTTATAATCTGATGTTACCTCTGCAGATATTTGTAGTATATTTATCTTTTCAACAGGTTAAAGAAAGTAGTATTCTAGAAAGAATATCAGCCCAGGAACTAAAATTACAAGAAGCAATATTTGAATTTATTCAGTCCCAAGCTTCATATATGCGAAGTCTGAGAGTATTACATGAACATTTTATCGCAATTCCTGAATTTTCCGATTTTGAGTCGTCATCATGTGTTTTAAGTAAACATGAGCATGATGTTCTTTTCTCTGACATTGTAGGAATCAAAGAAGTTACTAGAAGGTTGGGAATATATATTTTTTCTTTTTTGTACTATATTGTTTTTTAATTTACAAATAGTTTATACATGCATTATAAAACAGCTTTTTATTTCAATATTTGTGTGTATATTAATTCAAATAATTAAAAAATTAAAATACAATTGCAGTATAAAATTAGTGTTTGAATAAGTATATGAGGAGTTGATGCATTATTATTATTTTTATTTTTACTTGAAGCAAAATTTATTTTGTTATATTATTTATTTTAAATTTACTTTCTTATATATACATATGTATATGTATATTAGTAAGTAAATTTTACTTTTTTGGAGTAATCTTTATTTGCTCCTAATAACTCCTGTTTGTGTATCTTAACTAATCAAATAAAAAAAATAGTTTTTTTTTAGTTTCACCTGCTTTTTTTTAACATGTTCAATTTGTGTTTTATGTTTATTCTTTTAAAATATTTTTTACTGTACTAATGCTGGGTTTCTGTTTTTCATTTCATTCATTTTCAACCTATTATTTCAATAATAAAAAAGCTTATGTACAATAAAATAATTATTTTTAATATTTTATTTTTATAAAAATGTTGCTTACAGTACATATTATCAAGTTTTGATATGTTTTAAAATCATTTATCTCAACGCAAATTTTCTTTTAGGTTAATGAGTGAAATATCCAAGCGCTGGAATGACAGCATTTTAATTCCTGATATATGTGATATAATTCATCGCCATGCAGTATTAACTTCATTTTCTGTATATGTCAAATATTGTTCAAATCGAGTCTACCAAGAAAAAACTTTGAAAGAATTAAAGTAAGTAAAATGGTTAATTTTTTTGTATGTAAAAGATTTTGAACAATAAAAAATTATTGAAGTAATTGTATTTATTTTAATACATTTTTGTAGAGAAATTCGGCCATGCTTTTTGGAAGTATTAAGAAAGCTTGAAAGCAATCCAGCTTGCCAAGGATTGAGCTTAGAATCCTTTTTATTCTTACCCATGCAGCATATATCTAGATTACCTTTGCTTTTAGATAATATTTTTCGTTGGCTTGTACCTGAATCACCATCATTTGGAATATGTAAATCAGCATTAGAAGCTATCCATAAAGTGAGATATATTTTCAATTTTTATGCTTTCTCTTATAATGATTATTATTATTTGGCTTAAATTTTTAAGAAATTTATTATTTTTTATTCTTATTTACTTTTTTAAATCTTAGCTTTGCTGTTTATTTTATATTGGCTAACTTGGTTATCCTAAAAATGTTTCTGTTTGTGTTATACCTCTCCCGCCTATCTCTTTTTACCTCTTCACATACCAGTGGACTAAAACTAAGCCTTAGTATGATTTTACAAGATGTTTGCAATATAAGCCCTACTCTCATATTTTGCCCTAGTTCAAATTGTTCCCCCAAACAAGTGCCAGGTATTGCTGAATAATCAATCAAAATTCAAATACAACCAACTTGCATATTTGTATTACATGTGAACTTGTCAGCAACTGATCTTTAATATCCAATTCATTATGTGTTGCAATGGACAATTGGCATATGCTTAAATAATAGATTTACAGAAAATGATATATTTAAAAATCCTGAGGCAAGAGGTGTTGCCACTCCTAATAAGATCGACATTTCCTGTTTGGTAATAGTTAATATTTGCTTTGTGTTTGTTTATTCACTTTGAATCTGGCAACAGAATTTTACTTAAGTTTTACGCTAAGAAAAAACTGTATAATATTTTACCTTTACGGAGTGTGTGCTCAAATAATTAGTTATTTCATGTAAATAGCTTCATTAATTCATAACTATAAATAGCCTCATTTATCCTGCATGTTGAGAAGAAAAATAAAAGAATATTGAAATTGAAGAATAATAGGGATTTTTGAGTCACAACATATGAAAATCCTGAGACAAGCAGAGTGCCAAAAGAAACTTCTTTGGCTTACATGTATTGAATTGTATAATAAACTTTTATTTTGAAGTTATCTTATATATAATTAACAAATTTATTATTATCATTATTATTTCAAACTGTATTTAAAAAAAATAATTAGGATGGAAAAGGTATAAGTATAGACAAAATTTTCATGTTCAATACATAATATATACTAAAAAAATTTTTATTGTATGTATTTTGAGAAAAGTATCATCATTATTAGTCTAAATCAAAAATTTGCCTTAAAACAAAAATGCAAAATGTTCCATCGTTGCAATTTTTGTCGAATTATAACAAAACAAACTTTCCAGAAATATTCATCTAATGTATAGTTATAAATTCTTAGATGCATTGTAATAATAGTGATAGGGTGAAAGAAGAAATTAAAGTTTTTTATGTATAGGAAATCATTAAAATTCTTGAAATTTTTATATAAAAACTTGCGTTTACCCATATTTTGTAAATTATCATATAAAACATTACATTGCATGCATACATTTGTAAAGAATTGCTTAAAGAAGTTAAATCAGGTGAAAATATGAAATTTTAAAAAAATCAAAACGCATAGAAAGTTTTTAAATTTTTAAAAACTACTCATTTTTTTCTCGCCAATTTTTTTATATGATTTTAGTTCTAAGTTACATAGAGCCAGTAAAAATTTGGGAAATGTTTGTAAAAAATTTTACTGCCCACTGTAGTCTTAAAATACAAATTAATGAAGCACTATATAACACTTTCACAACAATCAAATGAGTTACACCACAGCATATATATGATTTAAAAACTCACTTCTTAAACTGGATTTAGAAATTCCATTCGATTGAAAATTTAGTAAACACAATCTTTTATTGCCAAACTATTGGAAGAAATGTTGTGTCACCACTAAATTTTAAAACAATAGATTGTTTGTATTATTTCTTTAAAAGACTTTTAAAACTGTATATCCAACAAACTCTCCTTAAACTAATTTTTGACAGATTTTGAACCATTTAAATGCCTACTTCGGGTAGATTAAAGACTCACTTCCGATTTTTTTTTTATTTCATAAAATTTATTATAATTTGACTTCTCGGTAACGTAAAAACAATACAAAGTATATATCACAAAGCTAAAAGAGGAAAGGCTTGTTAAAGCTGCTGTTGAATGAGGAGGGGGTGGGGGTGCTATCTCAGGGCTAATAGACGAAAAACACAAAAGAAATTTTAAAAGCCATAATTTTTAATCTATTTTTTCAATCTTTGAACAGATTACGGATAATACTATTCTACATAGGGAGAAAAAGTTTCGTTAGATTATTTTTATAAATAATGAAGTATTAAATATTTAATTAAAATTTTGAATATTTTTTGAAAAATCGCAAAAAAAAAAAAAAAGATTCCGTCTTTTTTTTTTTTTTTTTTTTTTATGACTGATTCTAAAAGAGAAAAGCATGAACTTGTTTAGAATAAAATATCCATTCATTAACTCGAAAGGAAACTTAAAGGGAATGATTTAGAAACCATTTTTATAAAAGCGTATCAATTTGGACTCATTTTTTAAAAAATCGTGAAAAATAGAAAATATCATTATTTTGTTAAAAAAAAAAATATACCATATCATGGCGAAAAGAATGATCTTTCCGATTCTGTAATTATTTTTTGTCTGAGATAGATAGTATGAGTTAGATGGTGTTTTTTAAAATGAGGAGAAAATTCGGAACTTCATTCATTTCTACCATACGTTTATCGCTAACCGTAACTGGTAACGCATAACGTAAATTTCTCCCTACCGTGCCATAAGAAGTTAACTTCACACAAAAATACATTATTTTCTCAGAAAAATATACAAAAAGTATGAAAAATCATCTATGTAATTTTTTTAGTATTTGTATTTATATTTATATATGTATTCAAAATTATAATAAGCTACAACTTTAAAAATTACTTGCTCTAGCTTCTTCTGAATGTGCGAACTATATCAAAAGTAAATGAAATTGTTTATGTTAATTTTCATTTTTTCGGAGAACTTGAATTTTTTTTTAATCATTCCAAAAACATCTTTCAGTCTAAAATATTGGATCACTTTTACTGCCTGAAGTATTCTCTTGCATTCTCTGTAAAATGTTTGTTCCAAATTGGAATCTTTCAGAATAAATTCATAAATAATACTTACTCTATACAGTTTAAATGAATTCATGTTTTATCTAAATATACAATTATTACTTGTTTCTCATTTTTATTTGAATGCAATGAACCTTTAGATGCGAGTTCAGCAGAAGAAATGCTTTGTTTCTAGACGACATGTACTAATATAAGGTTGTTTGTTTTGTTTTATGCCTTTTATGAAGGCTTATGCTGATATTCATATTTAAAGCTGATCAACTGATGTCGCATATTTAAGTTGGTTTCTTTGTTGTTGTTGATTTCCTGTTTTAAAAGTAATTGTATTCTGAATGTTTGTTTTTTAATATACTTAAATATAATATACTTACTATACTTAATGCTTTTAATATACTTTAATATATACTTAAATCATTAATAATCTATATTTTCAAGATATTTTTTGTAAGATATTTTCATTATTTAAATTATTTCTTATATTCTATTTTAAGAATATGTAAATAATTAAATTATTTTTCTTATTCTCTCTTCAGATGTTGTTAGTTGTTATTCTTATCTTTTTTTTAAAAAAAGATTGGGCTTGCTTGTATTTTAATGAGGAATTTTTTTTCATAGGTCTTTGTAGAATGTAATGAAGGTGCAAGAAAAATGGAAAGGCTGGAAGAAATGTTTGCACTCCAAAAACAATTAGAATTCAAGGAATGCAAGGTATAAATATGACATTTTATTTTATTAATCTCCTCTTAATAATTAAAATTTCATATTTAAAGTTTTAATTTCAATTATCATTTTCTTATTAAGTGCAAATTGAAACTTTTTATTGCATTGTTTTAAAGGATATTTCATTTTATACATATTTAAATTCTTATTTTAATAAATAAGCATACTTTTCCCCTCATCTAATATACATTCAATACTTTTATGAATATAACTAACTACATGCCCCTGGGTTGCACAGGCTTTTTCCAAGTGTGTTACTTTATTCCTTTTTTCCCCCAAGGAAATTTCCCTTTCCCCTCTTGACATCAGCATTCCTTGGTGATTTCTATATTAATAACACTGAAATTCCCCTTTTCAAAATTTCTTCCACTTTTCCCCCCAAATGGTGATTTTATTTTCCCTCCATCCTAATATTAGATCAAAAGGGGGTGGGGAAGAGGAACGTTGCTGGTCTTTCAAAGGAAGGAGAATGAGTAATTTGTGGAAAATTTTAAAGTTTTCATATTTTTTAAGGGCTTGGTTTTAAGTTATATCTTTCTGGTTTCACACATTGATACACAAACAATGGTAATTTTTAAACAAAAAAATGTAAGGAAAGAATTGCATTAATAAAACCTCAAAAGACTATTACACAAATAATACAGTTTTACTGGGGAAAAGTTTTCTGAAATTATTTTTATAAATTGCAAAGTTGTATTTAAGATTTAAATCAAATTTCGAATTATTTCCAAAAGAGGCTTCATTTTATGCATATTTAAACTCTTATTTGAATAAATAAGTTTACTTTTCTCCTCATCTAACATACCTTCAATTTTTTATGAATATAATACAGTTACATTTTATTTGTGTAGTTTCACTCATTTTGATGTTATGAGAAGCATGTAATTGTGAGATTTCTTTTTAGTTAGTATGGTGCTTTAGAGTGTAAAATGTGTTCATTTAATGCAGTTTTAGACATTTGTTTTACAGTTTGAAAATAATTTTCTTTGAAAATAATTTTCTTCTATCTTTAATTAAAGCATGTTTCATATCTAAAAATAGCATAAAATACTCAATCATTATTATTGTATTTAATATCCACCAATATTTAATCAGAACTGTGAAATCCATCATTACATATTTGTTCCTATTTTTCAGGTTGTACCATTAATTTCTGCTTCAAGATGGCTTTTAAAGAAAGGAGAATTAATAAAATTAGAGTTTGATAAGAAAACATTTGGACGCTCAAACCGTTGCATACGTGTTCCTATTTATATTTTCCTATTCAATGATCTGTTAATAGTCACAAAGAAAAAGAAGTAAGCTTATTAATATACTTATATATATATATATATATATATATATATATATCAATTAATATATTTATAAATATTTGTTCACAATTATTATTTATTATTTTACTTTTTTTAGTGATGACAGCTATTCAGTTGTTGATTATTGTTTGAGAGAAAAAGTTTTAGCTAAGGTAGTAAATGCGCAAGATCTTCAACAACCTGTAGGTGTTCCAAATACTTGTAGATATCTACTTTATCTCACTTTACTTAGCAATCACCAGGGCAGTACTGTTGATATGATTTTGAATTGTACATTATTGTAAGTTATAGAATATTTATTTATTTTTCTTAAATTATCTACATGTGCATGCATCTCTATTTTTTTACTAATTTACTTATGAACAATATTTTATCAAATTTATTATAGTTTAGCAATACATTCATTACTTAGGCTTTTCATTAGTTATATCAAAATCAGTAGCATCAAAGTTTAAATATTTTTAGTAAAATATGAAGAAAAGTAAAATACTTTTTTAAAGTGTATGTTTATTAATCAAGAAATGTCTTTGGTTGTTTTAATATAAATAAAAATTGTTAATTTTTTGACTACAAATCACTGTAATAAACAAAGTTTGTAAAAAAAAAAACTTTAAAAAAAATTGTTTAGTATGATTCATATATATATATATATATATATATATATATATATCTTTTTAGGAGTGAAAGAACACGTTGGGTGGAAGCAATTCATAACCCTCCTCAAAACAAGCCTTTTGAAGTGTGGGATTACGGTAAAAACATTTTAAGCATACTTTTTAAAAATTTATTTTATGTAAAGTAAAACATCTAAATATCTGCTGTATTAAAAATCCTTAGTCGCAATTCTATTATTTACTCAAATATATATATATACTGTATTAATGCTTCCCAGCATTTTTTTCACTCATTTTCTTATACTTTTCATTACAAACATTAACTTCATGTTTCATCTAATTTAGTTACTTCAAAAAAAAAAAAATTTTAGATTATTATTGCTTGGAAAATAAAATTGTTAATATTTTTTTAATTAGAAATTAGAACCTCAACTTCTGTAATGAACTGCTGCTGAAATTTTTCAAAATCGCTCATTGCAGCAAGATATTCTACACATATAAATCTAGTGTAGAAATTTGAATTATATCATGACTTAAGACTTGTGCCTAACAAATAGATGAAGTAGGAGCTTTTAAAATAACAAGTCCTTTAAACATTTTATTCAAGGTTCCTTTAAAATTAATGAAAATCAAAATTCCTTATCAATCAGTAAAATTGTGAAGAAAGTAATCAGATTTATTGCACTGAAATAAACTGTATTTAAAAAAATAGTCTTTTATTCCCTGTTAAATCCTCTGTGTATGTAATGAAACTTGATAGGTAAACAAAAGAATTGTGAATATATATGAATTGTATAAAAATAACATAATTTTGGAACATTTCCAGAACAATGTCAGCTCTTCCTGGTTTCTTTATAAAAATTTTTTTTAAAAAAAACTGAACAATAAGGAAAATCTTTTTCGTTGTGCTGTTGTATTTGCACATATTTTTATAATTATGTCTTAGTTTTTTAATAAAAGTATTTTTTGATGTGAAACAGTATTATTTAGTATAGTAATGTTTTATTTTTATTTTTTACTTTAAATTAATACTTTTATCTAATTTCATATATCAATTAAAAAGTATCTTCATCTTTTAGATTATCCTCAAGTACAATGCGTGAGAAGTTACATAGCACAACAACCAGATGAACTTTCTCTTCAGGAATCTGATATTGTTACTATAAGCAGAAAAATGAATGATGGTATGTAAACAGGATGTATGTGCATATTGTGCTGTAAAACTGTATAAATTTCTTTGTTCTAACTATTTTATTCAATTGACTTTTTTATAAATTTTAAGTTTCAGTTTAAATTATTGAAAGATATTTTTTAAAAATTCGTAAATTTGGTAATAATTATTCCCATGTTTTTTTTAAACTGTAAATTTTATTTTGTTATAAGATAATTTTTGTAAATTAAATGCATATAAGTGGCAAAATTCTGGTATATCTTAATCATGCACCACATCCTTTTCTTATAAGAAAAGTATGGTATTTTTATTTTTATACACAAATAGTCTAAAAAATCTCATTTAATGTTTTGCATTTCATCAAACAAAATTTAAAATATGTGTGATATAAAAATAATAAACTTATTTTGACTAGTGTCCTGATAAATTTCTATTTATTCTTTGGAAACCAATATATATATATTCAAAAGTTGTTCTTTTGTCTTGTGTTATAAATTTCAGAATTACTCCTGATTTCTTAAGTTGTGTGGCTTTGATATAACAAATAGTTGAAAGTAGTATTTCTTACTATACAGTTACTTTGCATGCTTTTGCTTTTCTTACAACAATAGATTTAATTATATGGTATTTTGTGTCTATATTTTTAAAAGCGAACCAATACCATAAAACAGGGGTGGCCAACCTTTTTTGGAAGAATGCCGCTATTTGATAAAAAATAAGTAAATGTGCCACTTCCAACTTTTCTAACAAACAAACGTGGGAAAGTGAAAAAAAATGTTACTTATAAGCTTATTATGGGATTTTTAGGCAAATAGCACATTTTTTTAATGCAATTCTATGTAGTCGAAATTTAAAAATAATATAACATTGGAAACCTTTTCTCCTAAAAACATATTGATTTTTTTATTAAATTTCCCTTCAGAATTTACTATCAATTGAGCAGAATTTCTTAATTTTTGAAGCAAATTTAGTTTCAGTTCATTGGCTAACACTTCTTTAAACTTAAAATTTGTTCTGCTACAGCTGGGAGGATCACTCTTTCTAAATTTTATTGTTTTAAATTTTTCATTTGAAGTATTGTGCATGAAAGTGTTTCCACTTAGTTGCGTATTAAATATAAAGGGTATCTATGATTGAGTATTTTTTCCCCTGTTACATCTTTTTTGACAAAAATTTTTAATTGTCAGTATATTTGTTGTATGTTTACACCAGTGATTCAGGTCTATATATACCCCCAGTGGTCTATGACAATCTGCAAGGGGTCCACGCCAGCGAAAAAATAATTTGGGGGTCCATAAGGTGTAAATGGGGGCCTATGATATTGGCTCTCATTAAACCAGATTGTGACTTTAATCTTTAAAAAAATTTGATCAAGGGGAAACCAAATATTACCAATTTATTTACTAAATTTAGTGAGGTTAGTTTAGGGTTACTATGTGACAGCATACATTTTATGAAGACTATGACCATTTCCGCATTTCTTTCCAGAATTAAGTTTAAGAAGTATAATATTGGATGTCGCAAATTTTCTTAATTTCTCTTAGACAATCTGTCAGGACATTTTAACCTACATCCAACATTTCAATGCCCTTTGCTCAGAATTTGAAACTAGGTGAATTCATGTAGTCACATTGAAAAAAATGTCATATTAGGGACTGATCAGAATAGACCCTAATGAAGATCTTAAAATAAAGTTTAGAAACAAATGTCAGCAATTTTGGCTTTTAAAAGATATACCTGTTATTGGTCACGAATATCGTGGTAAAGTTTATTGCTTTTGCTAGTGATAGGGTGTTTCAGTGAGTTCTCAAGAACAAAAAAAGAAAGGGGGGAACTGGACACTTATTAACAAAGGAGATATCGGGTTAAACCTGACTAGATTGATATTAAATATTGAAAATTTGTTATTGAAGTGCTAGATTCATCCGTATCCTTAAAAGTATTTGTTTGTTGCTCAGTTATTTTACATATTAATTTAATTCATTAGCAAGTGCTTCTTAAGTTTTGAATGCTATACTTCCCTTCAGTAAGAAATTTAATTCTTTTAAAGTAAGAAGTAGTACCAGAGCTGTCAAAAACACATTTAAGTTGAGAAATTTGCAAAAATTCAATATTAGGTAAACAGGGGTTTACCCTAAACCGAAAAACATGGCAAAGGGTCTATGAGACAAAAAAGTTTGGGAACCTCTGTTTTACACATTTCCATTGTCAGAATTAAGTGCATTAATTTTATGAAAATATCACTTTAAATGTTTTAAAATTAAACTCATTAGCTTATAAATAATATTTCTGTATGTTTTATTAAATATATGAAGCACTTAAGTTTCAAATTAATTAATTGTAGGTTGGTACGAAGGACGAAGATTGAGAGATGGTCTTCAAGGTTGGTTTCCTGCTTCTTACACAATGGACATTCCATGTTCAAGAGCTAGAGCATCAAACCTCAGACAATGTTACAGATTACTTATGATGTCTCAAACACCGTAATGTGTATTTTTCCGTGAGATCAAAATGCAGTCATTTTTATTTTCTTATAAATATATAAATCATTTTTTACTAAACCAATTTATATTTTGTAAAGAAATTGTTCTATATATTAAAACAAATACAATGAAAACTTATTAATTTTAAATTTGTATTCAAACATCTACTATGATATTACATTTCTTGTATTGACCTATTTTTTTAAAATATGTTTTCTCAAAGCTTATTTTTACTTATTTGAAGAGTTTTAATATGTAAATGGATTAAATTTGTTCCTAGAGGAAATTTTAATTTTTAAGGTTGATTTTGCTCATGTTCATAAGTTAAACAGATAAAATGAAAAACAATTAATTTGACAAAATTATTAATGTATTGCATGGATATTTTTTACTTCCATTTAAATTTAGGAAGTAGCATATATCTGAATTTTTTTATACATAATAACATTTGGTTTTTGAAAATATATTTTTGGAGTTATAATAAAATATGACTCGACTCAACTTTATTGTTATGTATATATTGTTTATGGCACATATCCATTGATACAAATATATTGTGCATTAAGTAAATTAAAAGTGTAAATAATTTTTTTCATTCTAATTTAATAAGTTTTTATGTTAGTATTATTGCTTTTCAATGGACTTATGCTTATGAACTTATTTTCTCATCACTACATTTTATTTTCATAACATTATAGAGTTATTGTAAAAAGATTGTTTATTTCTATATGAAACTATTTTTGAGGCTCATTGTGTTAGTGCAATTAGATTAAATAGCCATCTGTTGCAATGCAAAGTGTCTGCTGTGGATTTTTTTTAATTTGGTTTTCGTATTATATTTGTAAAATATTGCTTTGAAAGTATTTAGTCATATTCAGAATGCTGTACATAGCTAAATGTTTTTTCTTTTGTTATTGTTATTTGTAAAAGATAAATGCATTTATTATGCATTTAAAGCTCTGTTTTTACATGCTAAAATTTTATATGTTTTAGTGAATAAAGGTTTTTATCAATCACTTAGTCCCCATTATTTTGTCACTTTTTTTAAACTATTATGAAAAATCTCATTACATAAGTAATTTTGTAGAATTATTTAGAGATTTTTTTAAATTTTGGGTTATGTAATAATTATATGATAATTTAATTAAAAAAATTCTGCTTTGACAAATGAATAAAGGAAAAATCATTCTTAAATAGTACTGTATTATAACTAATAATTAATTCATGAATGTGTTCAAATTTTCTACAAATGTATCTGTTGGAAGTATCAACATAATTTTTTAAATTTTGAATTTGGATAATAGTATTCACTGACAAATGTTAATTTTATAAAGTAAATTTATGCCATCTTGCAAAGGTACATTTAACCTTTTACAGAATTTAAAAATCACGTTCAGTCAGTTTTCTAATGTTATCAAAATAAATACAGTTATATAATTACTGTAAATAAATACACAAATTTAATTACAGATTTAAAAAAAACAATCTTGTGTTCAATTTAATATTATTTTAATAATGAAAATAAAATTTATGATTAGCAAAGAATTTCTATAGAAAATACAGAACATAGTTACATCAGTGTGTAATGTAGCTTTCATTTGTACAGTTTTATAATAGTTAAATCATTCAAGGCCTGATAAAGTTACACTGTTTTTATAAACCTTTGGCTGAACCCTACTCAACCTGTGGCCCACTGAACTTGTATGAATGGTTTGTTGGTTCATTGATTTAAGAATAATGTATTGAAAATCTGTCAATGTTGTACTAGTGCAAGTTGAGAGAGATTTTACTTAAAAAATTGTAACTGTAATGGTTAGTGATAACACATAACAGGGAAATAACAATTTTATCTGTAAAACCCTAATGTTAACCATCCCTCAGACCTGAAGTGTCTTCCAAATGAAAAATATTTGAAGAAAATACATTGCTTGACTGTTTTGTTGTGATAAAAAAAAGCATGGTTCAGTGTTTGATTTGCTGCAAAAATCTTACGTTAAAAAAATATTTTTCATCACTTTTGCTATTAAACACAAGTTGTTCAATGGCATTTTTTCACAAGAATGATAAATTGTCATTTTTTTAAAAAAGGAAAATGTAACAGCAAAAAAAAATGTATTAGGGGTCATGTTACAAGATTTAACAATAACAAAAAGCATTGTGTGAAATTTATTTTTGGTAAATGTTTGAATTTCTTACTGATGAAAAATTGTATTTTAGCTTGGCTTTTGACTCCAGCATGGATATGTGGCCGTGGTAACCAAAGTGGTCAAGGCATCAGATCGTGGCTGGCACATCATGAGTTTGAGCCCAGTACCACTAAAGACCCACTGTGTAGGAGAGAAATGCATGTTAAATCTGTCTAGAGCTCAAATGTCCTCTCATTGGTGTGGTGTGGTAGTTAGGAGAGGGGGTGTCATCCTCGTTATTTGACCATGATTCAAAATGACGAGGTCCGTCGCCAAAAGCCCTTGTGTAGCTTAACAGTGCAATGTTAATATTCACTCACTAACCCAGCACGGATATTTCAGCAACATCATAATGCTGTGATGCAATAAATTCATACAACATTACAATGCATTAAAATCAAATATTGTGCAATTTTCCAACTTTGACAAAGGCTAAAAGGAGTATATTTCTCCAGAAAACTGTACAGTCATTTCAACTTGCATAACTGCCTCAGGCAAAAAATTTAAAATGTAGTTTTAAGGAAAATTAAGAATAGATATATGCTCTTGTTTCTAAGAAACCCCTGATACTTGAAACCAGTAATGTCAAAATTGTGGTTCGTATATTAATTTGTAATTTCACTATGATCAGTTAATGAATATGAAAAACAATAGTCACTTGGCAGTTATTTTTAAAGAAAGGAGAAGAAAAGTAGTATGTCAAGTTTTAGGAACTTGTGGCAATTAATAATATAATTGCCAAATTTTACTCATTTTCACTTCAGCATCTGTGTGAATTGTTGTATTCTAAGAATACATGTAGAAATAATTTGGATGAATGTCTTAGAAAAGAGCTTGTAGCAGTTATGAGCTCGATCTAAATGAGATTTTGAAAAAAGTTCCCAATATCAAAGGTTTCATTAGTTTTTCTGTTAAATAAATAAATATATATATATATATACTTGGACTTATAACATTTTTTTTCATTGATCTCTATCTTGCAGCTTGTTTAAAATAGCTCTCAGGAGTGTGAGGTCTGGCAAAAAAAAATGTTAAATGGCTGTTTTGAGCAGTCATTTTTTTTAAAGTAATATTCTGAAAAATATATCTATTACATTTGAACTGAATAAATAACCATCTTGTAATTAAATAGAAATTTTAACCTTGTATAATAAGTACTTCAATTTTCTTCATAAAATTTTTTGAAAGTGTCTGTTCTTAGAACTCAGAGACTTTCATGTCCTTACCTAAGTAATCATGCACCATAGCTATGTTATACAACAATGTATGTTATAAATGTTCTATATGTCACAGGGAAATGATAAAATCAGGGATCTCATCAAATCCCTAAGGGAGATGATCAATTTACACAAGAAGTTAAAATAAGAACTCTGTAAGGAGATTTCCCTATGGAAAATAAGTGATTTGATCAAATCCCTAACCTGTTTCCATGAAATAACATTGTCAAGAGTTTAAAAGTGTTTATTTAGCAAATATGTGGAGCATTATTAAAAGTAGAGTTATTAATTAATACAACAATAATCATTAAATTACAAATTATTTATTCGAAATGAATAAACGAAATAACTAGATAATAAAGCTGGTATTTTTTTTTTTTTTAAAAAAAAGGATATTTGTTGTAGAATTTCAAACATTTTTTTTAAAAAAAATTATACATTAATGTAGTACTTCAAAAATATAACCTGCTTTATTTGTAACACCTTTTTTTTAGTTATTTTTAAAATGGCTTTTTTATTATTATCAAAATGTATTATTTATCTATTAAGAGGGCATGGTCAAATTCCCTAATATGTTTGTTTACATTTTTCAATTGAAGTTTTATTCAGTTTCTAATTTTCAGGCATACAAAAGTGATATATCAATTGAAAGATGATGTAAAGAATATATATATATAAAACTCTAAAAAGATATTTAGTTCATTTTGTTTTGATGCGTGACGTCAGAAGCCTGGCACGGACGAGGAGAGAGGGGAGGTAAAAGGGAAAGGTAACAAGCGAAAACAGAGCTCTACAAAAGCTGACTTGTTCATTTCACTAAAACAGTTCGGGGATTTGATCAAATCACTTACATCAGGGAAATGGCCTCAAAGAGAGGTTATTTTAACACATTTCGTGAAATGATCCTCTACCTTAGGGATTTAATGAAAGCCTAAATTTCATTATTTTCTTGTGAGATAAATATATATTGTATTTATTGTGCAACATAGGTAGGGCACATAAACTGACGAACCTTTTATACTATGGATTTCTCATCTTTGAAAATAAAAGTATGAGCAATATAACTTATAAAAAATATGATTTTTGCATTAAAGTTTTGCTCTTAATTATTCACAGTTTGATAATTTAAAACTGTATTTGTTTTAGATTATCTCAATGTAATGCTATTTCTATAATTTATTTATGTCTGAATTACCTATACAGCTTATTGTATTTCATGTCATACTACAAATGATGAATTCAAATAAAACAGACGCTTATTCACAGGGACTATATACTATGGTCATTACATTAATTTTCTATTAACCAACTTAATTTATGAATGAAAATAATTGAAAATTTCATATCAGATAACGATTTTTTTTAGTGTTACATATTTACTGTGCCTGAAACTCAATGCCTGAAATTAGGAATATTTTCTCACATAATTGTGAGAAAATATTACCTAATTTCTATTACAGCTGCACTATCATCTTTTACAACAATTTATATATTCTTAGTAGGTACTACATCAATATGCATTGTAATTTCATTAAGAAAATATTCATAATTAAAGCAGCCTATAAAACAACCTTGCTTTTAAAAATTTTTAGTATGTTTTGGATGGGATTTCTATTTTGGTTACAATATGCATAAAGGAGAAAAGCGATTCACTCATCACAAGATCGCCAAACTGTTAGACCTACAAATATGAAATTTGGTAAACATGTTTCTTTTGTTGAGTAGAGATCCGCTGAGGAGGGGCTTTGCGAAAATTGGAGAGTTGCAAAGAGTTAGGAAACTCTGTGTAAAATTCTTGCCTTTGAACTATTAGACCCTACATACTTAAGGGGGTCCGGCTTGTCCATATGCGCCCATGTTAAATTGCGTAAGTTTATGTACCTTTTACTCAGAAGCTACTTCTAATGAATAAAATTTTTACAGTAGGTTATGAGTACTACCAATAAAACTTTGACGAACAGTTTTATCTTTTTGTTAAAAATTAAAGTAATTATGAATTTTTAAAGAAAATGTCCAAATTTTTCCCCTTAAATTTAGTTTAAAAGAGCCTTGTCTAAAAAAGTTTGTTAGATATATCTATATCCATTAAAATATGTAAACATGTTAATAGTTTGCACACTGAAAATTTCAGGATTACATAATAATTAGTTTTTGAAAAAATGTACATAAAATGAAAAATATTACATTTGGAGAAAACGGGCTGTAATGTAAAAATTTGTAATTTTTGAGCTTTTACTTTTTTTAGTACTTTCCAGAAGCATATGAAACATTTTCTTTACCCTCTGTTCCTACAAAAAACTTTTCTAATTTTCTTTTTTTTTTCCCCATTATTTTTAACAATTTAGCCTTTTTTTTTGGGGGGGGGATCATAAGATGCTTTCGTTTGGCTACACGAATCCTACGTGTATCTAATTTTTTTGAAGTATGACACACAGTTATAACTTGGTTCAGTATCACAATGTTTTAAGATCATTAAGTTTGCTACATGACTCATATTGTGTGAACTGTGCAGTAACCATATTTACCCTTAATTTTAAATTCCACAAATGTAAATTTTGGAATCACTCACATATCCCTTTAAGACCCGAATTATTTTTATCTTCAAATATTAAATTCTTCTGGTTATTAATACTATAAAGACCCAATGACTATGGGAAAAATAATAAAAATATTCCCGCTCCCTCCCTGGAACATAGACGGTACCCGCACGATCGTGCGGGTTGAGCGTTATCCGTGAAACAGGTAACCTATGAAATTTTTCGATTTAATTTGATAGAAGAAACAATTTTAATTCAACTAAAATTATTACAAATAAGGAAATTATTGATGTATAATTAAGTCTTTTATTAATTCATTATTTATTTACTGTAAATATATTTTGTTTTTGACAAGTATAACTAACCATTGCATTTTTCACAACATGTTTTTGAACTGCTTTTGTAGTTTTCAAATCTGCACTTTGCAACAACACATCAAAAATGGCTATACATGTCAATCCTTTTATCCTGGAATGATCAGGATTAAAGCCATGACATGTATAACAAGTGGATTATAACGCTTCGATCTTTTTGCGAGTGAAATTACAACACTGTTATCTTCATCATCAGTTAAAAAACTTTTGTTAGTAGGTTGTAACGTCGTGAGTAGCTATCCATCAATAAACAAATCTTTACAGCTTAATATACAAATAAAAGCAAACTTTATTTGCTAACAATTTGTAAATGAAGTAATATAAATCCAGATTAAATGCCAAGCCGGTGTGGTCAGTTCATATACTCATGCTCAACGCCACCGGCGTTCATCGTCTTTTTCACTCTCTCTCGGGGATTTTTTTTTCTCCGGTCTTTTTCTCTTTCTCTCTCTCTCCGGATCACTTCTCTCTTACTCTCTCTCTCCAGGTTTTTTTCCGGTCTTTTTTCGTGTCCTCAAAAACAACCCTTTTTAAACAACAGGGGTGTGTTCACAACACGCCCCTCGCTCCTTCTTATTCGCAGGTCAACAAAGTCTCTCTTGACCTCCCTCGTCCTATTGGCGCATAACACGCCAAAACACACCCGAGCCGTTTGGTCCAAGGCGCCATAGTTCCTTGTCCACAGCTGGACACACTGGCCCATCACGCCACCTGTTTCTAGCATCCCCTTCAAACAACACTAGAAAAAGACAATATGGTTATTTTTAAGATAGGCTTCGCCTATTGTCAATGGGGCGCCGAACTCTTAAGTCTATTATGCCGACCCGTCTGCTAACTCCACTCCCTGAGTTCAGACAATAAACAATGGCCCCATGGCCACGTGCACCGGTCATTCCACAGCTGGTTGATCGTAAAACATTCAGGGACAATCGATGGGTGAGGCACTTGTCCTTGACCAGCTGGTAAAACCATAAAACCTATTGTGACTTGGAAGATGGGGGTTCACTCCCATCGAAGATGTCACAACTCCTCCCCCTAAAAAAAGTCCATTTCACGGGACTGCTCTGGTCCTAGTTGGATTCAGTTCTTAGAATTCACACACATAAAGATCGTCCCATCAATGAGATTGATCAGGGCAGCACAATCCCGATATTAAGAAGAATCAAAAAATAACATAATACATGAATCAAATTTCCAAAAAAAAATGTACACTTCACACAATTAGATCTTAAAATCCGAATCTGGGATTCTTTTTCTCCAAGTTACATTTCACCTTTAAATTATAATTTTAAACAAAAGGCGTTAAATGCCAATCTCTTAATAACCATCTACACTTAATCGCGCCTGACTACAGAAGTAAACATCTGTTGGCCTACGGTTGACTAAGAGACATCAGAGATTTTCACTAACATCTATTTTCTTCCACAATGTACACAGATACACATACACACATATAAATAAAACAGTAATTTAAATATACATAATAATTAATAGCAAAAATCCACAAACTACTTATTCCAATCTACTTATTCCAACGTTGTTTCCATCGATTTTAAATAAACAAAATAAACATTTATAAATTCCAAGCTTTGCAAAAAACATAAAAACCAAATTTTTAAATTAAGAAGTTTAAACTAAGACCTTTTAAATTCAATTAAATTATGGCTATCAGCAAGCATTATCACAACCATCATAACAGGTTATTTACAAGTCATGGTATTGTCTTCCATTACGTTAGTTATTGAGGAAACCCTTTAATTGGGAATATAATTAACAAGCCTCAGTAGCTCATGCAATGAATTTCACTATATCTACATTACGTCAACACGGAATAAACTTGCCCCTGTCTCTAATTTACCTTTAGTCGGTCCGACTTCCGACCCAACCCTACTCGACCATTTTAACACAAAGTCTATTTTCTTCACACGGTTTTTCCAAGTTTCCATCAGAATGTCTATATCGACCATTCGCGGTACTTCAAGCGGCTCTAACAACCTCAAAATCCGAGTCGTTAAATTATATTCATCATAAGCACAAAGAAACTTAAACCTCGATTTTGTAATAATGCACATGCCAACTGGCATAACGCATGGGGTGTGCTTCGGATAATTCATCAGTAGTGAACGACGAAAATACCATTTCCATAAATCCAATACAGTCACCCACGATGCCGCGTTGATCTTTTCTACCAAACTTCCCCTTCTTAAAAAAAAATAAATCTCGGCTCGCGTCACCTGGTTCAAATTCCCATACTTTATACATTTGATACGCGGGTACGGGTATCGGTTCACTCTCCCTAACCAAACAACGGGCAGAGTACGGTTTGACTCCCCCATCCCGTTCACACCTAAATCTAAAAGATACTCTGTATCCTCTCGTAGTGAATTAATTAACATCTGGGATGAACAACAAGTTTTAATTCTAAATGGCTTTCCCGTAACCAAATTAGTATCCTTCTGTCTTAAAACAATCGTCCCAGGATCTGGGGAAAACACGTCCTTATTTTTAGTAATGACTTGTTTTTATTCGTCGATCTGAGAGGGGGATAGTTTAAGTTGCAGTTGACTTTCCCGCAATATTTCGTGATAGTCAAACTTCGTGCATTGTTTATCTGGATAAGGAATTTCCGCATCTCCCTCTATGTCATCCGAGACCTCTTCTACAACCAGGCTTACCAGCTCGGGTCTCCGATGATACGGTTTTAGTAAGTTTACGTGATAGATAGTACTACGGTCCCTTCTTCCTGGTAGATCTATCACATAATTTGTATCCGAAATTCTACTAAGTACCTTTCCCGGCCCTATCCAATTTACCTCAAGTTTATTTTGTTTAGAGGTAACTAACACCATTACCAGATCCCCTTCCACAAATTTCCGTTCCACGACATCGCGATCGTACCACGTTTTCCTTTTAAGTTGGCATTCTTTCATCCTAGTGATCGCAATATCTTGGCAACGTTTGAGTCTATTATTTAACTGCAATATATATTCCACTACCGATTGACTCGTGTTTCCCTCCTCCATCCATTCCTCGTAAACTAACGTTTGGGGTGTTCTCAAATTCTTTCCCATGACCAACTCGGTGGGACTGAATCCTGTACTCTCGTGCGCAACCGTTCTGAGAGAGAATAATGCCAAAGGAAGAACCCCCTCCCAATCTTCTCCCGATTCCACGCACAAAGCCTTAATTACGCGCTTGATGGTTCTATGCACTCGCTCCACTGCATTGCTTTGGGGGTGGCTGACTGATGACCTCGTCACTTTGATGCCGAACTTATTGAAAAAGGTGGTGGTCAATTCACTAGTGAAAGAAGTCCCCAGGTCGGATTGTATTTCGCGTGGGAATCCTATCCTAGAAAAGATACTCAAGAGGGCGTCTATTACGTTCGGGGAAGTAATACTCTCCACCGGTATAGCTTCCGGGTACTTAGAGGCTACACAAATTGACGTAATCAGATATCTGTTTTGCTTTGTTGAGACAGGGAGAGGTCCCACAGCATCTATATTGATTTTAGAGAATACCTCCGAAATAATCGGCACTAATTTCAGGGGTGCTTTCGCCTTATCTCTCGGTTTCCCTACTCGTTGACACGAATCGCAAGTTTTGACGAACTCCTCCACGTCTCTGTACACGTTTGGCCAAAAAAAAATGCCTTAGAATTCTATCTTTGGTTTTCGTCACCCCCAGATGCCCCCTATTTCGTCATGGCTAAGTTTGTTAATGTCGAGTCTAAACTTTATGGGTACGCATAGCTGTCTGACCTCCTCCCCTCGCTTAGTTTTCGCGACTCTAACTAATTTCCCCCTGATGACCCTAAATTCTTTGTCTATTCCTGTTTGGGCCTTATCCCATAATGGTTTTAGATCGGGGCATTTTCTTTGTTCCTCTTTAAATTCAACACCATTCACTTTCGCCAAACTCTTTCCCCCTTCTCCTTCAAAAGCGGGAATGATAAAGCTATCGTCTTCCCCTCCCTCGGACGGGGGAAAAATCCGTAAGTTCAAACTCCGCTTCGTTCGCCTCTTTTCCTTTCTCGGGGGAAAATCTTTTTTGTTTACTTCTAGTCACCACTGCGTTAACCAAGTGCACCCCCGTTCGTTTGACTCCAGCAGTTCAGCTGTTCGGTTTCCCAATAAATATAGATCATTGTCACTACTATCCTGTTTTATTGCAGCCTTGGTATAAAATTCTCCTTTCTTCGTTTTGATTTTAATTTTAGCCAGAGGCAAACAGTGGCAAATCTCATCTAACGGGCTTTTCAACCAAACGTATTCACCTAGGAGGTCATCTTCATTAATCCAGCTCCGCGAACAGACGTCTATGGATGACCCCGAATCTCTTAGACATACGCGATCAATGCCATTTATTTCCATGTTCATTTTGAATTTTTTAAATGGGTCGTAATTCCCGGTATTTAAAGTTAAATTAGCTACCGTTTCGAAACTATTTTCCTTAATCTAGGGCACACTGGCTTTATGTGCCCTGTCTCATTGCAGTAGTAGCATATTATGGGCTTCCTCTTCTCAAATTGATTATCCCCCGCCCTGGGGCACTCCCTCCTAATTTGAGAACTCCCCTGGCTTACCTCGTGCTTATAAGGATCCCTGTTCAAGGGCCCGATATTTTTACCCTTACCACTAAAATGCGCAGATTTATTTTTACTTTCGAAAGGCTGTTTATCAAAGGTTCTACGCTCCCAGGTTTTCGTCGGACCTGTTTTTTATGCACTCTTCTAATCGCCTCAAATGGTCCAATTTCTCAGCTAAACTTTTAGCCTCCTTGAAACCATCCCACGAATCTAGAAAATGGTCTACTAATTCACTTGGTGCTTTTTTTTATTTGTTCTGTCACTAGTAGCTCTTTTAATGCGGCGAAATCACCCACTTTCATCCCCGCTAGCCAGTTGTCCAGGTAGGACCTTAGTTCGAATACTAAATCCGCCCACATGGCCCCAGGTCTGCGTTGATGCGACTCAAATCTATCTCTAAGGGCTATCGGCGTGAGTTGGAACCGGGCCAAGAGTAGATTTTTTAGGTGGGGGTAATCGTCGCTTTTCTCTAAAGGTTCTTTCGCTACTATCTCCGCAATTTCTATGGGAAGTAAAGGAATGAGTTGGGAGACCCATCTATCCTCAGCCACTTTTTCTTTTATCGCCTGCCTTTCAAATATTTCAAAAAATAAATTAATGTCTGTATTTTTTGCATCAAATTTAGGCACCAAGTCTTTTAAATTAACACGTCTATTTACCCCTTGCCCTTCTAAATCGGCAGACGATACACTAACCGTCTCAGTGGCGTTAGACAATCTTAACCGCTCCAACTCATATGCTCTAGTCTCCTGCCTTTCCTTCAATTCCCTAGCCTCCTGTTTTTCCGCCAAGATACCCTCCAACAAACTTTTAACCGATTCTTCGTTATAGTCTTCACTCTGACAAATTCTCTTCTTAAATTCTATCTTGGGTAAAGTAATATCAATTTCTACCCTTAATTCCTTCGCAACCTCTAACAATACGTCTTTTCTTTCTCTTAAGAGAAACGCCATAATGCACTAATACACACAAAATCAAATCTCAATTGTCTCTAAAACAAATCAAATATCCAACATAAATCAACACTACACTATACTCCGTTGTACTCCACAAACTTATACAACTACCAAACGTAACTAACCGTACACTAAACCTTGACTTTAATTATACTTCACAAAATTATACTCATAACTAGCATAACTAACAGTACCCTAGACTGAGACTTAATTATATTTCACAAAATAATAAAAATACTCAGAGTAACATGATAATACACTACGCAAAACTGTGCTAACGAAGCAAATATACTACTGTATACTACGACCTAACTCAATAAACAAACACACATACAAACATAGCAAATCAATACACTGCAAACAAACTTAATAATTTCTGTAGTCTCTCAGTCTATACTTTTAACTTTATCTAGTATTATTTTCCTTACAAAATTTTACATTAACTAAAAATAATGTTTTGCTGCCCCGATACGATACTCAAAGAAAAAGACTGACCTTAACATTGCAGGTGAAAACACTGGAAACCTCTTCCTTATCCTTCTCCGGGAAAAAAACGGAAGGCAGGCACTTCGCGGGCACTCTTCACAAGCAGGAACGGGAGACACTTGCATCCAGCACTTCTCACAGCTGGGAAATCCAGGAATTAGGGGTCATTAAACTCGCTTCATCACAATCGCACACGGCTGGCCTTTTTTTTTTCTTCAATTAAAATAAAGGATTCGGGCATCTGTTTACTTAAATGCCGGATCCCACCGCTGCCACCAATTTCATAAATTTATATTAGCTGTAACGTCGTGAGTAGCTATCCATCAATAAACAAATCTTTACAGCTTAATATACAAATAAAAGCAAACTTTATTTGCTAACAATTTGTAAATGAAGTAATATAAATCCAGATTAAATGCCAAGCCGGTGTGGTCAGTTCATATACTCAAGCTCAACGCCACCGGCGTTCATCGTCTTTTCACTCTCTCTCGGGGATTTTTTTTTTTTCTCCGGTCTTTTTCTCTTTTCTCTCTCTCCGGGTCACTTCTCTCTTACTCTCTCTCTCCAGGTTTTCCGGTCTTTTTCGTGTCCTCAAAAACAACCCTTTTTAAACAACAGGGTGTGTTCACAACACGCCCCTCGCTCCTTCTTATTCGCAGGTCAACAAAGTCTCTCTTGACCTCCCTCGTCCTATTGGCGCATAACACGCCAAAACACACCCGAGCCGTTTGGTCCAAGGCGCCATAGTTCCTTGTCCACAGCTGGACACACTGGCCCATCACGCCACCTGTTTCTAGCATCCCCTTCAAACAACACTAGAAAAAGACAATATGGTTATTTTTAAGATAGGCTTCGCCTATTGTCAATGGGGCGCCGAACTCTTAAGTCTATTATGCCGACCCGTCTGCTAACTCCACTCCCTGAGTTCAGACAATAAACAATGGCCCCATGGCCACGTGCACCGGTCATTCCACAGCTGGTTGATCGTAAAACATTCAGGGACAATCGATGGGTGAGGCACTTGTCCTTGACCAGCTGGTAAAACCATAAAACCTATTGTGACTTGGAAGATGGGGGTTCACTCCCATCGAAGATGTCACAAGGTGGAGAGGCTGATAACACGCTTCAACTATCTCTAACTTAAATTTTAAGCGATCCATTTTGATTTTTAGAGGAATTTTATTTGATATTGCGTCTTGTTTGCACAGAAACCAAGAATTTGCAACAGGTAAATCAATGCAATGAATGTGTTCAAAAGATTTTTATGGTAAAGAATGATCTAAAATTGTCTTTCCATTTCAAATATTCCCATTTGTTTCCTCCTCACTCTCATCTGAACTTGAATCTCCTTCCAGTACACGCGATTCATACGTTTTGTTCGCAGCATTGTCATTATCCGAGAGATCACTAAGTTATAGATCTAAATTCAATCTGATTTATTCATGAATTGAAAAATTTCTTCTCTGAGAATTCTTCTCCTTTTAAACACCTGAAAAAGTTTTTGGTTAAAAGTTAACACAGTATTCTATGAAAAATAGTAAAATGTATCAGAAAATTTTATTATTTAATATATATATATATATATATAAAGGAGAAAAGCGACTCACTCACTGACTGACTCACTGACTAATCACGATATCTCCGGAACTATTAAACCTACAGACTTGAAATTTTGTAGGTAGGTTCCCTTCATGGAGTAGACGTCAGCTAAGAACGGATTTTGCAAAATTCGAACCCCAAGGGGCGTTATAGATAATTATTTCCATTACTAAACTATTAGATGTACAGTCATGAAAAACTTGGTACACAGATTTCTTTCATAAAGTAGAGATTCCCTACATAATTATTTTTACGAAAATTGACGTCCAAGGGGCGTTGAGGGCGCTTAAGGGGCGTTATACATAATTATTCCCATTTTTAAACTATTAGACGTACAGTCTTGAAATTTAGTAATCGGATCCCTTTCATGGAGTACAGATCCGCTGTAAAATGGGTTTTGTCAAAATCGACTCCCAAGTGGCGTTGTAGAGAATTAAGTGGTGTTATAGGCAATTAACTCCTTTTTTAAACTATTAGACGTAAAATCTCAAAATTTAGTAAGCTGATTCCATTCATTGAGTAGAGATCCGCTATAAGATGGGTTTTGTGAAAATCGTTTCCTAAGTGGCGTTGCGGGGGCTTAAGGGGCGTTATAGATAATCATTTCCGTTTTTAAACTATTAGACGTACAGTCTTGAAATTTAGTAATCGGATTCCTTTCATAGAGTACAGATCCGCTGTAAAATGGGTTTTGTCAAAATTGACTCCCAAGTGGCGTTGTAGAGAATTAAGTGGCGTTATAGGCCATTAACTCCTTTTTTAAACTATTAGACGTAAAATTTCGAAATTTAGTAAGCTGGTTCCATTCATTAAGTAGAGATCCGCTAAAAGATGGGTTTTGTGAAAATCGTTTCCTAAGTGGCATTGCGCGGGCTTAAGGGGCGTTATAGATAATTATTTCCATTTTTGAACTATTAGACGTACAGTCTTAAAATTTTGTAAGCGGATTTCTTTCATGGTGTAGAGATCTGCTACAAAATAGTTTTGGGGAAAATTGTTCCCCAAGGGTCACTGAGGAGGATTAAGGGGTGTACTAGATGAATATTTCCGCTTTTCAACTAATAGAACCACCTGCTTGAAAATTAGAAAGTATGTTCCGTTCATGGGATAGAGTTCTTATACCAAAGATTTTTGCGAAAACGGACCCCCAAAGGAGTGGGGGTGCGAGGGATTAAGGCGTGTTATAGAAAAATTTCTGTTTTTGAATTTAACTCATTTACTTGAAATTTGTTGAGCACTTTTCTTTAGTTGAACAGAGATCCACTAAGAATGAATTTTACGGAAATCAACTGAAGGGGGAAGCGGGGAGAGTTATTGGGGCGTATTGATACACAAAATTCCCGTTTTTGAACTGCTAAGACTATAACAATAAAATTTGGTTTGCATGCTTCTTCTGTTGAATCGGAATCCGCTAAGAATGCTGTCAACGATGCATTGATGATAAAAATTCCGTTTTTGCTCTGTTAGATTTAGACTTGAAATTTAGCACGCATGTTTATTTTATGGAGTAGAGATCCACTGAAAGTTGCTTTGGTGGAAATCCACTTGATTATTAGGTTAAGTAAGCGAAAAAAAATCTTTCTCCTTCTATTTTAGATATAAATAGAAATTAGGTATTATAATTTATGTTCTTTTTATATCAAGGGGCGAGAGTGTAACAGCTATAAATATATTTTTCAATACATTCGAATTCTTAATTCTAGATATCAATAATTAATATATATGTAAACAGTATACATATATACAACATCGTGAAATACCTAGTGAAGCGGGTGGGTAACGACTAGTATATATATATATATATATATATATATATATATATATATATATATATATATATAAACCACACCATACTAACTACCACCGGAAAACCCAGATTTGATTTTCTGGGGGGAAGAGAGATATGGATGCAGATATCTGTGGAGAGGATAAACATGCCATACTCCTCATCAAATGTATGAAAAAGAAAATTAATTGCAAGTAAGAGAGAGAGAAAGAAAAAAGGGGCTCATCCATGACACCCCCCAAGAAAATTGGGTATTAATTATGCAACTATATATTTCATTTTTATGTAGGTTTTCATCAAAATTATTGAAAGAGAAAAGAAAATTCGCATGGTAAGTACTTACCTTACAGCTGCAGTGACTTAAGTAACGCCCAACCCCCGCACGATCGTGCGGGTAACGAAATCCCGAGTCCTACAAGACACATTAATATAGAGTATAGTTGACATTTTTTCTATTTTACTATTATTTAAACATTTATACAAAAATTTGCATCCAAGCAATTAGAAATACATTAATAATTACCTTTTTACGACAGATAAAAAGAAAACGAGTTTTCGTTGAATTTGAAAACAAAGCTAGATTTACCTGCTGAAAGTAACACATGGACCACAACCATCGTCTGTTGATAAAAAGTAACACTTTATACTTTCTGCAAACCGGCTCAATCGTTAGATTCGCGATTTTCTTACATACGACTATTCCAGAAACAAAATCGTATAAGAATTTATAACCCGCACGATCGTGCGGGTTGGGTCTTAAAGGAATATGGTGTTATTAACTAACTTAGTTGGTTTCTGAATCTTTCCTTGTAAATATTTTCTTAATAACATAGGACCACCTAGATCTTTAAGAATTGACTTTATTTAAATCATTATTGTATATAGCACGTGTGTGTGATTTTCATCATTATACCTTTCATTACATTCAGCTTCTATCTTTTGAAACTTGCACCATGAATTTATACCCTCAGGATACAGTCCATGTTGAAGGCTCTCGTTTGAAGACAGAAAATGAAAATAAACAACCCAAAGAGCAGTTTTCATGCTGTGTAGATAAAATATCGGCGAGTCGGTTACAGCCACTTGGCTTTTTCCGTCGCTTAACATTTTTTTTTCTCTGTTTTTGCTTTTAAGATCCAAAAGACGTGTACCCATACTTTTTGGATATGCCCAATATACTCTAATTTTTCCACTTGAACACCATATGTATTCGCGCTCATCAGAAACTTATGTAAGGGGAAACACAGGTCCTCCTAGCAGAACTCATTCGATGCGCGTCAAGGAGTAGCTTCGTTTTAAAAATAAATAGAAATACTTCTAATTATCGTATTTCCTCATATCATAAACCATTTTAAACCGAAATATTTGAACTTTTAGAAATTATAGAAAAGTGAAAATCGATAATTTTTCCAAAATATATGTGCCCGATCCCCTTAAATCTTGGATAACATGTTTCTTTTGTTGAGTAGAGAACCGATAAGAATTTTTACGTAAATCGACTGACAAGAGGGGTAATGGAGGCGAGAGCCAATCTTTGCAGCTCGTGCACCGTACGCAGGCAGCCAAAACAAGGGGCAGCCGCATATAGTTCGAACAATCAAGCAAAATTTTGTACGAATTTCTCATAATAAAACTTATAATTAGAATAACTAATTTTATTCAAATTTTAACACTTTATGTATGCACTTTAATAACTAAACCCGAGAAGTAATAAGAAACCTTAACCCGAATTTAGGTAATCAAGCATATGGAATGCATTTGTCTTTCTTACTTTCTTCTATGATCCGGCTTTCAGCCTGATAGCTCGTTCCGCTGTAAGGTCCCGTGGATTCTTCTTCTATTTTTAATTTTATGTTACGCGACCACCAGTCGCCAACACTTGAATTTAAGCTTACGATCAACTAACCATTACGTCGCCTACTCAACGACTGACGCTTAAATAGAGTTTGCAATTGTATAAATCAAGTCTTCTCAATGGAAAGAGGTATTTAAACTAATATCACAGTTAAAAGGAGTATTTTCCCAAGAGAATTAGTATAAGCCCGAATAGAACCCGTTACAACGTGGTGTGGAGATTTGGAGATTCAGGTGCCATCTCAGATGTTATCCTTGTCCCTTGACTTAGGTTCAAAATTCACCATATTAGTCCCTTGAGTAACTTTTAATAACGACATTAATGAACAATGAATCAATCTGCTCCTACATTTAAGTAAACCAACTGTTGAGCTAGTGGTTTCTAAGATATTGATTAAGAAATGAAATTTTCATGGTTATCGAATACTTTATAATCCTTCTATTTTGAAAGTTAATAATAAGAACAGAAGGACTCCAACATTCGAAAAAAGATTCGAGGTCCTGTGTTTCCTTCCACACTTTTTACACTCATACTGTGGAGATTTCTTCGGTTGAATCCGGCCTTCCATTTTTTTCTCGAAGTTTACTGTTGCTTTTTCGTACTTCATGTTGCTCCCGACTCGCTGTGCCTTGACGATTTAATAACTTTTTTTAAACCTTGGTTATTTTCTCGAAACAGTCGTTCTTGCAATCCATTGTCTTTAATTCTCGGGACGATGCGGTATTGATCCAGCCCATTTTCTCGCTCTTCGAACTCACAAGTGGATGCTAGAGTCATAGGATTCAATTGCTTGACCCTCCAACTGTACACATAAAAAGAGTTTATATAGCTTGTGACGGGGCTTTACGTGAATTTCCATTAATCCTCTTGGGGAATCTTTGAGGCCAGCAATCGAGTTATTTCACAGCCATCCCTCTCAAGAAGAAACCTTGATATTATTTAAAAATTCTGAATGTCAATATATTGGCACTTATAACGAGAGTGGGGAAAATGGTTTCTATCGCCTTGGAACTTCTGAAGGAATTTTAAAAGAAGTATATGAGAAATCACAATTTACTTTATACCCTTAGAACTTGCTTAGAATTAAAGATATTCCTGACCATGAAATTCCTCATCTGTCAGTTGCAATTGCTCTTTCCAATGGAAGCGGCGGAGGATTCGTCAAATGTATATGTAAAAAAAAGTAGTAAAATAAGAATGATCTTTGCGTGAAAAATGTAATGAAATGTAGTTCAAAATGTCATTCAAGCCTACCATGTTCCAATAAGTAGATTAATTTTAAGTTCTTATTTTTTTATTTGAAAATTTTGTTTTCCTTTTAATAAAAGAAAGACATAAATTTTGTTTGGTACAACTTTATTTTTCCTATACGTATTTTGAATATTTTTTTAATGGTACTCTCAATATTTTGTCAGAATAACATTTGTACTATTTAGAAATGTACGTTACTGATATAGTAACCTTATCAAGACCTTATTTCATACTTTGCCTAAACAGCTTTAGTCATTCTATACAATGCCTAGGCAAAGTATGAAATAATTCTCTTACTTCATACTTTGCCTAAGAACGTCCGGCATTCTTCAGAATGCCGGCATTTCATACTTTGACGGTAACATATACATAAAAATTTCTCTGTTAGAAAATATGTAAGGGAAGATGGTACCTGAAACACGAAATAAAATTATTAATAATAAAATTGCATAAATTTAAAGCTAAAACTCCAATAAGAAATAACTGTAATTTTCTTTTATTCATAAAATGCATGTATAGAGTGTTTTTTTTTCCAGGTATAGAAGTTTAAGTTGGCATTACTTTCCAAGATGGCGACCGATTTAACAGCTGTCAAGTGATTTATTCTCAGTTTGGTTTGGCAATTCATCATGAATAGACTCACGCCTGAACAACGCTTTCAAATTGTGCAATTTTATTTCGAAAATAATGGTCGATTTTCACAAGCGAATTTTGTTTAGCGATGAAGAGCACTTCTGGTTGAATGGCTACGTCAACAAACAAAACTGCCGCATTTGGAGTGAAGCTAATCCACAAGTGTATGTCGAGACACCGTTACATCCAGAAAAACTGACTTTTTGTTGCGCTTTATGGGCTGGTGGAATCCTTCTTCAAAAACGATGAAGGCCACAACGTTACAGTCAATGGTGATCGGTATAGAGTCATGATTACTAACTTTTTCATTCCTGAATTGAACAATCATGATGTCCAGGAGCTGTGGTTCCAACAAGACGGCGCAACATGTCACACAGTTCGTGCCACAATCGATTTATTGAAAGACACGTTTGGTGACCGCCTAATTTCCCGTTTTGGACCTGTGAATTGGCCTCCAAGATCTTGTGATTTAACACCGCTAGACTATTTTCTGTGGGGCTATGTAAAGTCATTGGTCTATGCAAATAAGCCACAAACGCTTGACCATTTGGAAGACAGCATTCGCCGTGTTATTGCCGATATACGGCCACAAATGTTGGAAAAAGTCATCGAAAATTGGACTTCCAGATTGGACTACATCCGAGCCAGCCGTGGCAGTCCTATGCCAGAAATCATATTTAAAATGTAATGCCACAAGATTATCTTTCGAATAAAAAAAATTCATGTCAATCGAATAATACATCGTTGTTTTATTGCAATTTAAAGTTCTATACCTCTCAAAAAACACCCTTTAATATAGCGACAAAATACTTTAACAAAATAATAAAATGACAAAAACATAACCTTCAAAATAAAAATAAACTTTAATAATTATAAAGGTAAAACAAAAGAATTTACTCACAAAATACAATTTAATAAAAATAAATAATAAGGCACAAATCTCGTGAAACGAAAAGTATGTAAATCAGTCCCTCTACTAAGACTAAGTAATATAAACTATACCTTAAAATCCAGCGTATGACGCTCACTTTTAACTCAAAAAATAAGACCGAAATTTACAGGTGCACCTTATACTTTGAGACTAAACAGAACAATAAAACATTTCTAGAATAATATGAAATTTCTAAGATAAGTCAAAACGTTTTGACAAAGGCCACATATCCCAAAAGAAATCTAAAATTTTTTAACTGAATTTATATCCTAACTACATTAAAAATACTTAAGATTATACAACCTTACTACTTATTGAATAATTTTTCACATTTCTGTTTTGTTTGAAATCATTTATCTACTTTATAAATTGTGTTTATCATATTTTTATTTCTGTAATACATTTTGCTATTGCTTTAATTAAATAGTTTTATACTACTAGGAGCAACTAAAAAAATATTACCGATATTTTTCAATATTTATTATTGTTCTGTAAATATAAAGCTTTCATTAAATGCTTTTTATAAGAAATTTCTGCCATATAGTTCTGACATTCTTATTGTTACCTTTTTTAAAGATTTTAAATATTGCTATAGATTGTTATAGATGAATTTTGATTAACTTTATTAGAAGCATACAGAATGCTATACAATTTTTTAAAGAAATTATACGATTTTTATGTATTTTTGTAATTAATTATACACATAATTAATTATTAGGTTGCATTGAATATTCTTTCAAATTCTCTAGCCAAAAGATCTTAATCAAGAAGATATCTTGCAAATCACTCTTAAAATAGCAATAAATGCAAACGGAAAAAATAATTTGTGCTTTTCAAATTCAATCTTGCAAAATAATGGTTCTCTTAGCAGTCTTAGAGTATATTAGAAAAATTATGTGTTTATTTCACATGTTACCTCAATAAAAAAAGAAGAAAAATGTGCGTGTATCTTTAAGTAAACTTACATACTTTATTTCCTTGAAAATTATTTTCACAGTTTGAGGCAAATTAAATTAAATATTTAGAAATTATAGATTGGTTCATTTATTACTAAACAAAATTATCGTAATACGTTATGATTACAAACAAAATCATCAAAATAAATATAACTACGTTTTATTTCAATTTCGAGCTATTGTTAAATAATTAATCAGGATCAAACTCTTCTAGCCCACTTTCGAAGTGGCCATATCAAAACAATGAAATTTTCCGAAGGACGCAAAAGCTTTGAAATGTGTACGAACTGTTCTTCTGAACCGGCCACGCCTGCTCACATCCTCGAGTGCCTAGGGCTCACCAAGCAGGACTTAGCAGACGTTCCCTTGCAGGTGTTGGACTTTCTGAAAGTGTACGATGTCATGGACCTGGTCTAGCACTGCTGACCAACGGGGGCATGCAACAACAACAAATAATTAATGAATGTACTCAAAGGCTCATTGGTGTTTTGTATTTTAAATGAACTACTACCGTTTCTCATAAGTGACGAAAGAAATTATTTTTATACGAGAGATAAATAATATTCTTTCATTTGAATAACAATGCCAATTGAAAATGTTTTAAGAAGATTACGGTACATTCAAGCTACGAAAACATACACTTAAATATGTTAATCAACATGAAAGTATTCTAAGAAACTGATGACAATTATTTATAATTATATATTATATGTAAAACGAAAAATAAATAAATAAAATAGTAATAGCACAAACGAAACAAAAAGTTTTTTTTTTTCACTTTGTCTCACGCAATGATTAAAATATCTGGGCATTAAATTTTAAAAATCGAAAAGAGAATTTGAAAGTGAAAATATAGTTACTTTTTTGTTGTTTAACCGTTTTTGTTGTTCCGGTTTTTGTCTTTTAAGCGCAGGAAGCTAAAAGAAATTAGTTCGGAATTCAAATTGACGCAAAATTTCCTCAGTTTTCTTCGAAACGGGGTCTTTTTTTTTCTGAGGGTCATTCTGCTCCATTCTTTTCATTCGTCCTTAAGCATGTCATAAATTTTGATCGTGATGTTCATCACTTTTGTCCAATGTGTCGAAATTCTTCCTTAACGCCCCTTCCCTCATGAGACCAGCTTTAAGAACTCATGATACTCGTTAAAAAAATAATTAACTATAGACTTGGAGGGAGACAGAAGACTTCTAGCGCTTATGGGCCAGATCATTCTCGGAACGGGAAGCTGACTGAATCCACATTCGGTCTTTTGGTTGTTACAGAAACAAAAGAGAACCGGGATAAATAAAATCTAATATTCTCTTTCACTGGACCACTTCTGAAAAAAATTCCAACTGCCAAGCCTTCGTGTAACTTCTTAGTGCGACGTTTATTACAGTCAATCAATCAACAGACGAAGGGGGTGTTTTCCTTTACAAGCAAATAACATTCTGAATGGATTTTTTCCGTCCCAAGTGTTATTTGTATTTCACTTCAAACGATCTTTTTGTCGAACCATCTTTCCGACTACATGCCATTCCTTGTTTTCTCATTATTTTGAGTAATTTTACCAGCTTTTAAACTTTTTTATTGTGGGTCCTGAGATTCAGAATTCACACGAATGGTTTATATCGTTTGAAGCCAGTGACATACTATTTTATAAACGTAGAAAGGAACTCTTAATATGACCATTAATAACATTTTACGACTTTTTGCTTACACACGTCCGGGGCCCCTGTAGCTAGGGGAGCCAGATCATTGATACTAGCCCCCTCATAAGGTAGGCTGCACCCCTGATGAGAAGAAATGTTCCTCAGAATTTGAAATCCATTCTTATTTTTCTCGAACTATGTTATGCTATCGGGAAATCGAGACTTATTTTGATTTTTCAATATAACTATTTAAAATTCAGCATATTTATTCAACTTATTATAAATTTTATTTTGATAAATTCACAAAGAGTTTTGCTTGATCGATAGAATTATAGGTGGCCTGCAGACGCCCGAGTGCGGTGCACGCGCTGCCCACCTGCAAGGATCGGCCTTGGATTCACTATAAAAGCGAGCTTTTTATTTTACTTAAAAACTATAATTTATTTGAGATATATTCTTCTAAGTGTACAGCAGGGTTTCCCTAAAACTTGTAATTGGTCCACAAGGGTTCCATGATTCGATCAAGTTTGAAGACCATCGTATTATGGTATCCGACTACACTCAGAACCGTGATTTTGCTAAAGCGTACAAACAAATATTTTTGAAATATTTAGTGTCACTTAGATTCGAATATACGTATAAAACTGTTTTAAGAATATTATTACAATAAAAAATCATTTAAGTACAATATTTTGACAAAAAATGGACATAGAATGACCAATTTTCAAAATATTCTCCTTTCATGAAAAATGCTTCTATTATAATAATATTTTACCTGTACATACCTCACACCTCTGTAAAGAGGCTCAACTAGAATTTTTGAAATATATAACTTAGAAGTGGATTTATCCATGTTTTACGACAACAGAGGGGAGAAATTTAAAAATAAAAAACGTCGATAATTATTTCAATGGGTTGTAACTCTGAAAGTAACGTGAATTTTTCAAAAAAAAAATAGTTCAGACTCTCTGGAGAGAAGTCTTTACTTTATATAAGCAAAATATTATTATTTTAGAAGCACTTTTTATAAAAGGAGAACATTTTGAAAAAAGGTTATTCTAAGTTAATTTTTTGCCAAAATATTCTATTTAAATAATTTATTTTTGTCAAAATGTCCTTAAAACAATTTTATACATGTATTCTAATCTCAGTGACACTAAATATCATGAAAATTATCCATTTATGCGCTTTTTAAAAATCACGGTTCCGAACGTAGCCGGATACCTTAAAAGGTTCTCCTTTTATGAAAAATGATTCTATAATAGTAATATTTTGCCTATATGTAACTCATGCCTTTGTTAATAGCCTGAACTAAGATTTTTGAAATATATAGCTTAGAAGTGGATTTATCCGTATTTTAATACATCTGAATGAAAAAAATTTCAGCAAAAAAACACCGATTATTATTTTAATTGGTAGTAGTTCTGAAAATAATGTGAATTTTTCAAAACTTCTAGTTCAGACTCATGAGAGAAATCTTAGCGATATATAAGCAAAATATTACAGAAGCATTTTTTCATAAAAGTAGAATGTTTTGAAAATAGGTAATTCTATATTTGTTTTTGCCAAAATATTACATTTAAATAATTTTTTATTGTAATAATATATTCTTAAAACAATTTTATACGTGTATTCTAATCTAACAATAAGTGGCACAAAATATTAAGCAAAAATTCGTTTGTACGCTTTTGCAAAGTCACGGTTCCAAGTGTAGTCGGCTATCTTAACGTCACTTTTTAAGAAGGAACATGAAAACTCTTGGTCACAGGCTTTGTAATTTTGTGCCCGATCAAGTAAAGTGGATTACACCTGAATTGAAACACCACTCTCCAAACTTCAACATCACTCCAATGTGAGGCCTTTGAAACTAGATTGATTCATTGTTTTTTGTCCCCACAGCACCTTAAAAAGCATTTAAATAGATAAACTATTGATGAAGAGTACAAGTTGCAATCGAGAATTGCAAACATTGTAAAGTTTCAATTGAATGATGTATATTCAAATCGAAAAAAAGCTTCTTTCGAATGTTTATTTATCAATAGCACATATTTGCATGATTTTGGAGGCAATTTATGATAATTAAAAATCATTTTTCTCATTAGATTTCTTAATCTGTTTAAATAATCTTACAAGAATTAATCCGGAGCATATTTATATTCTTAAAAGAAAAAAAATATTCCCTTGTTTTCGAAAAGCTCATCAATTTTTTTTTCGATGAGTATATCGTCCTAGTTTCAAATAATCAACAATTCATCATCATGTCAAGTCAGATGAATTAACAAACCATCTCTTTAAAATGATTGCATATTCTGAGTATTCTTTTCCCCCCTCATAATTAAACTTTTTGAATTGTAGAAGCTTGATTTCACGAATAAATTGTAGTCTGAGTGTCATACTTAATTATAATGAAAATTTTTTGTAAAATTGTTTTTTTTTATTGAAAATGTGAAGAGATACGAAATTCAGGTAGAACAAAAATAATAGAAATCCATGTTATAAAAATATTTTGTAAATTTTTAGTAGACACAAATAAAATTAAACAAAATGAAAAATTTATCCACTTAAGCAATTATAAAAGCGGTGAATATGTTTAATATTTAAAAAAGGAACACTCACACAATTTCGCACCATCAAGCCACACCCATTTTATATTTGAGTTATGTTTGAAAACCATTGTTATATTCAATTTTCTGTAAATTATTTGAGTTATATATCTGCTAACAGAATCTCTATCACATTTTATATTCAGAAATAGCATTTCTCGTATTAAAATGTATGTTCTTTCTTTACAAAAAAGGCAATATTGATTTCATTTTAAAGGGAATTGGATGTAAATAATAAAGCATTTTCACCAAAAAATTAGATGCATATAAAGTTTTATGCATAAAACTGTTATTAAAAAGG